>OU015770.1:8035603-8636472 GCA_907173295.1 Fagus sylvatica | reverse complement strand
ATACAAGTGCATATCATAGACAACCACTAACAGCCAAAATCAACATTTTACCCATCAATCTTTCAAATAACAAAAAATTGAGAATGATCATTTCTTTACAAAGTTGTAATTGGTAATACATGCAAAATTTGGGAGTAATCAATCTTCGCCAATTTCTTAGCGCTATCAACAAGCCCAGCCAACTTAATTTCTCCCTGTCATAAACTAAAGTGAACATGTGTAGACATTAAGCTCAAAGATGATTTGAGCCAAAGAAGAGAATTGTTTAGGTACTATGTTAGTGAAGCCTATCAACTCAATCTGTCAGATCAGACTCAGTTTATATCAGAAGAAACAGAAAACTTTACAAATAAATAATGTGAATTAAAACTTAACATAGACTGGCCAGATAATGATATGTCACTCATTGCATACCAAATTTTTGCACATCTTCACCCCCACTTTAAAGTTTAAACCCAACCACACCACACGGACCAATCTTGCTCTCATTTTACATCTTTACTATACAGCCATATCTAGCATTAAACCAAATTGTGCAATGGCATAACTGTAAATCAAATTCCAATATCACAAAAAATAGACAGATTCACTGTAAATTGTATGGCATCCCAATCAACATCATATCAATCAACAGTTTAACAGTAACATGTTGGTACACTATCTATTTCCACGTCATTTGAAAGGGGAAAAAATAAGCCCCCACTAAGGAAAACCAAAATTCAGGGTGATTTTCAGTATGTAAAGAACAAAAATTTATAATTGGGCCACATATCTCTGAAGAACTCCATCTGGGTCATCGAAATGCACCCAAAGAAAGCATCTTTGTAAACTTAGATAGTACACCAGAATACTCAAATGTGAAAAGATAGAAACTTTCACAACATTTAAAAATAAAATAAAATATTTCTTTTTTTGAAAAACAAATCCATCAGACAAAGAAACCCGAATTCAGGAATGGGCAAACGTTGAAAATGCGAATCCAAAGAAACCCATGTGGAAGAAAGTAAGAAACTTTCGATTCATTACTGCCAAGAACAAACCAAAGCCTCAAGAAACGGGAAATGAATGAAGAAAAAGAAAAAGTACCTCTTCAATCCGAGATAGATTGAGCTGAAGTCTGTTATTAATCCAAGTCAATATCTCATTCCTTCCTACAAAGTACGCACTGTCCATCATTCCTATATTCGTCGCCATTGAAATGCCTTGAAGCAATCTACACACACAGAGACAGAGAAAGAAAGAGAGAGAGAGAATATGAAAGATAAGGAGAGGGAGGAGGATTATGGACTATATTAATTTAATGCGTAATCTTTGGAGGGGTTTTAAAATTTATTAGTTATTTTTTAAAAACTTAAAACTGAAAGTGGAAGTGGAAGGAATTGAACGGTGAGGGATTGAACACAAAGAAACCGAAACCCAAAGTGAAAGGCCACACAATAGGAGTATAGGACTCTCTCTTGCTGGCTCCCACTATAGGGTCACCACTGGTCTTATAGGACAATTTATTATTATTATTATTATTATTTTGAGTAACTAATTGTGGTGTGAGACAGTGATAGTTTTTTGTTTTTTTTTTGAGTAACTAATTGTGGTGTGAGACAGTGATAGTGTTTTTTGTTTTAATGGTAAAATAGGATCTTTGAGATTTTATTGCCAAGTAGGACTGCAACTTCTTAGTTGGTAGTGTGTCTCTAATGTCCATTGTATGGATATCATCTTTTTTTTTTGGGTATGTTCCAATTAAGAAAAAAAAAAAAAACAATGTTTATGTTTATCCTTAAATGAGGTAACATCCTCACTAGGTTGGGCCTTTTTTTTTGGATAAACACTAGGTTGGGCCTTAGACAATGACTAACATGTACATATAATTTGTGTAATGTGAAATAATAATTTAGATTTACTAGGTGGGGATTTGGCCTGTCCCATTCGATATAGTACGCAATTTATTTTCAGAAAATGAGAGACAAGGACAAGTTTTGGATCTTGAAGTGGAAATGAGAGAGGGACATGAGCCCATTGAGCCGTATGTGAAACTTTTTAGATTCAACTTTTTTTCTTAAATTTTCCCAGCCACATAATGGAGGTGATAGAAAATTTGAGTGATCTTGAATTTCCCTCTTCACCTTGTTTCTTGGGGGGCTTGTGTGGTGTTTTTCAAGTTTTGTTTATCAAAATTTGGGTTTTCTCTTATGGTAATTATTAATTGGAGATTTATTAAATAATTGGTGTTGTTTTAATCATGCTGAAATTCAAGGAACATCCAGCAAATGATTTTTAGAAGGTACTTTCATAAGCATATTGAGTGAATCATAGACATTTTCCCTCATTGAATACACATTTGACATTAATAATAGATGCTTAGAGGAAAATGATAGTTTCCAACTCAAAATTTATGATGATGGTATACAATTGTTTTCCTTCAATGTCAGAATGGTTATGGGAGGCTTGAGAGCAGACTTCTTGTACAAATCAGAAGGACAAGCTATCAATTGTAGAGAGATTTTTTTCTCAAAGATTCTGTAAAGAATAATAGGGCCTTGGTGGTGCAGTTGAAGTTAAGGTGTCCTTGAAGGGTTCCAAAATAGGTAATAAAAAAAGGGCATGTATTTTACCCATGGATTTGTTGCCATTGAAATGCTTCACATTTCAAACACTAAAACGGCATGTAATTTACGCATGGACTTATTGATATTTGTCAATTTAATGAAATTCCTTTCTATCACACAAAAAAATTTGGATTAAGAATCTTGTAACACAGTAGCATCACCTCATCGCATGTTTTCATTTACGAGGGGAATCAAAGTTCAAATCTCATCTCACTCTTTTTTTTTTTTTATCTATCAAATTATCAAAACAAAAACAAATTAAACTCTATATACTTTTAATTGTGTAATTTTTAGAAGGTACTTTCATAAGCATATTGAGTGCATCATAGACATTTTCCCTCATTGAATACACATTTGACATTAATAATAGATGCTTAGAGGAAAATGATAGTTTCCAACTCAAAATTTATGATGATGGTATACAATTGTTTTCCTTCAATGTCAGAATGGTTATGGGAGGCTTGAGAGCAGACTTCGAGTACAAATCAGAAGGACAAGCTATCAATTGTAGAGAGATTTTTTTCTCAAAGATTCTGTAAAGAATAATAGGGCCTTGGTGGTGCAGTCGAAGTTAAGGTGTCTTTGAAGGGTTCCAAAAAAGGTAAGACAAAAAGGGCATGTAGTTTACCCATGGATTTGTTGCCATTAAAATGCTTCACATTTCAAACACTAAAACGGCATGTAATTTACACATGGACTTATTGATATTTGTCGATTTAATGAAATTCCTTTCTATCACACAAAAAAATTTTTGATCAAGAATCTTTTAACGTGGTAGCATCACCTCATCGCATGTTTTCATTTATGAGGGGAATCAAAGTTCAAATCTCATCTCCCTCATTTTTTTTATCTATCAAATTAACAAAACAAAAACAATTTTTTTTTTTGAAAAATTACATTTTAAACCTATAGTTTAGATGTGTAATGAATTAAACTCTATATTAAATAAATTTATTAATTTTTGAAACATTATCTCATTACCCTCCCGTTTGATTATGGGGGCGGGCCTACTTTCCACTTTGTTAAGTGATTCGATTGATGAGACTTGGTATGATACTTATGAGATCGATGAGATTGATATTCAACCATTTCTTCTTAGAATGTATTAATTTGATCCCAAATTTACTTTTGAAACATTATGGTTTAATTTGTTACATTCTTAAATGATAAGACTTAAAATGACTTTTTGGAAAAAAAATCATGTGGGCTTATTGTCTAATTTGTTTAAACCTATATGGCTATTTGAAGGATTATGTTAATACTCCGTATTTAATGATAGAGGCTAACAAGGTTTGGGTGCATGTCTCGTTCAACGACAATTGTACTCGGACTGATGGATTTTAATTTTAACAATGTTTTATTGTAGGGTTTTTTAAGTATGAATCAAGGTTTGAATAAAATAGTAGTAGTATAATTACTTATTAAACAAATATAAATTAGTATAATCAGCTTCACAAACCGTCCAACACGTTTGACTTTGATCCTCTACCATGACTGCCTGGCCTCTACAATGTGATGAGGATCTAAAAAGAAATCCAGTGCAATATATAGTATATGCATCACACTAATCCTCTTTTGTTTTTCTTTTTGTTTGATGCAATTCTCTTTCCAAATGAGTTTCCTCCGGCAGTCCAATTGCTAATCTGGACACTCTACTGGGCCGGCTACTTCTAGAGTCACCAAATGCCCCAAACCATGCCACTCTAACCGTTCTAGAACAAGACAATCAGATAGATATTCAAATCAAAACACATCCTGAAGTCATTTGATATATGTTGTTTCAAGAATTGAGTCACCCAATTGACATACTTAGGCCTTTCATTCTCAAAGGCCCCAACTAGTTTAATTTTAATATACAAGAATATTTCATAAAAATAGAGTTCAATCGACTTAAGAGGTCACAGGTAACTACTGCAGCTTTAATAGTCAAGGTGGATAGTATATTTAACAAGAATTTCATCAGGCAACCGAATAATCCAATTCTCCACATATTAGTCTCCCTTAACACACAAATGATTATAAACAATACCACCAAGAAGCAAAATAATAATAGGCCAAATTAAATAATCACATCCTTGATTTGGGTCATTTGTAAACTGACCATTAGAGTTTTAATTTTGCAATATAACCATATGAGATTTATAAATTAGTGAAATTGACTAGTTACATTTCTGTCAATTTTGTTAACAGAAGTTGGTCACATGATTACTTTATAATAAAAAATTCATTATTTCAGATGGATTAAAAGAAGAAGAAAAAATATGGGTTCCAATTAACTTAATTGGTTAGTTTGAATTCCCTCACGGCTACTTACCTTAAGGTAAAATCTTGCGATTATCGTGGTACACTTAATTAGTAGGGTGTTACGTGTTTCCCTGAAATTAGTCGAGTGAGCATATTTACATAACGCTCGCGGGACACCAAAGTTAAAAAAAAAAAAAAAAAAAAAAACTTAATTGGTAAAATCGATCGTAATTATCAACCCAAAAAAAAAAAAACCTAATGTTTACGACGGGTCGGGCTAGGCTTAACTAGGTTTGTAATTCCAGGATTAGGGTTTTAGGGTTGCCTTATAAGCACAAAGTCCATCGCCTTCATTTTTTACCTAGCTGATAGTAGCGAGCGAGCGAGAGAGTGAGAGAGTGAGCCATGGTGCACGTCTCCTTCTACCGCAACTGTAAGCCTTATCTTCTCTTAAAAACCTCTTATTCATTCATTCTATTTAATATATTTATCAACTTTTTTTTTGTTCTTTTTTAATCCCTGAATTGTTGATCTTGATCACCTTTTTTGTTTTGTTTTTAATGTTAATCATTGTTTGGGTGCTGAGAAAATTTAGGAAAGGAATAGAAGGTGGAACCTTAGATCTTATGCTTAGCTTGGCTAATTAGTTTGCTGTCTGTTTTGAGTTGAGGGTATTGTGTGATGTGGTTTCAAATGATGGATGTAAATTTTAGATTCAGAATGATAGGATCTGTTTGGTTGCCGAGGAAGCTTGAGGTCTAATCAGTGAAATCCAATTTGATTGCTGTGCATTTCTTATCGTTTGGTTGATGAGAAATCAAATTATGTGCAAAGCTTAGTAAGTTGAGTTTGGCATTATAACATGGGAAGATGTTGTGATCCAAACGTGTTCTTTTATCTACATAGGTCTCTTTCAGCTAAATTGAGTGTTTGGGTCCGTTTGGTATTGCGATTTCATGGAGAAAAATAGTGACTTTAAATGAAAACCCAAATATTTTTTTTAATAGGTAAAACCCAAAAAAATTCGTGTTTAGTTTTGCTTTTTTAAGAAAATTGCGATTTTAAAAATGGGGAAAAGTGCATTTTGAAATCGCACCTCATGGAGTGTTTTTTTTAAACCAAATAAGTTTTGTTTACTCTTGATTTGTATTAATATAAATTGAGTTATATGTAGATGGAAAGACCTTTAAGAAGCCCCGCCGCCCCTATGAGAAGGAGCGGTTGGATGCTGAGTTGAAGCTCGTGGGAGAGTATGGGCTACGATGCAAGAGAGAGCTGTGGAGGGTTCAGTATGCTCTGAGTCGTATTCGTAACAACGCAAGGATGCTTCTGACCCTTGATGAGAAGAACCCACGTCGAATCTTTGAGGGTGAGGCTCTTCTTAGAAGGATGAACAGGTATGGGCTTTTGGATGAGAGTCAGAACAAGCTTGATTATGTCTTGGCCCTCACTGTGGAGAACTTCCTTGAGCGCCGTCTTCAGACACTTGTCTTCAAGTCGGGAATGGCCAAGTCCATCCACCATGCTCGAGTGCTTATTAGGCAGAGGCATATCAGGTAAAATTATCTTTTGGTATGGTAAATATAGAATGACTGCTTTACTGCTATGTTGTTTAATTTTGATATTGGTTCAAATGATTAGCCTTGTAAGTTTGGTTGTAACTAGATCTTGAGAAAGCCTGGTTTACCTTATAACTTTCTAAGTTTGAAATATGAGAGGTGTGGCCAATACGGACGTGTTCATAAAAGATATGCCTTGGATGATGCAAATGACATATTTTAATAGCGTTTTTGTGATCAATATAATATGGTGTTTCTGTCTGCAACTTGGAGCAATTGTGGTGGTGGTGGTGGTGGTGGTAGTGTTAACAATTGATGCATATGAGGGTGATAGCACTTCAGTGCATGTGGAACAATTGGATGTATTGGTGTTCTTGGTAGTGGTGTGTTCAACTGTCTTGATGAATTTATAAGAAAATTCTTATAAATACCGTACGTTTGGCACACTGCTAATATGTATGTGGCTATGTGCACGTTCATGTGCATGTTTATGTGTGGTCAATGGACTCCAATTGAGACTCTTGGGTTTATTCTTGTGGCTCTTGTATGTTTTAATTTGCTAGTTTGGTTTGTATGCACTTCTTGTTGATGTAATATATTCCCATGAGATCATACCCTCTCAAATAGGATAATTTTTTCTTATGATAATTTCCCTCATGGTTGATGTAATACTTATGAGGATTAAGGATAATTTTTTCTTACAATACTACTGGATGTCTTTTGGCTGGGCAGGGTTGGTAGGCAGGTTGTGAATATTCCATCTTTCTTGGTGAGGGTTGATTCACAGAAGCACATTGATTTCTCACTTACCAGTCCATTTGGTGGTGGGCGACCTGGAAGAGTGAAGCGAAGGAATCAGAAGGCAGCTGCTAAGAAGGCCTCTGGTGGAGATGCAGATGAAGAGGACGAGGAATGAGTCATGGGTTAGGACATTTACTAGTAATACTACTAGTAGGACTGGGGTGTCAACTTTGTTGAACTTTCAATGTTTTGCTTGCAATTTTTAGTATTGCTTTAAGTGAGAATAGAACTAGCTTCTTGTTATTTATGTACAAGCTGTGTTTCCTTGGCTTTAAAATATGTTTTCCGAGCCCAATGGTAGAGGAGGAAATTCATCATGGTGGATTGCTAGCTAGAGTTTCAGCTGTCGTTTATGAGCCTTTCAGGCCGTTAATTATACGTGGGATGTTCTTATTGGCTATGTTAATGGCTGATAAATTAGTTGCTGAGTATTCATAGTATTTGGATCTATCGATATTTGTTACCAGGTTTTATCCGTAATGACTTGAGAGCATTCACATCAAGTTCCATCAGATTCTTCATCCACTTTCAAATTTGAAGTACTGCAGTGGTTCTTCATTTATGAATTGTCATTTAGATCTTTTATATATTATTACAATTCTATCTCTCTCCCACTCTTTCACTCTCCAATTATTTTACAATTCTTTCTCTCACTCATGATTTCTCTCGTTTCACCTCTCTCACTCTCCTTTCATAAACATAAAAGAGTGTTTTTACTATTTCAAAAACATGAAAAAGAATAAAATAAGAATACTTTTAAAGAGTGCTTGAAAGATAGAGAGTGAGATGTAAAGTGTATTTTAAAAATGAGTAGGTAAAATAGAAAAAGTAGTTTTTTCTTTCAAAACTTGAAGAAATTTTAAAATATCCGATGTGAATGCTCTTACATTGTCATGCGGTTGTATATAGAAACTTAATATCATTACGTGAGAAATACCGTCGATAGTAGGAATTAAAATTATCAACATTATAATTAAACGAAATTTATAATAACCCTTTATTTATTGTAGAATTTAATCCGCATTGACAAGAAGGGACTTCATAATCTCTTGTAGATCTTAAGATCTTAGTAGTTAATTTGAAGGTACTAGATTAGATACCTTTCTTCTCCCTGTTAATTCCGCTCCACTTAAATCCGTGACCTAGATACAGAAACTCCAATCTTGGTCATATACACAATAATATAATGATTATTTTGTGTTATTTCTTCCACAGTATAAGAGTACTAGGACACAATTTATTCATTCATTTATTATTATTATTATTTTTTACCTTTACCTCGTTGAAATGTTAAGTTATAGGTAGTGAGTAGTAGAAAATAAGGGAAAATGTTGGGTCCAGTCTTCTAAATGTCAACACATGATCAAAATAGAACACATATATGTATCATGTTGGATCTAATACACTAGATCTAATATACTTAGACTACTGAAACGCTAGATCTAAGCTGAATTCAATAAATAAATATATGGTAAAACTTAGATACAGTTTTTTAGGTTAGGTAGATTTGGTTCCCCAATTGAATTTAAACACATTACTTCATTTAATTTAATTATTCTTGGAAAAAATAACATTGTTTATATTGAATTGGATAATGCAACCATGTATTTGAAACTTTGAATTCAGTTAGGGAATCTAATGTACTTAACCTAAGTAACGTTCTAAACAACAGCAAAAAAAGAAAAAGAAAAAAGAAAAGAAAAGAAAAAGATAACATTAGTAGTTAAAAAATGTTTTAATATATTTAAAATACTAATTTAAGGTGGGTTCCAGTTAGCTCAACTGGTAAAGTCTCTTGTCGTCGAGCAAGAGACCTGAGTTCAAATCTCACCTATACTAAAAACCAATTGGTTTCTTGGTCTGATAGTAAGAGCAACCATTATGAGCGGACGCCATAGATTTAAATTCTATCATAACTATAAAAAAAAAAAAAAATAATAATTTAAGATTTTAATAGTAGATTAATGATGTGATAATTTCTTGACCGTTTATTATAAATGGAAGGTTAAGATGGGTTGTGACTTGTGAGGATTTCGGTTGACCCACGAGAACGAGAAGTAGTTCAAAGTTGAAACCCCCAAAACAGGAACACTGCGAAAACTAAAGAAAGAAAGCAAACATGGATTCCATCAACTTGGTGAAAGGCTACGGCAAAGTACACGACCTGGAACTCCAAGATCAATCTCCAAACCCGACCACAAAAAAGTACACCACCAAACAGAAGTCCCTCCTCACCGCCGTCTCCATCTTAGCCATCTTCCTCATGTCTCTAACCCTCGGTTCACTGTTCGGATTGCTAGTCCACGAGTACACCACCGAGCCACCCGAGTCCCCATCATCCAACTCGGCCGATTCAATCATCATCAAAGCCGTGTGCAACGTGACTCGGTACCCTGACTCATGCTTCTCCACCATAACATCATTATCATCATCCTCTTCCCCAAAACCCACCGACCCAGAAGCCATCTTCAAGCTCTCTATCCGGGTCTCCATCGCCGAGCTCTCAAACTTAAAGACCATAATTTCCAATTCGAACGAGGCGGGCGCTTTGGGTGACTGTCAGACCCAGATAGAGGACGCGTTGAGTCGACTCAATGACTCGGTGGTGGCTATGGACGTGGGCCCAGGAGAGAAGGTGTTAACGGAGTCCAAGATCAAGGATTTACAGACGTGGATCAGTGCTGCGATGACAGACCAAGAGACGTGCTTGGATGGGTTGGAAGAGATGGGGTCAACGGCTCTTGATGAAGTCAAGACCAAGATGCAGAGGTCTAAGGAGTACATCAGTAATTGCTTAGCAATTTTGGCTAATATTCACACCCTTCTTCACAATTTCCATATGTCCCTTCACTGAATTATTTATTTATTTTTAAACCATGTTTATTGCAATGCATAATTTGTGAACTTAATTTGAGTGTGTGTGTGTTTCTGATGTTAATTTGTCATTTTGTTTCTGGCTTTGTGCTTGTAAATTGCTAATGCATATACAAAAGATATAAGCAGATCCTTATCTTTTAGTAAAGATTATTTTTTTGGATTGTAATTTCTTATTTTTGTCAAACTTGAATAAGTCATTTTCTTTCCAATCTCGTTAGTTTCATGAGACCCACTGGTTGATGTTAGAAATTAGAATTGCTTGTTGAAGGTTTTGTGTGACATTGAAAAGAGCAAAAGAGGTGGTGGATATATATATATATTTTATATATATATTTTAAATTTGTTTGAAATTTTTTTGGGGAAATAGTTTTTTATTTTATTTTTTAAACTCGTCTCATTTTGTTTTGAAACTTGTCTCTTCAATCAACTGAATAAATAATACTTATATTGAAGAGATTGACTCATTAACCTAACCAGTAACCACATCAACACATTTAGGTGCATCTTATTTCTTGAAGAGATGAGAGTCACATGTTGTGCAAAAATACTATTTTCCTAAATATTTTTCAAACAATACTATTTTGTTAAATAATTGTAAAAAACATATTATTAAGCAAAAATGATCGGGAGCGAGAGTGGTGAATAGGTGATTATTTTCTGAAACTGAGTTTTGGGAAATTTTGGGTTTTTCTTGCCTTGGTATCATAAGGAATGCTGTGAGCTTGTGAGGGTAGAGCAATTTTTATTTTTATTTTTAGAACTCCTATAAATATAGATGAAGCTCTGTTCATGCAGTTAACGACAGTTGAATAAAATATGGCTGTCGTTTCTATCCAACACTTCGACGACAATTAACACTAAAGGGGGAACAATTGGAAGGGGGGGCCCTTATCAACAGCAGTGTCGAACTGTCCATGGGCTGAGCTAAAGTGGCACATGAATATTCATGAAGTGTTGGCCTTGTTTTAGTCATGGGCCTAATGCAAGTCATCCTTAGTCCTTACCACTGAGACTATTGAATAATAAAGATTGCAACATATCTTCCTCTTCAACACCACATTCCTGTCCATGAAGAAGAGAAAAGTCACATATTATCTTCTTAAATGCACATTTGTATCCTTGTTGGTGTATAAGAGACTACTTGAATTATCTTTCGTTGATTGAGAGCACTATAGGATGCCTGTATTCCTCGGCAAGATGTTACGATTACTGCACGGTGAAGCACTTATGTTGTCAACAGGAAAGCTTCAAGCAGTTGATTGTTTGAGCTTAATTGTGGTCATTTGATTACGTAAAATGCTGCTAAATTTTGTTTTTAGTTTCATCTATGATGCGCTTTTGCAAGTCTGTGTCTTTGCAAAAGCAATTATTAGTCTAGTGATTGCATATATAATTTGAAAACTTCCATTCAGATTTGCTAGTAATTTGCTGTCACTAAACTTGGGCCTTTAAAGTTATATTAGCCCAAGTCCATAGCGCTTAGATCCGTTGTATTATTATTATTATTGTACTTCCTACCTTTTTTTTTTTTGTTTTTTGACAAAGAGAGGGAGAGGGCCTTGGCCCATCTCCATCTTCCAAAACAAAAACCACCTAAGAGGGGAGAATGGAGATGGTTAGGGGCCCATCTCACTTACAAAAAAATAGCCCAACGAGCAAGGTTAAGAGCTAAGAAGTTTATATACCTAGGAACAAACATAAAATCCCAACACAAAAAGCTATTAAGAATAGATTTAAAATCATCAAGAATGACATTTAAATTTTCATCATCCCTACAAACAGCAACACGAGTGGAGTTGTTTGGCCTAATAGCGACAGACATCAAAGTTTTACTTCAAATATTTAGAAGGGGAAATAACTTGCTTTACCAGCTCAATAGAAGTGGGAATGTCCAAGGAATTTAACTTGATTGGAAAATGGGAATGTGACTAACTAATGATGGTGAAAGGACAATTTAGAAGAAGATGCTCTAGAGATTTAGTTGTTGTACAACTAGTGTCCACCTGGAGGGAAGGAGGTGGGAGGACTACTTCGGGCGAGCATAATAATTTTTTCAGTTGAGGAGAAATTTTTAAGTCTACACGGAAGAGTCTTCCATCCTCTCACAGGGGTGTGGGCCCTTTGTGAAAGAGAGGGAGGAATACCTCGGATGGACATAATAATTTCTCGATTCTTAAAAAACTTTTTAAGTCTACCTAAAGGAGCCTTCCATTTTTTATAAGGGATGTGGCCTTTGTGTGGTACCCTTGTAGGGCCCACACTTCATGTAAGAGGGAAGGAGGACTACTTCAACCGAACATACTAATTTCTCAGTTGAGGATAAATTTTTAGGTCTACTTGGAAGAGTCTTCCCTCTTCTCACAGGGGTGTGGCCCTTGTGTGGGACCTATCTGTGAGGCCCACACCTCATGTGAGAGTGAAGGAGGACTAGCGCGGACAGACAAAATATTATCTCCTCAACATATATTATTCGAAACAAATTTGGTAGGAAAGATGTTCCATGCTATTCTCGGAAGGTGTTTCAATCTTTCATTAATTCTGGGTTTCTTCTTCCACTCCAATTTGATTATAGTGCGTGTTGAATTTATCGATTAGTTATCCATGCACTTCACATCTTTTGGATAGAGGGCACTTGTCATCTTACTAAGTCCAATCTCTTCTTCTTTGATTACATATTGTTAAATATATACACAAAAAGATTTAAGTATACCAACCAAATTTATAAACAGAGACGCCGACCAATAGGATATGGATTAACTCGTATATCTAAATATTAACATAGACACCGACCAATAGGATATGGATTAACTCGTATATCTAGATTTTCCTCATCAGCAGTTAAGTTATTGACATATGAAAAATTCTATGGACTCACCCCAAAATTGTTTATGTATTATAATGTACACATGGATCATTTCATATACAGGGCTTAAAATGGAAGTGGAAATCGGCTGGCCTTATACCATGGATGCCCAACTGCCTAAAACCTTGTCTTGTCTTTAATTAATTTCTAGTGGTCGAGATGGTTTTGAATAAGACATGAGAGAGAGAGAGAGAGAGAGAGAGAGAGAAACACAATACTATAATTCAGATAAGCCAGACGACTATAATCCCCACTTCTTTTTTATTATAATTAAGTTGGTGATGATAGTTATCCAAACCCCCTGAAATGGGCCATCCCCAATAAGAAAACATTCCTTACTCACTGGAGGTCTAAGAGATAATAATAACAAAACATTCATTGCCCTCTTATTGAATCCCTATCAACGTACAAAACAAGCTAACATAAATGTCAAAGTGTGATAAAACTACATTAAACATGAGGTCTGGGATTTAGCAAAAAAAAAAAACATGAGGTCTGGGATTGGTCTCTATTCAACCAAAATTGAGGCCACATAACTAAAATAAGTAAAATGCCGCCAGCGCGTCCAGACTTCAGAGAGAGAGAGATAGAAAGCATATGCAGTTTAAAATCAATATATATGAAGAAAGCACACCACTCGTTAATGTCTTTACCATTAGGCTAATTCTATATCATTTCATGTCACTGCCTGTTCATATTTTAACCACGCCACTAGGTTTCTCCATTTCTGATCATAGTCTACTGTCCACTAGGCAGCCAATTAGCCTATTAGGTAATTACACTAAATCAATAATGTGCAATATTGTTAAGTACGTTGGAGGAATCCACGTAAATTTTTGGATGTTCCAACCACGTCAAAGTTTTGTGAAATTTAAGTTATAACTTAGATGGTGATTTATATGACAAACTCATTTAGCTAGACAATTGTCATGTCGAAAATATTAAGGTGATAAAAAAAGCGTCACTTCCAATTGAGGTCGTAAAACAATTACAGATCATTCATGCTGCGCAACATAATGACCACAATAACATAGGAAATGGATGTATCCATGCCCGGCCTGGGGTAAGCCCCACAAGCACAAGGGCTAGGGCAACCCCCCATAGTGGGCAATAAGTGAAGGAAAAAAAAAATGAATTAGTAGACATTAAAAAAAATAATAATTAATAATATACAACTATACATAAAATATATATA
This sequence comes from Fagus sylvatica, assembly GCA_907173295.1. Lineage (NCBI taxonomy): Eukaryota > Viridiplantae > Streptophyta > Magnoliopsida > Fagales > Fagaceae > Fagus > Fagus sylvatica. Next base: position 8,622,327 of record OU015770.1, on the reverse strand, counting down.
TGAGGTATATGTGATATGTTTCGTGTATCAAGGATTATACTATTTAAGGGTGGGTCCAAAGAGTCATGCATCCTGTTTTAACGAGGTTCTTGATTATCATTAAAAAAAGGGAGGGGGGGGGGGGGGGGGATTTTTTTAAAATATGATCCAAATATAAATAGCACTAGTGAGTGCGCCAGGCCATATTAAACAAAGGACAAAAATAGATGATTATTGGATTTCTACTTTCACTTCAATATGTATTTATAATATCTTTTAAAAAAAATGCATTTTCAATTATCATTAGCTGAAAAAACTATAAAATTAAGATTCCATTACTTCAACATATGCACTATATATAAGACAACACAACTTCCTAGCTAGTTAGGTAGCTTACTTTTTTACATATAATTCCCCATAGTTGTTGAAGAGTAATACCCAACTTATTTATGATGGCAAAGGTTCATCCCCAAGCAATAGTTCCCTCTGCCTCTTGCTACTTCTCTTCGAAACAAGAAACTTTTACAATATGGATGAAGTCCTTAATACTAAATGGCAAAGGTTGCACTGTCTTTGATACCAATGGTCAAATTGTGTTTCGTGTTGATAACTACAACTGCAAGTGTAGAAATGAAGTTTATCTTATGGATTTCAAAGGCAGGGTCCTCTTCACCATACTGAGAAAGGTAAAAGTTTATTAAATAGCATCAAATTTGAAAACTTGGACTACTAAATATATACATATGCTCATCATTTGTGCTCTTTTGTGTAGAGATTCAAATTGTTCAAGTTTTGGGAGGGCTATAGATCAAGTGACACAGAGAGTATCAAGAAAAAGCCTGGTTTCCAAGTTAGTTAGAAAAGCCTTGAGGATTTCAAAAGGTGACTCACCATGTGAGGTTACTGTGGGGTTAGAGATGAGAATCAACCACATCATTATAAAATCCAAAGCTGGAATAGCAAGTCAGTGTGCAAGATAGTAGACCAGTTTGGGGGCCTTGTTGCAGAGGTGAATATTTTAGTCTATACTTTTTTCTCATTCAGTCATTTATATAGAATTTTGAGTTCAATATATATATATTGATTAAGTTTAGAGCTAACTTTGTCATGTTTTCATGGACAGTTAAAGAGAAAGCAATCAACATATGGGGTGGATTTAGGCAACGATGTTTTGACAATGGTGGTGGAGCCCAATATTGATCACTCTCTTATAATGGGTCTTTTTGTTGTGTATAGTCTTATTAATTGTAGAATGTGAGAGTGTGGAAGCAATAGAATGTTCATGTGAATTTCACTAGCTATATATACTACGTGATAATGGTTGACCTTGTCTCACAATCATATGAAAATATCAATGAACTGCATTGTTGACTGATTAATTGATTCTGAACTTAAGATTATATATGGGTTCTCTATAATTAGGACTTGAATTCAGAAGGATGGAGTAATGAAATGCATTAAAAATAAGCCAACAGCTAAAAAAGAAGAAGAAAAAAACACTTTTTATTGGAATTTGATGAAGTACTACACATCAATTGGGATGAGATATTAATTAATCTAATAGCTTCTCAATTATTTCCTAATACTAATTAGATGAAGAGTACAAAACAATCAAGTTTGGATGGTTTGATGTTTTGAGAGATGCTGAAAAGTGTGACCACAGATGTTTAATTATTTGCAAATTTTAGTTCAATTGCACAAGATCTTGCTCCTAATTACCAATCTCCAAATGCCAATCACTTTTATTTGATCAACTGTTGTTGATAGATAGAATCATAGAAGTGTAAATAGGTGATTGTTATGTGTCAAGCCTATCAGCTGATTCATCATCCTCATCACCACCTGTCATATGTCATTAGATTATTTGTAGGCAAATTAAAATTGTGAACGGCTGTCAGTGTCATGTGGTAAAAGAACTGGCAAATGTAGTTCTATCATATGGCAGTCGCACTCAGGCTCTCCAAACCACAAAACCGAGCTTACCCCATGAAATTGATGAGCTTGGTTCATGAGTGAGGACTTTTTGTGAAAGACCAACTAGCTTTGAGTGTTTTGGCCATGACTATCTTGTTTTGACTGAAACTTTGCAGCTCCTATGTGCATGCTTTCTTGCTCAAGGAAGGAAAATAATGTGAGCTGCTCATAGGTCAGAAAGGTGGTGATGAGTTGTTCAGCTTTTTTTTTTTTCTAACTATGATGGCTTAGATTTTTAGTATTTGCTCAATTACCACCATCAAGGAGGCTAGTTTAGAGTTCTCATGACTTCACATATGTGAGTTCCAAAATATTGGGTTTGTTTGTAATCTCTCAATGTGGTTACTAATGTAGGATCATAAAAAATAAAAATAGAACCTTATTATAAGCAACGGTGGGCCTTGAGCTTTTCTTGCCAATTGGACCCACTTGGTACATGAAATATGTGGGTTTCAAGTTCTCATGTTATATACTAATCACAAAATATAGGGTATATGTCTCTTGAAGAGACGATTTTGTTGAATTTTTTATTATTATTATTATTTTTTAATTTTTCGTTTTATTAATCTGTTAAAAAAAAAAAATATCGTCTTTGGGAGAGGATCTCAAAATCGTTTCTCAAAGACGATTTCAACCTCAATTGGGCCAAGGGTAACTCCTCTTTCTTCTGACAGAGAGAGAGTCCAAAAGAATCGGAGGTTCAGTGTCGGGTTTCCCGTTTAACTCTCTCTCTTGCACTGGTTCAGTGTCGGGTTTGTACCCACAACGGAGGGTGCCCCCACCAGGCAGGCGGCCACCATAAAAAATTACGGTTTAAATATCTAATTCTTTGTGTACCCTTGGGATCAAAGTGAGATTAAGAGAGAGAAAAAGAGAGAAGGTGTGGGTTAAAAGTAAAAAGAAGATAAGGAAATACCGTGGGCAAAAATAAAAATAGAAGCCTTATTATTAAGCAACGGTGGGCCTTGAGTGCTTTTCTTGTCCAATTGATTTCACAATTTTTTTTTTTTTTTTTTTTTAAACAGATTAATAAAACGATAAAATTAAAAAAAATAATAATAATAAAAAATTCCATCGTCTCTTCAAGGCGATTTTAAAAAGTACCCTATATTTTGATATAAGTTTGAAAGTGGCCTGTTTGCTATATAACTTAAAAAAAATATGCCAAAAAACCCTGGGTTTCAAGTATTTAGTAACCCATTGGTCCGTTTGGAATAGAAGAACCGTGGGTTTGGGTTTTTCACTAACAAGTGATCAGCTTGTTAACTCATAAAAAATGTGGGCTTGAGTGTTTTTCCACTTAATGACCCACAGTTTGTGTAAATAAGAGTTACTGAAATATTGGCCACGAAATTTAAAATGTTATAATATTTTCTTGAAAATATTTTTAAAAAAACATCAATTTCCTTCCTCCCACCCTCCCCTCTAGAATTAACATTTATGTTTAGAAGCATATAAAGGAATGAAATAGAATATTGTGTATTTTTTCAAAGTGTGTTTAAAAGTTAAAAGTTTATATATAAATAAAAATGAAAGAAATTTATAATTTCATTAGTATACTCTTCACCTTTTATTTTTCAGTTTTAAAATAGGGATAAAAAGAATAAGTGTAATGCTTAAGAGGGAATAGACATGGAAATGGACATTCCCTCACAGTCATTCCATTATTTTCTACTAAACTTTTTTTTCTCCTTCAAAATAAATTGTAAGAAAATTGCATGCGTAGGCATACATAGCGTCATTCAATTATTTTCTACTAAACTTCTTTTTCTCCTTCAAAATAAATCGTAAGAAAATTGCATGCGTAGGCCTACATAGCATGTTAAAAGACTTACATGTACTAAAATAAATTTGATAGCATATAGATGTAAGGATGAAATTGATATCTTCTAAAAATTTAAAACATGAAATTCTTGATGATAACTTAATTGTATTTTGTTGGACCCAACACTCCAATTTAAAATATTATGTTCTTGTGTTTTTTATAAGACAAAACATTTTCACAATGATGTTTTCTCTCCGGTCTTCACGAGCAAAACCAGAATGAAGAGAATTTATGGACTCGTTCTTCAGTCGTGCATTTTACGTGTTGTTACGTTTAACTATATGTCTATATCTCGAGTTCCTTTTCATATAGGCATGCCACAACCATTTTTTCTTTTTGGTCAGGTCCGTTGGATGTAATCTTTTAAAGATTTATATTGAGACTGAAGTTGAAACTGATACACGTCGTCAATCCAAGCAGAATAGGACACGTCATCAGCCCTAGCAGAGCAGAATAGTCACTCGTCTTGACTAACCATAGCCAAAGCACACCTACTTGACCAGCTCAATGCATGGAAGCATGCCTAAACCATGTCCCCAAACGACTTTAGAGTTTAGAGTTTAGAGTCTAGACATTATGCTCCATATTTTTTGATAATTCGATAATTAGTGGAGGAGAAATTTGAACACTATTCATTAGAAGCTCTAGAAAGTATATACTTATTGAGTTACAAAACTCTTAACATGTGAAAAACCACTATAACATTAATAACAATTGGTATTATGATAAATTTAATTTTCTAATTTAGGCATCACAGCGTCAGCAGATAATACCGTACTAGTCTCCTAATTTATTTCATTTATTTTTGTATAAAATAACATTGGCAAACTCATTAAACAAGTAAATTGCACAAACTTTTTTTCTATTTATTTGGTTAATTATCGTAAAGAAAACTACTTAGTCCCCATTCTCTTCTATTCTAACTTTCTAAGTAGTACTAATCGTACTCCAACTGATTGTTGCATATTTTTGGTCCTATGTTCAATTCCATAATATTCCAAAATATAATCCGCTTTGACAAATTAATAAACATAATATTAACAACTTTCATAACTTACCCTTTATTTGAAAAATGAAAAGCCAATTTTCTAAGAGTTTAAATTAAGAAGGCTAGTTTTGAAAACTTGTATCTTTTTCTTTTATTTATTTTTTGTTTGTAAATAAATGGATTTTCAAAATAGGATTAATAATATATGGGATGAATAATTAATCATCTTACTCGATATTTTATCTTTCTTAATGTTTTGAGGACATCCATACTAAGGCTCCTCTGTAATAATGAATAACAATTGCAATAGAAAATACATTATATCAATTCAAACCAGACTACATATATTTTAAAATATAATATACGTGTTGAAATATTACATTTCAAAGTCTATTTGGACCAAAAGAATTTTATTTTGAATCACAAGGGTGGATAGAAACCTTGCTCACTACACAAAAATATGCATAGTCTAGCTTGAACGTGTTCACCAACATACAAGTTAAGCATATGTTGGTCAATGAAAAGGGAAAGGGGATAACGACATAACGTGTTTTTATTTATTTATTATTTATGCATTCAGCATGTTAAAACAATTAATATTATGATAAATTCAATTTTCTAATTTAGGCATCACAGCGTCGGCAGATGATACCGCACTAGTCTCTTAAATACAATTCTCTTAATTTTTTTATTTATAATAAAATAACATTAGCAAACTCATTAACCAAGTAAATTGCACAAACTTTTGTGCTATTTATTTGGTTAATTATTGTAAAGAAAACTACTTAGTCCCCATTCTCTCCTATTCTAAGTAGTACTAATCATACTCCAACTTAAATAATACACTCTCTTTGTTGCATATTTTTGGTCCTATGTTCAATTCCATGATATTCCAAAATAATCCGCTTTGAAAAATTAATAAACACAATATTAACAACTTTCATAACTTATTCTCTTTATTTAAAAAATGAAAAGCCAATTTTCTAAGAGTTCAAATTAAGAAGGCTAGTTTTGAAAACTTGTATCTTTTTATTTGATTTTTTTTTTTTTATTAAAAATGGATTTTCTAAATTGGATTAATAATATATGGGACGAATTATTAATCATCTTAGCTCGATATTTTATCTTTCTTAATGTTTTGAGGACATCCATACTAAGGCTCCTCTGTTATAATGATTAACAATTGCAATAGAAAATACATTATATCAATTCAAACCACAATACATATATTTTAGAATATAATATACGTATTAGAATATTTCATTTCAAAGTCTATTTGGACCAAAAGAATTTTATTTTGAATCATATTACAAGGGTGGATAAAAACCTTGTTCACTACACAAAAATATGCCTAGTCTAGCTTGAACGTGTTCACCCAGATACAAGTTAAGCATGTGTTGGTCAATGAAAAGGAAATGGGACGCTTGGCCATTTAATTATAACGTGTTTTTAATTATTTATTATTGGATAAGGTTTGGCTAAACTGGTTTACTACAACCTCACTATGTGGATAGCTTATAAGATCATCCTACATGTATTATTTAAATAAACCACATAACTCATTAAATAGGTTATGTCACTAAAGTACATGTGGATGATCTTAATAGTTGACACGTAGTGAGTTGTAGTAAGTTTGTAGCCAAATTTTGTCTTTTATTATTTATGCATGCAGCATGTTAATTTGTAAAATGAATTGACCTTTGTTTCTCCTGTATATACTTGTCAAAACAGAACACAAATATTTAATTTGACCATTTCAGTTCTGCTTTCCTTGCGGCTTAGTCATTATTCAACCAAGCCTACGCTGTCTCATTGACATATACTAATTCTCCTATATTTTTCATTGATTTTGACCAACTGAATGCACTATTATAAACTCAAGTCTTCCACGTCCTCCTAGCTACATTAACATGAATGCTTGGCGTTGCAGTTACTGCATAATTTGATCCATTCCAACTGATCAGTTCAACCTTCAAACCCATGTCTTAGTCAAACATGATAATCTCAGTAAAACGTTGTGGCTAGGCACTAGTCAAAACGTTTACCCCAAGAAAAATTCATAAGAGAAACAATATATATATATACATAGCTCTCCTCCACCTTCCTCAAGCCATCTAAAAAATTAATTTCCTTACAAATTAACGTAGCTCATCAAAACTCAAAAAATATAAAAACACCACTTCTTTCATTTTTTATTTTATTACTTTAGTTACGATTACAAAGATGGGTTTCAAAAGTCACAATGTTTTGATAGTGCTTCTTATTTTTACAATTTTATTTGCTTCTCCACAATTACTTGGTGCAACGAGGCCATTGGAAGGAGAAGAATGGTTGAAGAAAGGTAAGCTTGTGATTCAGTCTGTCCAACGGGGTCCTGTCACTCCATCTGGTTCCAATCCATGCACTTACATCCCTGGTCGGAACAACGGCGTGTGCCACTAGCTGGCCATAACTCTCTTGTGGGTGTTGCTGTGGCTTCCTCTTCTATTAAGATTCATGACCAAGATTAGTGCTCATGGCTATATATAAGTCAATAATAACATATTTAATCAGCAGAATATATAGGAGACCATGGTGAACTTAAAGTTCTTGTGGTTTTAATTTGCTTCATTTATATGTAAATTTTTCTTTCTGTTGCTTTGGAACAACCATATCAAGTAAGTTTGGTTGTGAACCCATGTAACTGATGTAAACTTTGATTCATTATTTTTTAATATACAACTAATTAAGTTTTTTATTTTAAATTTTTTAATGCTGCTTACATTAATAAGTGGGGGATGGAGGGGATTGTACCCGGATTCATATACTTAATCAAGTTATTTCCAATATTTTATGCATCAGATGAGTACGTGACTATAGAAGTAAAAATTGGAATCTTCAACAAAAAATACAGAATATTTAATATTGACAAAAAGATAAAATGGGAGAGAGATGGAGTAGATATTGATGGAGTAGTAGTGAGTTTTTCAATAATAGGAATTCTGAGCATATAGTTACTCGTATTTTCTAAATTCGCCAATTTATAGAACTACACAATTCCTAACATTTATTTATTTTATGGGTAAATATTAGTTCACATAACTTCTATTTTATATCATTTAAATATACGTGGATATTGATGTCCACAATTTTTTTTTTTTAATGAGAGATGTCCACATTTTTTTAATGGTGTGAAAAAGTGGTATAGGGATTATGTGAACCTATCATTTTCACATATCTATGAAAAAGATGAGCACTTCGAATATTGTATATATGACTAGATCAAATCCCACAAAACCAATTATAGCCAAACATGTTGTCCCCATTATTTCTTCATATCTTAATAACTTTATTAATAATTGAGCAAACAATAAACAACTTTATGCAAATCTTTTGTGTTCTTGCTCACACTGGTGTAGGTGAGTTACTTGGGGTACCACATTCTAGTTGAGATGGCCAAGTTCAACACCCTACAAGGCTACAACAACACCCAAATTTTAGTGATACATTGATACCTGTGTTTTGCAGTCGGGTGCAAATATACAGGTTTTACTCCTTAGGATGGATCCAAAAAATCTTTCCTTAAAGAGATTTCCACGTCATAACAAAAAACAAATTTATTTTATATTCCTCTCTTGTGTGTGATTGTGTCTTTTATCTTCTCGATTTTATTTTTTTCCTATTGTTTGTTTGTTTGTTTGTGAGATATTTTACCTTCTTTTATGTATCTTTTTTATAAAGTACTATTTACAACCAATGTTCAATCCTGTATGGGAGTGCTTTCCAAAGCCTTTTCAGACATCAGGATGGAGGTGGGGCTAGGGGGTTCATCCATTTCCTTTGAATATCATGTACGAACTTCATCTAATGCCTAATTAATTCCAATTTCCAACCACACAATTTCCGGGAAAGAGGTCGATACAAAATATAAATAAAGAGAACAATTAAATCATTCGTAATCAAACCATGCTCAATTATTTGTAAACATCAAGGGCAGATTGTCAGAAACAAGTTTTTTTTTTTTGATAACGTCAGAAACAAGTTAGTAAGTGGCCGGATCCCCAAAATTTCCTGATTAAACCGCACAACATCAGGTTGAATGGAGAACACTAGTGACTTAAGGCTATAATAAGTAGAGAAAGTGTTAGAAGCTGAGGATACAACAAATCAAACCAGGGTTATTGCCTCAGGACAGTACAATAGCTGGTAGTTTATGAACCTATTGGGACCTTTTCATTGGTAATTTTATAATAACTTTATTTTATTTTTTATTATGGTATTCACTCAAATTTTAATTATTATTATCATTAAATATAATATAATTATTATTATATGTGACGTTATTATATTCATGTGAGTGGGTACTTTTCAGTTTTATTTTTTATAATATTAAATAAATAAAATAATAATATAGGATACCAAACAATGTGATAATATTTTTCATATGAGATTATTACTATTATATATGACATTAATATCATAAAATGTGATATTTTACCTATTAAAAATATTATATCCACCCAAAAAAAAGTATGGCTGTAATAAAATTGCCCTTCATTTTCACGATGATAGCAACTTTTCAAATCTAAGAAGTTGGGTAGATCAAAAGTGTGATTGTACATGGCTCATAATTTCACAAATGGAGGGGAGGCATATGTGAAAGTCATACGCAAACAGTGCAATTCTTTTCATATACTGTTCTTAAAGCTTAACTAACTTGAACGTATGACATATCAGACCAAGTCAGGTCATTATTTCGTGAGTTATTTACTTTAATTGGAGATGGCAGTGTCAGATCAGAAGACCTATATTTAATTTGTCAATAAGCGTAAGGAGGGCCTATATTACTTCAAGGAAATGAGTGGCTTGGGTTCAGTGGACAAGGAGTATTGAACCCGTTGAGATGCTGCCATGTGTTTTAAAACTGAACACGTGGCAGCATCTCAACGGATCCAGTGCTCTGTGCACTGGACCCAAGCCTTTCCCTTCCAGGAATACCTAGTGGACATTATTGGTTAGGTAATTATGATGCGGCCAACTTTTTTCTCATTTTAGTCATCCATGCAAAACAGCTTTAAAGTTACAATAAATCCAACGGTATAATTATTTTTCACAACCTCTTTATTATCGTTTCTTGTGATTAATACATAATAAAAGAACTGTGAGTGATGGACACTTTAGATAATATGCAATTGTCAATCATAATACTTAAAATTAATTGGACACTTTGGATGTTGATACTGATTAAGAAAGTATGGCCAATCATCATTGAATTATAAACTAAATTTGGTTCTTTTAATTGGGAATCACGAAGAGTTTACTAGTAACCTATTTGGTTAACTCTAGTTGCCCGGCCCTTCCATGCAGGGCCAGCCCTACCCTTAAGCAAGTTAAGCCATTGCTTGAGGCCCCTAACAAATTTAAAAAAATCTACTATAAAACAAGGCCCTGAATTATAAAAAAATAAAAACCACAAAGACCTAGTTTAAAGGAATTTCGGGAAAAGAAAAAGAAAAGAAAAAATATATATATCAGTGCAGCTAGATATTTCTTTATAGATCAGCCCCTCTTTGTCTTCGTCTGCTTCTTTCTTCTCCTCAGTTGCTTGGCTCCACTAACCAGTGTTTCTCGTTCTCCACTTTTGTTTCTTCTTCTTCTTTTTCATCTCTCTCTCTCTCTTTTAACTTTTTAGTTCTATTTCTATGTGCAATCCAAGTCCCAACGTGAGCTGACAACTTTTAAGAGATATTTTGCATTCTTGACTTACCAAGCCACCCACGTTCTCACCTTTCAATATATGTTAAGATTTTGATTTTTTTTTTCTTTAACAATTATTATTATTATTATGAGCATTGCTACAGACAAAATATTTTCACTACAATTTTACAATAATGTTAAGTTGACAAATTTTTATTGGTTTTCATCTAGACCTATCACTTACTATACTTTATTATTTATCATTCAAAACTTGACACTGCAATATTTTTGTGAAAATGTTGTGTTTGAAGTTTTATTGTTTTAAGTATTGGCCTAATATATTGTGTTAGTGATTAAGATATTAGATTGTAATATAATATAATTTTCTACCACTAACAAAATATTTTCAGCATATATATAATTCAATAAATATATAAAATAGGGGTAACCTCAAGACTGTACTCTGTTTGAGACTTTGAGTATTGATGTTATAACTTCTTCTTTTTGCTGAGATCTACAAATTTAGTAAGTACCAAAATGTAAGTGTGATCAATAATTAGTAAAAAGAATGAAATTTCATAAATATTAATTTTATTTAGTATTGAATGATCAAAGACCCTAATTTGAGATTTCGCTTGAGACCCCCAAAATGTTTGAACCGGCCCTGCTTCCATGAATATGTTCCATTCTATATGATTATTAATCAAATTGGGAATAAGACATACTTTAGATTGCCCTGAAAAAAGAGAATAATGTAGGAAAATATATTAGCATACAAATGCTTTGTTACTAGCTTACTAGCTTTCTTTCTCTCTTGTCTTGGTTTCTGTCCTAATCATTGAATGATCAAAATTGGTTAATCTAGTTATATAATATATATGCTTCTTGTCAGAAGCTACTTTATATTCAACATTAATCAATAATGTAGGACCAAACATACATTTTTGTCGGAGATTGACACGCATATTAGCAAGAACAGTAAACAAAAACATCGAACATACATATTTATTTATTCAAAATTACATATATTGATTTTTACTTGTCCAACAGGGTGAGTTCCAAATCTTCACGAGTAGAAAAAATAAGAAACATGAGAGAAAGAGACAGAGAGGCTTTATTGTTGGAAAAGTCTTCTAATAAGATCCACGTCAATACCAGTGGTGTCCACAGAATCCAGCAGTTGAGAGAGTCTTTCACTCTGGTCATCAACCTCTTTTTGTAACCCCTTGATGTAAGTGCAGGTTTCATTTAAAACCATAGATGCTGATAGCTACACCAAAAGACAGAAATTGGTTAGCAACTAAGCATTGAAGGATTCCAATTTTTTTTTTTTTTTTTGTCACAAGGATTCTATATTTATAAATTGTATGTAAGCATATATCTGATACAAATTAATCTTATCAATAAACCCCAAAGATAGCTATATAAAATAGTCATATTTCTAGTTTCCCATCTAAAGCTTTTATGGTTGCTAGAGGCTATAGCTTATATTCATCAAGTACTTGTCCTTATGCTAAAATAGTTTATTATGTTGAACTATCATCAACATATCAAAATAATTAGGCGTTGTTTAGCAAAAAAATAAAATAATAATTAGGCGTTTAAGGAGTTCTGGACATCCACGTTTTTTTTTTAAAAAAAAACTATCCTTTTGTAACGGATCGACGTGACCTTGAAAAGTATGAAGAAATAATGAATAAGAGAAATGATAATAACAAAGTATAAGGAAAAAAAAAAAAACCTAGCCCATACCGTTTGGTTGCGCCTTTGATTATGCTGTGGAAGCAATGACTGTAGTTTCAAAACGAGATCGTTAATCTCTTCCTTTGTGATATTTCTTGATCTTCTGCTAGACATGACTGAAGCTTGGTAAACTTGCTTTTTCTTGAACTCCCTTATAACAAAGGCTAGAGTGGAAGTTGAACATGGAGGAAGAGGCAGTTTAAAAAGGGAGTGAGAGATGGGGTTAGGACAAAAATTAATATGTTGGAAAAAGACCTTTGCAAAGACATTAGTGGTTTTGATATGAAAATCATGGCCCATCTTGTCCCACATTACTGCACAAATAATTTTTCAAAAAAGAAAAAAAAAAAAACATTACTGTACACTTGAACCAACAATCAAGTGGGACTCCTCTTAACTTTTTACATCTATCACAGTAGGACACGTTTCCAAATTTAGGTTGGTACTTGCTATTTATTATCGCTAACATTGTTTTCATGCTGCCAAAAGATACTGTTTCCATTGTTTGTTTGATGGGGTGCTTTGGTTGGGGCCTCTGTCCCTCTCTTTTGTTTAATTGCATCACCAATATTTCCTAAAACCATGTTTTTTTTTGGTTTGTTCTTTTTCTGTTTCTTTTCTTGGCGCATCTAAACACAATGTGGAGGGTTTAAAACTTCACACCCCAAACCTGTAGTTAAAGGTATGATGTCATTTCTGGTTGGCCCATAAGTAACCCATTTGGATATGGAAGGATTTAAACATTTCTTGTTGATTCAAAACTTCAATGTTTAAACTCAAAAAAAAAAAGAAAAAAACTTCAATGTTTAGCCAAAAAAAGAAAAAAAATTAAAACTTTCAATAATTTCTTTTTGGCTTAAACTCTAAGACCTGAAACAAATTAATGTTCACCTAAACAAGCTCGTAACCAGTTCACCTAATTAAAATGTTCACCTCATTCTCTCAAGAAAAAAAGAAAGAAAAAAAAAATGTTCACCTCATTCACAAAATTTAAAACTTTTATAAGGTTTTTTTTTTTTTTTTTAATGAAAAAGTGAATAGACATTTAGTGTTTGAGACCTATGAGTTTTGAGGAAAAGATGAAAAGTCCTAAACACTGATCATGGCTTTCATACTTCATCGAATTTAGTAATTGCGTGTGGATTACAAACAAAAACAATATATAGATCCAATTCACTTTAAGTAGTTACCTTAATTAAGCATCAGAACAACATCTTTTTTGTTTTGTTTTCTTCTTTATCTACATAATTAATAGTCAAATAGACATTCTTGCTTAATCTAGCATGTGTAGTGGGGTTAGTTCGGAAGAGATAGAAGTATAGAACCACAATGACCTCAAGTCTGAAGGAGTTTCTGAAACAATCGATTAGACACTGCACTACATGATGGACATCCATGCCTGGTTAGAACCAAGTTTTTAGTATCCAGACCTCGGACTAATTTTTACCCCTCCAGCATATATCAAGAAGATTCAGAGTTTGATGTTGGAATTACAGAACAAACAGTAGACACATGATTGTTTCCATGACGTTTCAATATATAGATTTTGCACAATGTACACTGTAAATAGCATAGTCGTGGCACTAAGCCTATTACATTCAAAAAGTAAATGGTAATAGGTCTATGGTTTTTTTTTTTTTTTTTTTTTATTTAATTTGTATCTAAATCTTAACCATTCAATTTAGCCAAAAAAAAAATTCTTAACCATTCAACTATTATTATTATTACTAGCATATAACCCGTACGAAGCACGGAAAAAACTCTATATAAACACATAATGTGTATATGATCAAAATATATATTTAGAATTATTTTATGGAAAATATGTTCCATAAAAAAAATAAAACTGATAATAACAAATAGATGGAATTGCACCAACAACAAAAAAATAAAAGGAATTAGATAGTGTATAATAATTGAAAAAAAAAATAGTTATTTTTAATTGATGAAACATAAAATAAGTTAGAATCAAACAAAAATAAAAGATTACCTTAGTTCAATTGCCTCTTAGATTCCCTTGTAGTCATATAAACGTACAAAAAACACAAAAATAAAAATAGATCATGATAGAAAAATAAATAAGTAAAAAAGAAAAAGAAGTAGAAGAACAAAACTTGTACCAGATTACCATTGTTTAGATGTTACGTAAGCAGATTATGAAAGAATAAGGAACCTTCTATTTAATGTGCTCTATTTATCTTCCTTCTATTAAGAAGTATGTCTGTTCATCAGATGATATCTTAAGTGATTGTTCACCAATCAATACCTTTTCACTAAAAGAGTACTCCTAACACAAAGAATTTTTTATTATCTATTTTTATTTAAAAGTGTTTGGCAGTTATTAAATCAAACCACTTAGGAAATTTAAACAATGTATGAATTTTTTTTTTTAATCTTTAAAAAGTCTTCTAGTATTAGGAGATTATCATAATTGTAAAATTTTTAATATGATATTTTATTAAGATGTCTTTTAATAGTAGGAGACTTATTTTAAAGAATTTGTTATTATCTGTTTTTATTTTAAAGATTTTTATTATGATATTTTATTAAGATATCTTTTTAGTAGTAGGAGACTTATTATCAAGAATTTTTTATTATCTATTTTTATTTAAAAGTGTTTAATAATTATTAAATTAAACCACTTAGGAAATTTAAACAATGTATCACTTCAGAAATTTAAACGATAGATGGACATGCAAACCACTTAAGAAATCCAAACAACGTATTCACTTGGGAAATAAAAACAATTGATAGACATGCCACTTGTCATGATATGAAACACTCTTGATTTTAACGCTCATGTCTTCTGCTATTATATATTAACTAGTCGCAAATCCGTGCGATGTACAAAAAAATTACTTAAAATGAAATCTAAAGAATTATTAGTCGAAATATGATTTTTTCCATCTTTTATATTTTGTCTAAATATGAAAATTGATAATTATTAAAAGAAATTTATTATTATTGTATTTATATATAAAATATATTATAATATTAGACATTTATTATGATTGTGTTTATATATGGAACTATATATTGTTTCTATTAAAGAAAATATTATGTGTCAAGATTCTAATGAGATGTTTACTTATAGAATAAAATTTAAATTCAATTAAAAAATATATATTAAAATAATGAGGTGTAAAATTGTGAGACCTCAAAAGCTTATGTGGCGCAATATTATGAGGTCAACCAAAAGTCAAATAAGCTTCGGTTTTATATTATAGTATAGATATAGATTATTATTAAATAAGAAAATCTTTTATATTAACATTAAGATTGAGTAAGTATTGCAAAGGTACATATACAATAAAAGAAGTATTGTAGTGGTACATATTAAAAAAAAAAAGTGTGTACCGTACAATATTTAACGCAATAATCCATTTGGTGCCATCAATTTAAGGCATGCGGCTATTTTCATATCTTATCTTGTTAATTTAAAATTAACATTTTCCAAAACCTTTGTATCTCAAATGATATTAACCGATTGTTTCTCCCTATATTATCAAATTATTAAAATAAATAAATAAATAATATTAACCCCCACCCCAGCCCATTAATATTTCACGTCTGTTTCCTTTTCTTTTTTCTTGTTTTTTTAGTCATCTTTGTAATTTTTTCTCTTTCCTCCCCTTCTGTTACTTATGAGTTATGATCAGGGCTGGTCCTGGAAATTATGAGGCCTGGGGCGGTGCAAAAAAATGAGGCCTTCTATCTTTAAAAAAAAAAAAATCATTGAAAAATTACTCTACAAACGGATTTTGCTACAAAATTACTAATTAAACTTTTATATTCAATATTTTCTAACAAATCTTGTTCAATAGATAATATGGCTAATATATTTAATCTTTCTTGTGACATAGTTGATCGCAAGTAAGATTTTTATAATTTTAACTTTGAAAAACAACTTTCAACGGATGCAACTGTGACAAGTATAGTCAATAATATTCTATATGCAATAGATGCATTTGGAACAATTCAATTTCTTAATAAAATTAAGTATACTTGTCGCTGTCTTTTTTTCTTTTGGTAAAATCTCTTGTAAGACTTTTAAGTTTGAAAATAAATCAATATCATCAAGATCAAAAAAATTATCAGGTTTTAAAAAACCTTCAAGATTAACATAATACTTTTTCAAATTATCATAATTTAGTGAATTTAGCTTCTTCACATCAAATAATTACCAAAAATTATTCTCATACATACTTGGATTAGAGAAATAAATTACTATTAAGCTTAATTTAGAGGCTTGTTTTAAATATATGAGTTTTTTTAATTTTTGTATATATAAATATATTGAAACCTTTCAATAAAGGCCTTAAAAAATTTTGGGATGAGGCCTAATTTTGAGCTGAGGCGTAGGGCGGTCGCCCACCTTGCCCTTGCCCAGGGCCACCCCTGGTTATGATATCCACACCAAACCCATTGTTTCTCCTACCTTTTTTTTTTTTTTTTTTCCTCTAAACCACTTCCTACTCTCAGATATCAAAGTCAATGAAAATGTATTATCACTAAAAAATATCAAACCCATATCAATTTAAGCAAGAAAAGGGAAGACCACATCCTTCCTACAAAATTTCTTTTCCAATTCCCTGACAAGCTTCCTCTGAATTTTTTGGAATGTCAAATCTTAAAAAGAAAAAAGAAAAGTCTTATGGTCAAAAACATATGAACTATATATATAGAATTGAGTAGACAAGGTCTTTATATAGATTTTTGTCGTTGATTCAAAAAACTGAAATAAGATCACATTTTGAGTCTAACTTACAGATTAAGGAAAACACTTTAGGCTAGAGATCTTTTCCTTAAAATCAAAGCACTCTATTTATTTGATAATACCTTTTCTGTTTAGCAAAAGCAAAAGAAGAAAGACACTAATACTTTTTCCTTTTACCTTGGTTTTGTGAATGTACAAATATGGAAAATTATAGAATACTTTAAGAATACATTAATGTCGTACTCTTCTTTTCTCACATGAATGATAAATCTCACTATGAATTTAATTAACAAGATCCACCATTCATGTTAGAGAAGAGAGTACTACGACATTAATATGCTTCCAAAATATTTAATAACATACCACATGACAATCATAGAAGCACATTATACAAGATGTTAAATTTATATTCATGTATTGATTACAAATCATATGTAAATTACATAATAAATTACACTATCATTTTTTTTTTTTTTTTTTTTTTTTTTTTTATAATAGAGTTAAATTGGAGTATTGCCATAAACTTTTTGGAACTTTACCAATAGAATATATCTAAAACAAATTAACTTATTCATAATAAGTCATATACTCATATGGTAGGTATAATATTTATACTAAGTCATATAAAGTCGAGGTTTTATTATATTAGTACATATCGTATTGAAAATGCCATTGGGCTCTAGAATTGCCATTTATGTAGTACAATTTAAAAGTGTTTGTCGGTGCAGAGCAAGCAGATTTAGAAGTTAAAGGCAGATGTGACAATGCATACACAAGAAGCTAAATGACTGAACTATACAGAGACATACGAGAGAGAGAAGACACCACCTGATCGGCGAAGGGTGAGAGAGGGAAAAAGCTAATAATTTTGGGGTGTTTGGCCTTATTTACCAACCCCTCTGTGTTTATTTATGTTAAGGACCAACTCTCTCAATTTAGGCCCTAAATTTGCGGTACCAAAGCTATTGTCTCCCATAAATGACGTCCTCAAAATTTGGTAAGTTGCCATGGGCACATCAGCCTAAGCCGTGTGATGTGGACGCCCTCACAAAATTTCATAAATACACTTGTCTTTATCATTATTCATTGGACCCCAACTACCCAAGTTGTTGTTGTTGTTGTTGCTGTTGCCAATTTTGATGATTGGTGGATGACTTAGACCATATGGAAATTGAGACCATATGAAAAAGATGAATGCTACATATATATAACTTTTTCACAAAAATGTTGAGTTGGCAGATTTTTGTTAATTCTTATCTAGACTCACTATTTACGTCACTTTATTATTTACTATTCATAGCTTGACAATTCAGTATTGTTGTGAAATTTTTAAAAAGTGACCAATAACAAGTGCAAGTCACTATTAGTTTTGTCGTGGTTGTGTCAAGTGAATACATTATCTTTTTCTTTCTTTTTTTGTAGTTTTTCTCCTATGACTTATGAGGCTATGACCATGTGGCAAATAATAAATATAAAAAAATTATGATTAAACTATTTTCGTCATTTTCGTCTCTAAAAATTATTTTTGATCCTTTGAAAAAATTATTTTTGATCCCTGAATTTTGAAAAAGTTTGTTTTTACACTTAAACTTCGTCTGTGAACTTTTTTTTTTTTTTAAATGACGAAATTCATGTGTAAAAACAATTTTTTTCAAAGTTTAGAGACGAAAAACGAACTTTATGCAAAGTTTAGAGACAAAAACAATATTTTTGCCTAAAATTAATAACACATTTTTTTTTCTAAATACAACTTTACTGTCAAATTTTTAAGAAATTTTAAAATATTATTACGATTAAAATGCTGTCATCGAAAATTCTAATTTTTGTAAGAGTTTCTTTGTATATATTAAATTATTTTAATCATTTACCATAATTTTTTGTTTTAATTAAAAAAAAAATAGTCTTACACATAGTGTTTGTGTTACGTGACTCAATATAATATTAAAACAATTTACTTTAAGTAAAGCTCTATTTAAAAAAGTTTCAACAAATTTAAAATATACTCCAATTAAATTTTATTAATTTATTATATTTTTGTCATGTGGGTGACTAATAAGTACAAATAAATTTATTTTGGATGAAACTTAATTACCAAAGTTCCAAGAAGTTTATAAAAAATATTTGGATTAACTTCTAATAATAAACTACAATTTTGGTTAAAACTCTTTTATTTAATTTACATATATTTTTTATTAGACACAGGAATAGAACTAGTTAATAAGAAAAGAATAATGATGTGCGTTAGATGAAAGCATGATGAGCAAAAGGCGTAAAGAAGGACACCTCTGGAAAGTGTTGGTGTTGTATTTCTGGCTAGCCATTGGTCGTCCATTAATTTCATGCAACCACTGTTGCTCTAATTGGTCACGTTAAGCATTGGTCCTTCATGTCCTAATTTCACAGGGAGAGAGAGAGAGAGAGAAGGGAAACGAGTGTTGCATTGACTTAGTTTAGAGTAAATGTGCCAAAAGAAAAGGAAAAATAAGCAGAGGTGGAACTAGAATTTCTAGTTTGGGGGATCGATCATATAATAAATTAATAAATATAAAGAGTTTAGGGGGATTATCTATATATTTTGTGAAGATTTTAGGTAAATTAATATAAGGTTGAAATTTTAATTTTTGGAAAGTTTTAGAGAAATGAGCCTTTAAGACTATGTTGTTCCACGACTAAAATTATTTACCTTGAAGAGATATTGTTGTGTCATAATCAATGATCCCCTTCTAGCCACCCCTATACTCCTCTCCAATCATGATCTTCTAATAGCATTGTTAACGGTTCCCTGAACAAGTTACAGGGCTACATGGATGAAAAACTGTTGTACTAAAATTCAAACTTCACTGTGAAGTCCATTTTGACCCACCGCGGAAAATGATAATCTCCATTTGAAATTAATTCATTTTCATAGTGTAGATTAAATATTATAAATTTAAAGATGTATACAGTTTTTACACTGTTACCGTGTGTTTAGAAGTTTAGAGGGAGAAGAGAGTAGATAGTAAAGGGTGGAAGGAGAGGAGAGGGGAGAGCTGGCATCTGGGGGTAATAATTACACATTTCCCTTATTTGGATTATTTTTTAGAAAAAAAAAAAGAAAAAGAAAAGTAAATCAGATGTTTTCAAAATTAAATTGGGAAAGAGAGAGAGAGAGAGAGAGAGAGAGAGAGAGAGAGAGAGAGAGAGGAAGGGAGGGGGAGTGGTCATATAAATTCACAATTATCATCATCGTTTACTAATTTTAAATAAATACATATAAATTGACATGGCAAAACTGACAATTTAATTTTTATTTATTTTTAAATGAAACCACTTCCTCCCTCCCCTCTCCCCCAATTTGTGGAATTAAAAATGAGGAGTTTAGAGTAGTATCTTATATCTCTAAATCCCCTTATACCAACGAACCCTTCTCTCTATTTCTCTTTAAAAAAAAATCCAAATAAGGTCAATTAAACTATTCACATCTGTAAAGAGCCTTGTAGCTCAATTAGCACCTTCTGTTTTCAATAGAGACATCTAAAGTTCGAAATCTCCACTCTTTCAACTATCGAATTAAAAAGAAAATATCATCCCCATCCCTCCCCTCTACTCTCCCTCTATTTAAATTTAAGATAAAAAGGTCTTAGTGTGGAATGGAGAATATAAGTCTAAAGTATTCAAGTGTGAAATGGAGAATATCCTTGACTCCTTGTCTAAAGCATTTCTTTCAAATCAATTTATTCTACAGTGAGGTATATTTATACTTGTGTTGTGTGGCATGCTTTTCAGGTAGCATTCTGAGCGACTTAAATATTGCTTGTCCTTTATTAGCAAACATTAACTAAGGCCATGAATGTTGTAAGCCTAGAACGATCTTTAAAAGGACATGCAATGCAATTATGCAAGAAAACGATTCGGAAAAACGATAAGAAACAAGCTACTTCATAGATCTTAGAGGGTAGTCCCTACAATCTTTGAAGAGTCCAGGACAAGCATGCACCAGTCGACAGCAATATATTGTCGTAGGCGTTGTGGTCCGACTTTGGCATTGTTTTCGCCCATTGTAGGGGACGGGTAAGGTGCCATGTGAGGTCAGATGAGCGAGGAACAGTGTCTCCCTATACGTAACACCTATAACCTTCTAGCGTGTCTGTATATTATGCTATGTTGCTGTCAAACTTAATTACTAAATCTGAAAATTGGCTAGATTTTACTATTTGGCTTGATAAATAGGTACCAACTTGTCTACTTGAGTTGAGGAGCTGGTATATATCTCATATATGACGGTCACATGGGACCTAGTTGTTGTGAGGGGGGGAAGTAATATTAGATCAGGATCCCTATTTGAGGGGCAGCCTAAATTAAGGCGGTGAAATATATGATTTTGGCTTTAAAAAGAAAGGAAACGATGGATGAGACAAATAGTTAAAAACCGGATTGAGATCCTACTATCCTAAGGTATTGCATGGGCTGCAATTCATTTGAATGGCTGGGATTTAAAGTTAAAAAGTTAACTTTTAATCTCAACCTTTAAATAAAAAAAACAAAAGATATTATAAGGGTAAAATAGTAAAAGATTACAAAAAAATAAAAAAAGTTATGAGGAAAAAGGTGATATTGCACCCATGCAATACCTTTTTAGTATTGTATGAGATCGGATAAGGATCCTCTCCATTTGGAATAAAATGGAGAGTCTCCATTTCATGGTTCAGATTTTATTTCACAAATCTAACGATATATATACTGCCTTGTTATTTAAAATTTTAAATGATATGGCAGTATATATATCGTTAGATTTGTGAAATAAAATCTGAACCATGAAATGGAGACTCTCCATTTTATTCCAAATGGAGAGGATCTTTATCCTATGAGATCTCATTCCGTTAAAAAACTTCCAAGTGAATCCAATCTCCTATCAACATTTGAAAATCTATGGCTTAATTTTAGAGATTTTATCCTATAATTTCTTGCCATCAAATTAAGAGATCATTGAATAGTACAAGATATGCCTGATACTTTTTATCTCAAAATACTTCTCACAAATTATCGACTCAACTAATATAGCCTTATAACTCAATGATAGTTCTTTTCCTTTTTAATGAGATCTTGGTTTTAACCAATTGTAAGTGTGGGAATTACTATGGAGGAATTTATCTTGTCACTTCTTCTAAAGAAAAAAAAAAAATGGAATTGTATCAAAATTTCTCTAGAAAGTCGGTACAAGTATGAGGAATTATTAGATCCAAACGGAAGTGTCCACCCCTCTTTCATAGGGCTGTGGACCCTTGCATGAGACCCATGTGTGGGACCCACACCCACTATGAGGGGGCGAGGAATCCCTCGAGTGGAGCAAACAATTTCTTGTATGAGTACACACTCAAAACACTATTTATTGATTTATTATCATATCCCATGCCCTACATCATCAGCAGTGCTGATCAAACATGAACAGTTGCCTAGTAAGAGACAATGATGATTCGTTTTTAAATGTATGAAATCTAGGATAGGGACAATTTTCAATCTTGGGGCCCTACAAAACATATAAGAAATTCGATAACTATTAAGACGCAATAATTTTCATAAAATATTTCATAACTGTCGAAATGACAATTTATTAATGGTAAATACAGTGAGGATGATTGGCTCTCAGAGAGAGAGAGAGAGAGAGAGGGAGGGTTGGAATAGAGTTGGTGAGGTGCCCTAGAGAGAGAACCGTGGGTTGTTAGGGGAAGGGATGATTGAAAGGATGGGGAAGAGAAGGCGTGGAGATGATGATTATAGAGAGAAACTCACAAGTGATTGTTGGTTCAATTGAGGTGGCACAACAATATCACTTGGTAATAAGGCTAGAAATTACGGAGTTTACAAGTTTTGAGTTTTCTGCTGAACTTCAAGAAAAAGCACTCAAAATTAATCCCTTTCTCTCATCACAAAAGTATTGCCCGAGAAAGTTTTAATAAAAGCTAAGCTCATTCAAGGTGCAAAGAGAGAATCATGTTATATATTTTATTTTATTGTCCCATAACTAGCAAAAGGGAAGTTTTGGCACTAGGCTTCATAGTTATATATTTAGTGAAATTTGAAATGGACTATTTTATTAGGAAAACAAAAATTCTTAATGTAAATTTTTTGTTGAAACTAATGGATCTATAATTGTGTTTTTTCAATGAAGTTCCAAATTATAACAAACAAGAAAATGATATTCTAAATTTCTAATCGATTGATTCGAAATGCTCTACGTGTTGAACTGCATAATTAATTGCAATCTATACCTTAGTAATTTCTTTCTTTAAATTGAAAATTTTGGTCTTTAAAAATACTTTTAACATTATTATTCTGTTTCTTTTTTTCCATGGAAGACATCAAGTACTAAGAAGTAAGAACTAAGATAATGATTGTTATTATTAGTATTAGGGTTGATTTATTAGGTTGTATGATTCTGGACTATAATCGTTTTTAATGGAAACTTTGATAACATGTATTAGTGCAAATTAAATTTTCCAAATGAAAAATCGAAATTTTTAATAATAAAAAAGAGCAGCCAGCACGTGCCACCAACACTAGTTTTATTAAAAACTAGAAGGAAATACGACGATTATTCCCAGTCTGGAGATTTTTCCACGAGAGTAAAAGAAAGCGTATAGAAAAACAACTGCACTGCACACAAAGATGTCCAGACTCCAGATATTTACCTACGTACCATAATGTCATGAAACAACAAAAAGATGGAAAGTCGTATATCAATTTCAATTGCTATAACAAATGATAATTATAAAATTAATAATGAATGGAGTAGTTTTCCTTGAACTAGATTTACCAATTTATTAACAGCCATAACTGCAGCGTAGACAGTACATACCTGGCTGAAATTTAGGAGAGGAAGATGTCCATGTTCTAGGCAGTAGGCAGTGGTTGTAAGAGTGTTTTGAGGGGAACTTGAAATTATTGTACCGTTAAAATGAATTGGTCAGTTCAGGAAGTTCAAAGCCATGTACAGCACAAATTGGTAATACCCCTATTGCTTCAATAAACAAACCTGAGATAACCTCCCGGTTGTCCTCCGAGTTGCTGTGTCTTCTTGGGCGGGGTGCAACAATACACAAAAGGGAAGAGTTCACCTCTGAAGCCTTCAACTTCTGAATACTCTACTTCTCACTATCTTTTCTGTCTCAGTTACACTCAAATGCCTAATCCCATTATCCTTCATCCATTTCTCACCTCTTGCCAGACTATCTTGAAGTTGCTTCTCACTCATCTTCAACAACTTCAAGCCCTCACTTGCTTTTGGAAAGAAGCCTTCTGGCCTCAAACACCAAGCCCCAAACACACCAAATAAAACCTGCAAATCACTATCAAACCTCTCAACACCACCATCATAAAACTTCCCATTGCTCATAAGAATACTGTGAAAAAACAACCGATCTACCCCAGCTGCCAAACTTCTCCAGACCCCAACAAAGTCTATCCTGTTCAAACTTCCTTCAACTACCGAAACTTTTCCTTGCAAATAATCTAATGCCCCAACTAAAGACTTGGAAACTGTCCAACCTTCTTCCCCCTTTTCCTGCCACTGCCTTCTGTTCTTCATATAATCTCGAGATTGAGCATCAAATCCTCTCAAGATAACAACAGATATCTTCTCAACCCATTCAGCTCTAAACTCCTCCAACTTTCCAATCTCCTCGTCAAAAATACCTCCTTCAGATCCTTTAATTGGCTCTTCACGAGAGCTATACTCACTAACAGATATTCCCAGTTGGTCACCCTGATTCAATTCCATCTCCAGAAAGAAGACATCCTCACACCATTCCTTTATAACAGATTCAAAGTAATGAGCAGCATTAATGGAATTTGCAACTTTAATAATGGCATCATCATCTGTTAAGGCAGTCAGACCTTCAGCTTCTTGGCACCTGAGAAATATGCAATCCAAAAATTTTCTGGTAATTGGTGCACCTCCTAATCTGAGAAACTTTGATCTCAAAGATATGCTAGGCAATGATCGACAACGATCAATCATAGCAGATAAGTGCCGAAGAAAGGCACCAGAAACTGCAGGAGACTTAAAATCTTCAGGAACGGATGAAAGAACTGCCCCCTGAACTTTCTTTCTCCAATTTCTCTCATCATCCATCTCAGGTTTCAACTTATCTAGTGCATCACTAAGCTCTATTTCTGCCCATAAATCAAGCCAGTCAGGTCGGTCACAAAAGACAGAGAGAGAAGAAATCTTCTGCAGATTCCCATCTTCCTGAAAGGAAAGCAAGATTCCAGAATTCTCTACCAGTGACCTAACTCGTTTATCAAAAGATATCATCAAGTCAACAAGATGGAGCCATGAAATCCTTGCCTGTGATTGAATACCAGTGGCACTCTCTTCATCCAGTTGACCAACATAAACAGGGAATATCTCTTTTGCCAAGTACGTTGATAAGGAGGTTACCATTGCTGAGATCCATTCTTCTCTGCAACTGTACCCAGATAGCATTGCTTCATCGACCAGTGGTTGCAATAACTCATCCATAGAGTCAACATATTCCTTAGTGATCTTATACACAAGAGCAAAAATGAATTCTGGCTTATCAATCCACTTTGAGAAATGGAGTTGTGATGCCAATGATATGGGATTTACAAGCTCTTCAATAGCCCAGAGGGGCTGGCGCAAAGCAACTTCCCGGTTATAGCCCTCTAGTTGCCTGGATTTTCTTTGTCTCTGCAACTCCTGCAGTCTGCACAAGGCAAGAAAGTTTTCACAGTACTGGTGTTTGAGGTCCCCTTGCATTGTGAAAAGAGGATTTGGGACTTCTGCTGGTTTCATGGTATCTGGGTTTGAGGAAGTCAAGGTGGAAAGAGGAGGTGGCCATCCAAGGGAAGCAAGAAGGGCCCGGTGATCTGCAATTGCCTGGGGTCGTAAAATGGCTAGAGCTCGATCTACTCTGTGATCAACTGCTGACACAAGACATGCCCATTTAGGGCGTGTCTTTGTAACTGATGTTAAAACTTCTTCCGTCAGTTTAAGGGTTTTGATAGCAAGCAGACGCATATCCTGCAACAATTAACATTGAAGAAATGTAATAATAATAATAATAAGTCAAGAAAATTATATTTGTAACATAATCTTTACTCAGTGAACTCCCCACCCCCCACCCCCCAAAAAAAATAATAAATAAATAAAAAAGGGATACTCACTCCTGACTTCTGTGTGGAAGAATGCTTCCTTAGGTTTTTGTTCATAATAGAAGATACAGCATCTTCAATATCACCAACCAAAGTGTCAAGCTTTAATGCCGTCTCTGAAAGATAAAATAGATTTTTGAGAAAAGCAAAATTTTGATCACACACAATATAAACAACATAGGTGTTATCACCTCCGAAAAGGAAAACTAGAGTGAAAATGAAAAATAAACACAAACCAAGATAGATGTTAATGGAGTTGGGCATGTTTGACAGGTGAATGTGCAAGAGTCAGGAACATTTAATCCTCATTAATACAGACAGTTGGACATGCCTAGATTGATTAAGTTTCTTATTTATATGATTCTCCACCTTGGAGAACAATTGATTTCAATGATGTACAATGGAACTATATTGGTATTTAGATCATGGTGTAATAGACTTATAGATATCCAACATGAACAAAAAAATAAAAAATGAAAGGTAAGAACTACTAAATTTCTAGGAAACAAGAAATATGTTCCTTCTTTCATGGTCATGCGTGTTGGCTGCATCCATGCAGATCCAACGTAAATACTATATGATATCCAATGTGAGAATTATGTGCAGATAAAAGTGTTGTAATTATTCCCCTCATTGTGCATCCTTTGTGCACTTAGGGGGGATCTCCTTTTCTAATAAAATTTCATCTTACCTATCAAAAAAATATATTTTCTCCCCTATGAAGAATTCATAGATATTAAAAGAAGTTCTTGGAAAAATTGTTTTGGGGAAGATCCAGGGAACACAATGCCATAGAGGGTTCACATATAATTCTAATATTCTCTCTTTCATTATATGTAAGTTGCTTGACACGATGTGTGACCCATGTACATAAACATGCACACTTTCAGGCATAATTATCTAAGACTATACATTATAGATCTCAATAAAATAAAAGTTCATGCATGCAAAATATTTCCATGTGTTAAAGTGTCTTGAGAAAACAACCTCAAAGATAGAGACTAGAAAGAAAATTATAAAGACAAACATGATTCAAATTTCAATGTTTTCAAATTCATCAAAGCTTATTGAACATGAAATTATTTTTTTTTTTATCTTTTTCTTTCTATATATATTCCTTTTTCTTTTTCATGTTGCTTTTTTGCATTTTCAGAAGCCTTTATTTAGCTTTTGCACATGATTTTTCTTACCATCCTATCTCTCCATTTAGCACTTATATTACCTACATTGATAGTGGTTTTCACACTGTTGAAATAGGCAGCCCTCTATTTGATTTATACATTATATTAGCTTCCCACTATATCAAAGGTAGTGATTTTCACAATATTTTCAATAGATTTCGTGAAGGACAAAATATCATCAAAATTCTTAACAATGCTTGGCTTAAAAACTCAAAATTTCCGCCCACTAGGCATTTGGGCTAGTGGTGCAGCCCCTTCCTTTGATCCCCACCCTTAAAGGGCGTGGATTCAATCCCCCACTTATACAAAGTTAATGTAGTATGTGCGTGTGTATTTCTATAATCAATTAAAAAAAAAAACTCAAAATTTCCAAAATGTTATTATAAACATAACTTACGATTGAGTTTAATTTTGAGTAGACAAGTGTGCATGTGCTAAAATAGAAAATACAATGCATATATGACTTTTATGTATGACACCACAATTTGCATTTATCTTAAAGTAGTCATACAATTAGTTATGCTACACACTCTGTCCATGTTTCTCCACAATGTCAAGAAAGTTTTAAGTCAACAGAGAGAGATATTAATATTCAAGTAAAATACCTCAAGACTAAAATATACAAAGAACAAAGATTTTTTTTTTTGGAATAAATTTCAATGTTTTTGGATCTTGAATAATCAAAACAAACGAAAATAAAATGGTTTTTATATGAAGCACTTGGCATGGGTTCTTTGATGATCTTGGCTATATCACGGGGAGAGGCAAGGCACAATATCAGCAACCAAATGAGGGAGAGAGGATGATATGAACCTTGGTTCGCATCAGAGGAGGATATTCTTTCAAGTTCACAAAGCTCTCTCTCATTGCCTCTAGCAAAAATGGCCGAGACGCTCAAAACTCAAGCTACCTGGGCTATCAGAAAAATGACCATATCTCACCCAAAATGAACGGCCTTCAGTTTTCCTCTTTAATGGCCTAGGAGCTCAAAGAACCATACCCCCTCTTCAAAAAATGACTGAGCACTAAACTCAA
This sequence comes from Fagus sylvatica, assembly GCA_907173295.1. Classification (NCBI taxonomy): domain Eukaryota; kingdom Viridiplantae; phylum Streptophyta; class Magnoliopsida; order Fagales; family Fagaceae; genus Fagus; species Fagus sylvatica. The sequence goes on along the minus strand of OU015770.1, from coordinate 8,594,056 downwards.
GTGGGTATAATGACTCGCTCGAACAGGGTTTAGTGTGTCGCTTGAGCGGGCCTCAATCAAGCAAGAGGCAAGATCTCGGGTTACATGTACAGTGCCTGACTTGACTTGAGCTCGCTTGAGTGGCTATAGGCGAGCAAGAGGCGATATCTCTGGTTGAAGAAAAACGCAACCTGATTGGCTTGCTTGAGCAGGGTTAATGACTTGCTGGAGTGGATTTCTTGCATGAGTGACCCGCAAGCGAGCAAGAGGCAAATCTTAGCAGTTTCAAAACAGATTTTTTACTTCACAAATTGATTAAGAATTACAACCCCATTGTCACAGTCATTTGCCAATCTCAATTCTAAAAGAATTCAATCAAACAAAGCTTAAAACACAGAGGTATTCCCTAAACAGAAATATAAATACCCCAGGTACAGCATATAGCTCTATTTAGAATGGTATTACAGAAACCTCCTTTAGCTTCCACCCTATTCTGACTTCCCCGTTTAACAAACTGCATACCTGATCCTTCCACAATGAACAACAACATTTCTTTGTTGCCGTATGTAATACACAACAGACCACAAGGCCATCCTTTCAATTCAAACTATCCCCATATGTTATAATTAAAGAAAAACTATGAAACACATTCCACTAATATTTACTCTATGATATCATGAAAACACACAGTATCTAAATATCAAAACATTCCATATTTCACAAGTTTCATGAACCTTCTACAATGCATTTTCATATGTTACACACATATCTCAAACAAATTTACCAAAACAAATATATAAATTTAAACTAACCTGCATAGATTCGAACCGTCTCCACTCTCGCCACTTCCTTCGCCAATGCCGGCAGCTCCTCCCCCAATATCTGCTCCGCCTTCCCATTTCCCTCTCCTCCTCCATCTACACCCAAATTTCACAACCATTTTTCAACAAAAACTCAAAATTTCAGTAAACATTTAATTTTGCAATTCAATTACAGAATTTCACTTAGAAAAGAGATGCATTCACATATATACAAATGCGTAAGCGAATAGAACCTGATAAAGAGCTAGGTGAGCAAGTGGACGATCCGAGGCGGATCAGATTGGCACTGATGTCGTCGAAAACGGCGTCGAATCGATCGGAGAAGGAAGCGTAAGCTACGAGGCTCTCTCCGAGACTCCGGTTGAGGTCGGTTAGGGTCCGATCCAAATCGGAGCACCGGGTACGGAGCTCCGAGACGAGAGTCGGAGCTTCACTGAGGTTTTCATTGGAGCGAAACTTATCGTCGAGGTATGAGAGCACGGAGGACGAGAGGTCCTTCGCTGGCGGGAGAGTCCGAACCGACTCGCACTCCATTCTTAAGCCATTTCTGGATTCGGTTGCGAAGTGGGAAATTTGAACGAAGAGCGAGGGTATTTTAGGGATTTCACACGATTGCGAAATCTGTGTGCGTGCGTGTGAGTTAGTGCAGTGATGCTTTTGCTTTATGGAGGGGCAAGTCTATTTGAGTCCGAAGACTCGGTATTGACTCAAATTTGGGTGTCCTCTCGGGTTAACCCGATCCAGCCCAAATTGTAAGGAAACAAACTTGGGCTTCGATTAAAAAAAATTGTTGGTGTATGAACGAAATGTGTGGACGTCACGGATTTATTGGACCTGGTGGTTGTGACTTGTGATACCTTAAAGGCTTAAACAATGAGTACGGGACTTTTGTGATCCAATCAAATTTAAGCACTAGATACGATGAAAAAAGAAAGAAAAAGAATGTGGAAAAAAGAGATAGAAAGAAGAAGAAGAAGACGACAACTGTTTATCTCTGATAATACTGTAATGAGCTCATCGATTTGTTAAATTTATTTACTTTTTAGTGTGGGTTAAGCAAAAAGTTAGGCTTTACACTGTGGACCACTTGAATCATGAAGTGTAACATTTTTATACATTATCTTTTTAAGTAGTGTACATGGCACAAAGGATTATAAAATAGTAACCGACGGCCAGCTTTTTTCAATGTAGCACCTGTGGCTGTATGTATCTTCGTCTTTTTTGAGCCTTGCCATTTGCCAAGAAGTTGCATTGCACCAGCCTTGAATTGTCGTTTTTCTTTTTGCTTTTTTTGGGAGGGGAAATGAGGGAAAGGGTGTGTTGGGGCTAAGAGATTATTAAGCTTTAAAGTAATTGGGAAATGATAATTTAAAGTAATGTTCCAATTGAGCATTTTGTGAGAAAAATTGAAGCGATTGTTTGAATATTTACAGGCAGCTTGCTATTTTAAAGTTCTAACAAAGGGTAGCTAATCCTAGATACAACAGTACAAGTGAGTTTGAGTCATCAAGAACTACTTTATTGTTGTGAAGATTGTTAAATATTATTATCTCACATTAAAAATAATTAGAGTGAGTAATGGGCATATAAGGTCATGGACAATTCTCATCTCATAATGTATCTTTTAAAATTGAGTTAGGCTCATTGAACTTTAACAAAAACAAAATAGGAAAAATTTTTGTAAGTTTTCATTATCGTGTGTAATTTTATACCAAAGAATAAAACAATTTGTGGTACCATATACAAAATTTGTTGTAGCAAGTGCTTTCAATCATTGCACAATGTAAAGCTAAAGTTCATGGATCTAAAAAGAAAAAAAAGTTGAACAGAAGAAATAAAAAAAAAGAGTAAGTAATGGTGGGATGCAATAATATAGCAAAACTATAGCCATCATTGGATTTTTATTTTTATTTTTATTTTTATTTTCCTTTTCTTTCGTAATATTATTCTCAAAATTAAGCTAGAGATAGCTCATAGAATTATTGAAGCAAAGCAAGCTTTTAAAAAAAAAAAAAAAAAAAGTACGAAACCAAGTACCACAGTCTTTACCAAAACTTTCAGACTCAAAGGCAACAGCCAACAGGCAAGCAATAATGGATATATCATATTTATCCAATTACCCACCAGCCACGTAAGCACCGTAACGGTTTTCTCGTTCACTCCTTGCCAGCAGAGAAGTTCACAGAGTCACAAATAATCCGTTTGTTTTTTCCACGGTTGTACAATTGTACTTTTTTGTTGTCTCCCCCAACAAAGATTTTTATTCATTTCTTTGCGTGTAAACTGTAAAGAGGATCCAACTGTGTAGCAGAGTCTCAGGCTGTACTCTTCTTAAAAGGGTGTCGAAGGCTTTGGTAGTTTGGTTGCAACTTGCAATATGATACAATAATGTGACTCTCGTGGCCCCAACAAAAAAAATGAAAATTAAAACTAGACATAAATATATAGATAAAGTTTGGCTACAGACTGTTTGGTTGCAACTTGCAATATGATACCATAATGTGACCCTTATGCCCTCGACAAAAAAAATGAAAATTAAAACTAGACATAAATATATAGACAGAGTTTGGCTACAAACTGTTTGGTTGCAACTTGCAATATGATACAATAATGTGACCCTCATGCCCCCGACAAAAAAAATGAAAATTAAAACCAGACATAAATGTATAGACAGAGTTTGGTTACAAACCAGTTTGTAACTAGCTTACTAAAACCTACTACATGGTAACTAATAAGATCATCCATGTGTATTTTAATCGCATGACCTATTTAATGAGTTATGTAACCAAATCTTGTCATAAATACAAAATATGTACAGTACAAAACCGTTTGGTGTGTGTCCTTCCCGCAATCCTTTGCATTATTGAATTGTTTTTTCAAAAAGAGACATCATCAGGATTCTTAAGAGCCTATTAAATGTCTACCGTGATCAAATGAATACCTTAGGCTTAAATGTTTCCACCTGCAATAAAAGGATCAATAATTGCGTTTTGTTTTTTATTCTGCAAGGTATAAAAGAGAATATGCATGTTTTGTTTTTTATTTTGCAAGGTGTAAAAGAGAATATGCATGTATGTTGCGACAAATCAAAATAATGCATATACTCGATATATGATAATTATAATTAGAAGGATGTATTTCATCTCCAACTATAGTCATGATCAAATGAATACCTAAGGCTTAAATGCTACCATCTACAATAAAAGGATCAATAATTGTGTTTTGGTTTTTATTGTGCAAAGGTGTACGGATCCCACACGACTGTTTATAAAAGAAAATATGTATATATGTCGTGTGAGACTCATATATAGTAAGATGAATAATGCATATATTTGATATATAGGATACTAAGGAAAATGTATTTGATCACTGGTTAAACACACATGGCAACAAGATGTGAGAAGATGACTACTGATAAATAAAGAATCCATCAATCAGAGAACTCCTCATTCAGATAAACAATCTTTCATTGGGTCTGGAGGTTGCACAAGTGACCTACTTAAAAGGTTCCGACATAAATCAGATCTAAAAAAGAATCATATAAGCTTATAAAATATATTAACTAATAAGCAAAGACAGTGATCACATGCATTCTTTCCTCATAAACCCATGATCATGATAATTCTCAGTTCAGTAGAACTAGTTACAAAACTACTGTCCTAGATCTGCTAAAGATATTCTCACATACAAGTAAGTACCATGGCAGTGGGAGAAAGACCAAAATTTCAACAAATCAAGAAACCTGTAAGTCACTGAGAAAAATAGGCATACATTAAGACAATACAGATTTTACCCTTTGGCTTTATGTGATCTCATTTACAGTTTTACACAAAAAACCAACCCACCAGTCTCATACATCAAGTTCAAGATTGATAGGTCTTGTGTCCAACAAATGTTGGGACACATGTCCAAGAAATATAGATGAGTCACGCCTAATGACATAGTATGGATCAATAACAACAAAACTCACTTAACTGGACATTCTTGGATATATCTCAATTTTCAAAACCTTTGAAATAAAAATTGCAACCAAGGAAAGGGAAAACAATGCAGCCCAAATAGCACCCTAGTAAAATATTAATGCACACCATTCATCCAAATGCATACCTAACCACATTGAATGTCATCAAGTACATCTAGCTGATTTGGCATTTGCATTAATCAAATATGATTATCACTTGACCCTAATATATTGTTAATGCAGTGGCAAAGAAACAATGTGTCACACCGAATGGCTGTTTCTACATCTGCTTAAGGCAACCAAGCAGTATTAAGTATAATGGGGAACGAACACTGACAAAGAGTAACATTAGGTGCAACTTAAATGGTTGAACCTAACCATATAATGAACAGATGAAGCAATACAAAGAAGCTTAAATGAGAGACTAAGCTGTCAGATAGGCATCAAACATGGCAGAGAACAGGAACACTGATGTAACATGTCTGACCAGTGGGTAGTGCAATGCAACTCCTTGGCAATGCAAAAATAATATATGTGCAGTTGATAATTTAGCAAGTTGCAAAAATAATAATAACAGAACCAACAATAGGGTTCATTTCACCAGGGAGTTTCCTCTATGATAAAGCGCATATGAAGTGTGAGACCAAGTTAAAAGAAAGACCCAAATGTACAATTGCTGTCACTAACACTCCACTTCAGTGAAAATTTAAGCCAAGTAAAGTCAAGAAAGCTTTTTCTGGAACTCACATTGACAAGGAAACACTATAACTCCATGATTTAAGCAAGAGGAGCCCTTCTAAACGTCTTATTAAGGACCCTCCAATTTCAATAAAGTATGTTAACTAAATTTCTATATGACGATACACTATGAAGTCTCAGATGTTTGTCTGTATTTTTAAATTCAATTGTTATATTTTCACTCTTTATCACTTGAAGTATTGTTGATTTGTTACATGCCTCCTTTAACTAAATATTTTGAGTCTACACCTGCCTTGCTAGAAGCAAAATGCCATGCCGGACGCTTCCAAGTAACACGTCATCACCAATTCAACTCAGAAGAAATACCACCAATTTGAATCATTATAAATGACACATTGACTTATAAACAATAAAATACCACAGTGCTTAAAAAATCCTATAACATATAAAAGCTGATAGAATGAGAATACAATTAGAATTGATACACAAGCCACTGTTTCCTTCTCTTTTTTCTTTTTCTGGTGCCTGCCCCCCCAGGGGAGGGGGGTGTTGGGGATCTTAATCTCTTCAAGAAAAGTAAAGCAAATGAGAATACTGAACAATAACACAATTCTGCAATGGTTGAATAGAACTTATGAAAATAGCCATCACAACCTAAAACATGTACCAGTACTTCAGATTATTAACCTGTACCTGTTCTACATGATGCCAACCTTTGAAGAGCTCTCATGGTAATTAAAAAAAAAAAAAAAAAAAAAAAAAAGGAAAGTCGCAAAGCAATTATGAAAAAGGAAAGTAAACCACCAGACCTCCTTCTAAGAAAGTATCTGACTCTAAATTTAACATGAAATTTCCCCAAAAAAGGAGGGTAGAGATTACCCATGAGCTGGACTCCCATTTCCTTGAAAAGCGAAGACTGTAAATTCCATCCAGAAAGGACTCCACACGATACAATGGTATCACCTAAATCGGACACCTCAGCATCCCATCACAGCGCAATTATACACAAAACTGCCAGATTGCTTTCTGGCTAGAAGGTCCCATCGCGGTGGGCCTTCATCAGGGACCCAAGAATTAAGCTCTATCATCCCTCCGCCTAAAGCCCTAGGTCCGCCAATAACAATTAGCCGATCTCCACAAGCCCTGAATGCTAATCCCCAACCATTCGTGGAGATTGCCTGCTCAGGCAATCTCCCAATTGTGACCCACAAGTTCATGTCTTTGTCATATTTCCTCACCTCCTTTTGTGCATAATCTGCTGCATACAGCACATTGTTTACAACAGCAACCAGAGGAGGTGCTTCAGTTGCAGCAGCTGCCTCAATCACCCCAGCCCCTCCGTTTCGTCCAGGGAACATGTCAGGTATCTCGGTCCATGTCCTTGTCCTCAGATCATATACCTCACCACATGTAAGCGATTTTGAGTTGCCCTCTCCAGTCCCACCAATGACATAAAATTTCCCATCCATAAACACCCCAGAGCACATTTTCCGTGCTTTTTTCATGCTTGGAAGAGTCTCCCAAGTTCCCATTTCCGAATTATAAAGCTCGGCCACCTTTAATATATTGCCACGTGGATCACAACCGCCAGCTAGAATTGCGATTTCCCCAAGACTGGCAGAACCAAACAAGCACCTGGGTGTATTCATATTCACGCCGGAGTGCCACGTGTTCGTCAAAATGCTATATCTATAAATAACATGGGACGTTATTTCCTTTCCAAAAACAAGAAGTTCGGTACCAACGGCCAATGACTCCTTGTCCGAACACATGAAGCAGTCATTTGAAGGCATTCTAGGTAAATGCATCCAACGGCGGCAAAGTGGATCAAACGCCTGCCATTCAAGGAGACTGCAAGAGAAATAAACCCAATGTTCTATGATACCCATTTGCCGCCTCATCCTATATAGCTCCCCACTCCGGATAAGAGACCGAAAGCTCCGATTCAGTGATGCAATTGAGCCATAATCAGACCTAGAGCACTGAAGAAGACAGTTAATTGATATGTCACGACCGAGTTGGTGAATAAGTGAACTTGAATCTGACTGGTCCCCTGTGTGGTGCTGGTCATCTGGTTGTTCCATTTGGACAAGGATAATATCAGCAAAACCCTTCCTTGTTCCCTCACCCTCACAAGTATCTGATACCTTGCATGACTTTCTCAATGGAAGTTCTTCTCCATCTTCCAATTGGCGCTTGCTGTGTGAGAGCTCAAGCACACGAGATCTATTGTAAATCCACTTGCTCTCTTGCTCACACGAGTTTGGCAAGTCCCTCGACACGAGATAGGACGGACCCTCCAACATGTTGTTGGAATTTCCAACCCAAAAAGCCTTCTGTCTTACCATCAAAACCAAATAAGGGCACCAATCAGTCAATGAAAGGAAAATAAAAAATTCCTCACACAGCATAAAAAAAAAAAAAACACAAATTGAGAATTCACACAAACCCTTCAGCAATCTCAATCAATTTAAATTCCAATTAAAACACAAACAAAAAAGGTGAATGCAATGTATAATAAATCAGAAACATATCTATGAACATCAAAGTGTGATTCTGATATATGACAATCAGAATTTAATCTACAACACAGCATAACATAGTGAAACATTAATCCATGCCTAAAAATGAGAATTACCCATGTCAGATCTCAGGTTAATACCAACATAGAAATTAATAAAAGAAACAAAAACACAAATTGAGAATCAAACACATGCCAACCTGTACTATAAATGCCAGCATACAATTTACCAAATCTGATTATGTTGTTTTAAAACTTAGACAACAAAAAACAAAAAAACAGATCCATTTAAAATTACTATTTACAGCTAACCCACAAATTCCTTTCCTTTCTCTTCACCTCAAATTGTATAAACGATAGAAAAAGTTGCAACAAAAATACACAAAGAGAAAGAAACAGAGCAAAAAGCTTACAAATTGAATAAGTAAACGTTTAAGTTCTTTCTCCTTCTTCTTCTCCTTCTTGTTTCTCCTACTCTCTCCAAATGACAACCCCAATTGCTCTCTCTCTCTCTCTCTCCCTCTCTCTCTTTTGGCTCTGGTTATATTCGCTTGGAGAGAGAGAGAGAGAGAGAGAGAGAGACAGAGCATTGTGTTAATATTAATTTATAATATAGTGCTAAAAATAAAACTAATTAATTTTTTTTTTTAACGGAAAGGGTAGGGACGTGGGTCCCATGAAACGGGAAACGAGAGTCGCCGTTTGGGGTTGCCTGTTTGGGATTGCGGCCAAGGGGAACTACAACAGCTAACGGCCGTTTCTACACGTGTTACAATCTATAAGGTTACTTAAAGTCTTAAACTCTTCTTTTGTAGTTTTCCTACCACTTTCCATTTTCTTTATTTCTTCCTATTCATTCAACAGTTTTAATTTTTATTGGTTGTAAAAATTTTGAAAATTTTGGGCTGTTCATATTTGATGTTAATTGTTCAGTCACTAGTTTGGAGTTTGGACTACGTCAATCAACATGGTGGTTAGTGAATTATCAATTACTAGTAGGTTTAAACTAAGCTTTTGTAAGTTTGGGATTGAGATACATTATGGAATTTGGAACTTTTGTCTATGGAGAAGTTGGTCCAATGGAAATGAAAGCATCGAGACCAGTAATTAAATAAAATGAGAATTTTATTTGTTTTTTAAAATAATATGAAGTTTTGGTATTTTTTTCTCATTAAGTAAAATAAAGAAGCATATTGATATTTATCGGTATCCCCAATTCTGATGTATTGTGGTTTTAACTTACTTTCCTCTTCTCCTACTTAAAAAAACACACATACAGCCTAGTAGGCTTGTAACCATATTGGCACTTACCGGTGTCTCAAGTTCCGATATCGTGGATTCAACCTGCTTCTCTCGTCTCTTATATATACACACACAAAAGAAGAAAGGGAAGGGTAGGAATAGAAATTTTTTTATATCTTTTTTAAGTAAAGGGATAGTGTTGCATAAATAATAAAATTTCAAGGTGATTATGAAATGGTGAAATAGGGATTGGACACGGGTAGGAAAACATTAGCCATCAGTGAAGCAATTATCAAAGAAGTGGTGAATGTGCTAAACGAACCGTTATTGAATAGTGCTTGAAATTAAGGGTATTTTTTTTTTTTTTTTAATGAATCTTGAAATTAAGTTAAGTGTCATTCACTAGAGGATATCATAGGGAAGAAGTAACCGTTGATGAGATCAAACAAGTATCAATTTGCTACAGGATGCCACATGGAAAGAAGTAACTGTTGATGGTAATCAAGGGCCTGTGGCATCGAATTACAAGGAGAAGTAGTCACATAGCAAAGAGTCAACCCTTGATAACTCCCAGAGACCTTAAATATATGACATGTGCAACACGTCAAGGACACATCCAACATCCAAAAAACTTAAATTAGAGATTTACCTCTTGTTATGCCTTTTGTTTTCTAGTTTAATAGGATCGTTGTAAAGCAAGTAAATAGTTTGCATGTAATTTCTTTTCATGTCTATGCGGAATTATTAGTCCTTACCAATTTTGTAGTATTAATTACTTTCATAAATCTTCGTAGTTCCAAGTTATTTGCAAGTCACTGTTTCTCATCAATTAGCCATGAGCATCGTCGTTTGGTAAATTCTTAATTTACTTAAGCTTTCATGCACATTTGTAGTTTAATAAGTCTCTTGAACTACATCCATTTATTTTTCATCGATAACTGTTAATTGCATTCTCTTTAATAATCGACGTAGCATAGCTTGATAGCATTCGCATATATAGATAGGAATAAGTCATCTTGATTGAGACAAGACCAATCACGAAAAAAGATCTCAAAACAATTCATCACCTTCTGAGAAAAGGTTATTGATACACTGATCATCATATCTATGACTGCATCGATCAGTAAAAATTAAAATGGATCTCAAACAGTAAAATGTATACGTATAATTCGAAGCCAAACTGAAATAAATTTGGCCCTCAAGATAACAATAGACACTTAGATATATACTTACAATTTCACACCAATTCACTGCTTAGTTTTGTTTATCTTTATCAAAAATCTTATAACTCAGCGGCATTGATTGATCTTTTTTTACATGAAGAAGCATGATTCAAATCTCTACCCTTCCATTGTTGTAATATGGTTGAATTATAAAAAATAAAAATAAAAATGTTTATGTTTGCATTGGTTTCCATAAAATGTTTGTAATTGTTTCAAAATGGAAATGTATTCTTTTCACTTATAAGTTATAACTGCCATTTCAATTAATTGTAGTTTGCAATTGCTTCTTTTAGACTAAATTTAGAACTTCTTTCCACTGTCATTTTATGCATAAGCTAATCATTTTGCTTACTTTGAACTATTTGTTATTTGTTCGTACCAAAAAAACATACTTTAATCTAAATTAATGTATAATAACTAAATTCGAGTAAGATATGCTACTTTAAAGGAGTATTTTCCTTTTAAAAACTAAAAGCAAAAGTGGTAAGCAAGTTTAAAGGATTTTTGGGTGTGTAATGTGTTATGTTATTGTTAGGTGAAAAGGAGAAGCTTGATAAAAGACAAATATTGTTAGAGACTAAGTTGACTAAATATTTTTTAATTAAATCACTAGCAATTCAATGTTTACTATCAATAGTTTCCGGACAGATTTTAATTATAAACCAGTTTGTAGTAATTTTCCTACAATACAATCTTCATACAATCTATTACGTGACAATTTATAAGATCATACATGTGTATTATTTAAATAAGGTACATGATTCATTTGATAGGTTATAAGACTCTCCTCTTGTTATTAAAATAAAAATGCTGCCAAAATACGTCCCCGACCTTTCTAAAAAAAAAAAAAAACCTTTCAAGTAATAAGTTGACATATTTGCACTTTGATCCTATTGAACTAAATTCCATATGTATCCCTTTGTTTTTATTGATTTTGAGTTCCCATCAAATGGTTTTTTAACTTCGTTTACAGAATCAAATGTTGTAAAATTCTATTATGAATTGATAATTTTTTTGGAGAAGATGGTAGTTTCACATCTAAATTGAACATAATTTATATCCAAATCTATTTGGATGAAAATTATTTTAATTCACTACGTGACAACTTAAAAGACTATTTATATCTAGTTTTAGTCATATGACTTTTTTTTTTTTTTTTTTTTTAAATGATCAGGAACCTCACCAAGGCTCCCTTTGAACTCACCCTTAGATAGTAAACCATACTTGCCAAAATTATGTATCGAGCAATCCAAAGAAAATTTTTAGTGGGAATTGAACTCAAGATGTCTGAGTTTAAAGCCCATCCCAAGCCTCTTATCAATTAGGTTGCACCCTGACAAGTACATGTCTTATTTAATAGTTATGTGACTCGTTTAAATGATTTAATGATTCATATAATTTAGTACATGTGGATGATCTTATGAATCGTCACATAATAGGTTGGAAGAGATTTTTCTAACTTTGATTTGAAGGAAAATTTTATCTAGTTCGAAATATGTTTATATATATATAATTAACAAAATGAGTGGAACATGCTAAGATTGTAAATGGTACCGAATATATGTATAAAAGTTGCTCTTGAAGGGGTGACGGTACCTTAGGTAAGATTAGAATCATGCCAACAACATTTCTCTGTACGCATTTGTGTAATATTGTATTATTAATAACCAGTAATAGTCATGTCAAAATAACATTTTTTTTTTTTTTTTAATATCTTCAACCCAGGTGTTTATGGTTCGAATCTCTCTCCTCCACTTAAATTGTATCAAAAAGAAAATAAAAAAAGTAATACTTACAAAATCTCAATGAAAATTCATAATCTCCTCATATTTCCCTTTTAATTTACCTTAATTATTTCTCGAGATTTTTTTCTTACAATTTGTGGGAAGAGTGATTCGATTCAAATCCTTGCTTGAGGAGACCATGCAAGTAGTATCATTGAGTCACAAGAGTGTTGAATGCAATAATATATGTTAATAATTATATAAGACTAGTTATTCTTAATTTGTGAAACAATACGTTTAAAAACATAACAAATTTAATAATATTTTCTATAATTGTTGATCTGGTAAGTTGGGATTGGTGTATTAGTGAAAATGATATTGCACTAATCATTATATACTACCTCAACAAGTTATGAAATTTGTAATAATTGTAGCATTGTTGTTTGTGAAAACCACAATCAACCTCGATACTTCTAAGCTGCTTATGGGTTTCCTGATAGGGTAGTTTTTCTGTCATATATGCAATTTTCAATACTGATTGTGAAAAATATTTGCCATCATCTTCGTCAATGATCGGTAAGAGATAGGAACGAGACGTGGAAATTAGCGTAACCAAAGGGTCTTGTTGATATTTTAATATAAAGATACATTGTAACAACATTTTTATTGCTTGTCATGATAGTGACGTTGCTTTCTCAACTAGAATATAAACATTAATAAAGTGTTAACAAATAAAGAAAAACCATTAACAATTTGTATAAAAGCTCTCTCTTCGTGACACAGAGACACATATTTTTAAATGCATCAATTAATCGGAAGCTAGAGGAGTATATATGAAAGTTTTTGGGCCTTGAAAATATATATGGCTTTGTACGTTTATATTTATATAAAGTAGCATTGTTTGGGAATCCCAAATTGGGATGGTAGAGGCTGTTGATAAGTAAAAATATTTTTCTCCATTTCTGATACGATCATACATGGTGCTTGTAATACATACAAGGGTAGCCCACTATTCTTGTTAGGTACATGATGTAGAGAACCAAGAACATGGAAATGCATTTGTTTTATTTACATTGATTTGGTTGTTATTTGTTAGTGTTTACCTAGTCTTTTGTATTCAGTTATAGTGGTCCACTTTATGTGCATGTTATTTGCAAAGTGGTTCCTAGGTTTGTGTTAGTTGGTTTATGGGTCCTATTATTTTGGTAGTGGAAGTTGTAGAACTTTGTATAAAGTCAACATTTGGCTTTCAAAATAATTATCTGATTAATCATAAAAATATTTGTAGTCTTTAAGACTCTTGGGAGGTTGGGTTTCCTCGAAAAACCTATATCTAGAGGTCAGGATTTCCTCAGTTAAATCCATTTGAGGTCAGGATTTTCTCAATTAAATCCATATCTTTTCTTTTAATTCCTGGTTTTGCACCAATTCTATTTTCCTCCTTTATCCAAAAATTGTGAACGTAACAATTTCACTTTCAAATTTTCCTTTGCTTCTCCAAATGCGTTCAACATTATAAATCCACAAGCCATCATAATTTGTTTACATCACGTAGAATAGATACGCTAATACAATAGCTAATCTTTGGGAATAGTTTGGTTGTTAATCTCGTTATATTTTCCTTACTGAAAATAATTATTCTTAAGCAATATTTATTCTTTAACATTCTAGCCTTAAAAAATAATTCAAGAAACACCACAGGGTGTTGTTGTCCTCAACTCCTCATATATATTCCACATATACTTGCTTTCTCTCTCTAACATATTTTTATGTTATTGACATCTAACCTTATGTCTTTTTTAAATATGGTTTCAATGATTAGCGTTGATTTCAATGTTTTTTTTTTTTTTATAAGATGGTTGGGTTATTTTATTAGGATATATGGTTTTATTTTATTTTTATTTTTTAAATTCTGAACTTGTTATCTATGACATCATGATATTCAAGCATGTAAATTTCGATTTTAATGTTCATAGAAGATGTTATCAATTTTTTTTTTCTTGTTTGAATATATATGGAGATATTCATTTTGAACAGATGACAGTAATATTAATTATAAAAATATTCAATTTGTTAATAATAAGATGTTAAGTTAGACTTACAAAAATTAAGTGTAAATATAATCTTATAAACGAGTGTATTTTAGGAAGTTTGACTGAAGTATAATTTCATCTATTCCACCATATTATCATTTATACTATACTATGGAATATATATATATATATATATATATATTGGTTAAATGATTAAATTTACGAATTTTCTAACCATTTTAATTTGGGACAAATAGTAATTTATCATATAAATTCATATGTTGTCGTTGTATACAGATGAATAGTAATAATCATTCAATTCCAATTTCTTGTATTTTTTATAATATTAATTCCTATTATAATATGAGAATATTCTTGTCCTTTCTCTTTGTTAAATACACTTAAAAGGTAAATGCAAAAGAGAGGTGTATGTTCTTCCTTAATTTTGGGGGATTGGTGTTGTATTTTAATTAGTCTTTTCATTTATATGATCTTCGTCTTTTAATCTTTTTGGCTGTATTAGTTAGCTTATTTTATGTGCATATATCATTTACACTTAGTGCCCTAGTGAGCAAGATATCTCCAAATTTGCTTTTCCAATCCTTACTAGCACTCACAGAATTTCTGCATGAGGCCATGGGAAATGATCTGCTCTGCCCCAGCAAGGAACCGAGCGCATAATGCGTCCTCCACCTAATTTCATCTTTTATTTTTATTTTTTTTCTTTTTAAACCATGAAATGGAATAATTTCAAATGAAACATGTATTTATGAGAGAAACTGTATGTGAAAACGATATAAGCGACTTCGTATCTATGTGCAGCCGCAAGATTTCTCTCTCTTTCTCATCTTAAATGCACGCGTGACCGCCTTATGTCTAATCATGTTCATTACTGATTAATAAAGGATGGAACGAGACGTGGAATAAGCCTAACCAAAGACGTTGATTGATTTTATAGTCTAAATATACGTAGTAACTACATATGGCGTTGTTTGTCATGAAAATGACATTTCTTTATCATTCAAGGAGAATATAGACATAATAGAATATGGAACAAATTAAAGACTATCAACAAGAATAAAAGCAGCATCCACCGTCCCCAGATGATCTCTCTTCTCTTCCTTACGTTTCCAAATGCAACAACTGAAATCATCAATTGTAGGGATTCTTTTTTTTTTTTTTTTGGTGGGGGCGTCTTGGAAATATGGCTTTTATGTTGCTATAAACCAGTGTAACTGTACTAAAAACCAAACTCTTCCTTTACATGTAAAAGGGTCATTTCTAAAGTTCTCTTTGCTACAGGTTCACACCCTTTTGACGATGGAAGATATATTTCAAATATATATATATATATAGGACCACCAAGCTTCAAATTGAGTAGTCTGATCTTGAGCTAACTATAATTAATGGGAAGAAATTTCCAAGTCACATCTAAGTTTTGAACTATCACATGAAATAGTGAAATACAATAATGGCTTCTAAGGGTTATGTTGCATCCAATCAATTCTGCCATCATTGTCTTATGGAACCGGATTCGTACATGCAACTTGCAAGGCATGCACACAATGATGTCTTGTTGATTCGGTCCAATTTCAATGTTTGCTGATAGTTACATCAGGGCATATAATAGCTTGGAACAATGGTGAACAACTTCTGGGGTTTCAGGGACGATGCCTATCAAATTTCCAAGATTATTAACATTGCTAGCTAAAGCCAGATCCACAAAGAATTTTTTGAATTGGTAACATTGCATCGGATGCTATGTATCTTAGATTAGATAGTTGATACGGTATATATGTGCTGGAATAATAAAAGACAAATTTTGTAATTTCTTTTCTGCAATTATTATCGGTGAAAAATTACTCTTTAAGTCATATAAATTAATTGAAATTCAACATGGAATAATTGTCATTATTTATATCTGCTAGGTTGGTTGAGTAGGTCTACAGCCAAAACACTTATCAAAAAAAAAAAAAGGTCTACAGCCAAAAAATTGTCCCTTTCCCCAACATAAATTTGATTAAAACTAGTAGTTAGATGTTTATTGTGCATGAGTACAATAACTTTTAGCAGTAGCTAGGCAATCAGATCTAGCTTGCTTAGTGCTCAGCTGGGATCTAATGCTTGGTAAAAACATGCCAAAAGGAGAGAATGTTCAGTTGTCAATGGAATTCTTAGCCCAAAAAAGTCAATGGCAGATAGCAAGTCCAAATAAGTTGGACATGACCTAAACTACAGGTGTTGGTGGCCACCTATAGCTATATAGCAGAGAATCTGAGATCCAATTATTAGACTGGTAGTTTGTCTGTCCATTATATACTAAACTGAACAGGAAATATAGTTTAAATGTGCATTTAATATTATATTTCAACAATTACAATTTCTTAATATAAAGTATTAAGCCTGTATATTATAACTTAATTTTTTTTTAATCCAATCAGGGTCTACATATGGCTGGGTTCTGGCATTCTAGCTATAGCTAGCACCTGCTTAATGCTACTGGCTATGCCATCTGAAATCATATCCCATATGATGATAATTCCATCATTATGCTTAACTTCGAATAAGCCTACCACCAACTAGATAGGATAGGTAAAACTACTTTTTTCTCTTGTCGAATAATTTTTCCCTATCGAATAATTTTAGGTAGATGCTATTGTTTCAAAAGAAAAAAATAGCTCGAATGACATTTTATAGTGTTTTCAACAAAAGTGTTTAAGATTCAAATTCTCCCTCCCATACTTTAAAACGTATACACTAATAATAATAAAAAAAATGGAGGGGCAAGAAAAAATTAGTTCTAATCAAGTATGAGTGCATAACTGGATTAGACATGCCCACTTTATATCTTTGTCATTATGTTAATTTCTTGGAAACCTGCCCTCAAAGAGCAGGTACATATTCAGTCACTTTGGAATCAGTAACTTTAGACCAACTGCCCAAAACCCAGAATTTGTTTTTCAAGATAAATCTCAAACAAAGCGACAAATTGCATATAGTTGGCAATGCTGCCGCCAAACTATTTGTCATATGTTAGGGAAATTCTTGAGGGAAAACAACAACAAGAACAGCAGCAACAGTAAAAACGACAATAACGTGGCTAATTCCCTTAGCTACAATAATCATGATTATGCTGCAATATCCAGTAAACAAACAAAACCAACCAAATCAACTATCTAATGCTGTAGTTTAGATATCTCCATCAGTGTGAAGCCAAACTCGTAAATTTTCTCAAACACTAGCAATAGGGATCATCATCTTTCTTTTTGTTTTATTGGATTGCCAGTCTTACTCATTTCTCATTAAAAAAAAAACTTTAACCACGTACGTAGCTTGCACTCATGAGCTTTTTTTATTAATGGATTGTGAATTCTTAATTAAATTTACGTCACCGATCCTTTATTGTAACAATCAAAGAGATCCACTCATCCACAACACTTCTTGACTATATATTCATGAGTGACCACTTTTTATTTTATTTTAAATTAAGTTATAAATTCTTAATTTATTCATAATCTAATTTATATGAGGAAGATCGAACTCACATCCTCGAGAATCACTTACTCTAATACCAACAATTACATACAAATATATTTTTCAAACCTTAATTAGAGTTTCACCAAGTGCAAGTGTAAGAAAAAGAAAGTCAAAAAATTGCTTTTAAAAGGAACTTGGTTGCTAATTAAGTAATTTGATGAATGATGATGATTTTATTTCCTCATCTTTTGTCATTTGCGAGATCTATACGGAACCCTAATGTCTCGAATGATTGAATTAGACATATATGCAAATGCCTTTACATGCAGGCCACGAAGTGTTCAACTGGAATCAGTTCACTAATAAAGTGATTTTAATAATGAAGAAGTGGTTTTCAAATCATGAAAGTGTTTAATCAAGCATCTATAAAAGAAAGCAGCACTAAAAAGTGTAAGTGGAAGGGGGAATGAACGGTCAGTTTAGTTTTTAAGAGCATCATATCAAAAGAAACAATAAGGCCTTTGAACTGTAGAGATAGTTCTAGTGTCTGCATCTGGCTTGACACTTTCTAGAGCTATCTTCCTTTCTCATGTCCCTCACTATGTATGTTCTGGAATTATACTTCTTTAGAAAAGAAATTGGGTTCAAATAGATTTTCTTTTTAGTTTAACAATATGTACTTTTACAAAGTGGTGGAAAGTGATTTTTTATTTGGCTTAATTGGGCTTCCTGTATTTAAAGGAATCCCAAGATTTTATGCAAATGCTAATGGCACACTACATTCAAGTTTGGTAAAGAACCAATCAAATAAAAAAAGAAAAAGTATTCTATATAATAACTATTAGATCAAAATCTCGTCGCAAAGCAATGAGCCTATTGGCCGTGGCAGAGTCACGAATTTATCTTTAGGGGACAAATTAAAATGTAATGATTAAGTTTTTTCTCTGTTTACATACTATATATTATGTTATATATAATTATATTATAAAAATAGTTCAAGACGCAAATAAATTATTCTATAAACAGTAAACTAGTAAATGTATTACAAAAAAATGTTTTTTTAAACTTAATAAATATGTACTAAGATTTAGGAAAAAAAAAAAACCGTGGATCGGTTTAACATATTTTCAATATTTGAGTCTTCTAAATTATTATTTTTAAGTAATTAAGGAAAATGAGTATTTGATTATTTTAATTTTAGTGATGATAATTCATACTTTTATATGTATAGTATAGAAGTATAGATAAAACTTTATTTTTCTCTCAAACTTATGTACTATCAGGGCCAAACTTATTGGCCCCAACCTACTTATTTTTGGGTCATAAGTCCAAAGGACAAACCTGCTCAACATGCTATAGTATATAGGATAAGCCATTGTAGGGCAGTAATGTAACTATATAAGGATTGGCTTGGTTTAATTTGAGAATGGCCAATGCCCCAAAGAAAATCCACTATGCTGATTAGTATCTCCAGCTCATATTGTGAGTAATTTTATTCAAAGGCAAGGCCTAAAATTGGTCATAAGTCATAACCAAGAATGATAGGGCGACTTGGGAGAAATGGGTCAATGACTAGAATATAGATATATATATATATATATATATATATATATATATATATATATATATAGATATATATATACTACCCAATTGATTTGCTTTCTCTTTCTTTTTACCAGCCCACGGGTCCGTTAGCAGTAGCACCCGGACCTTAGTAACTATTTAGAGGTCAATAATGGGCCTCATCGGACATCCAATAGAAATGATGGCCGGATAGTGTATAGGTCGACTGTGATATGGCCCAATAAGTGCATTTAAGACTTGCCCATCGACTACTAAATTATATTTTATTTTATATAATTTAAGAAAATATTTTTGTACTAGACTACATTTTATCGTTGTTGAAGTAAATTGTTATCAAATTATTATATTTTCATTTAATTTCGTATATTCAGTTACTCTATATTGTTGGTTGCCAGAATATTGAAGAGGATAATAATAATAATAAAAAAACTTAATCTAGCTAACTAAAAACAAGATTCTCATTATACATGACACATTCAATACCATGGGTGAGGAATTGAAAAATAACATTCTCCATGATCTAGGAAATAAAATCTCAATCGTGAAATAGACAAAATGAAGATAATCTTAATTATTTCATAGGAATGGGGGACTAATTCCCTTACTCCATTAAATACAAACCCTATTTTGCCTCTAAAATATATATATATATATATATATATATATATATAATATATATATATATATATATATATATATATATATATATATAAGTTCTCCTACTGGTGTTCTCCAAAGAAGACATCTTAGGGTTCAAATTCCCCCCTCTCCAACTATTGAATTATCAAAAACAATATTTGAAACATTATTTATTATGAAGTATTAAAATTATCAATTAGTAATAAATGGAACGAAGTTGTTTCCTTGAAAAATTATTAATTATAAGAATACTGTTTAGTGGTTTCCCTTCTTCTTTTTTCCTTGGTTTCATATTAGGCCTTAAAAGGGCCTGACGGCCTGTTGATTGGGGCTGAAGTATGTCTTAGCGCTTAGGTCCATATATAATCTTATCAAGAACTGATTTTTTTTTTCTTTGTTTTCTATTCTTCCATTTTCATGCAACCACGCAATACAATAGCATTTCATAGCCCTAGGGGATTGTTTCTACGTAAGATAAGTCATTTAAGGAGATTGTCACTAACTTTAAGAAGTATGAAAATGAGATTAGAGAAAACCAACCACATTGGATTGCCAGAGAGTATAATGCCCACTTGCACTTTTAGAAATGCAACTTGCAACAAAATTTAATCTCAAGAAATGGTTAAAATCCCCTTACATGCATGTAATGATAACTAGGTTTAGATCCCTATAATAGAGATTAGAGAAGTTGCAACTTCCGGGACCAGCTTTTTAAAAAGCTATACATTGGATATAGAAGATCATTATTTTAATTTTTGATTCATTAGAGGCCACTTTTGCCCATGGACCAAGGAAAAAGATA
Source organism: Fagus sylvatica (assembly GCA_907173295.1). Lineage (NCBI taxonomy): Eukaryota > Viridiplantae > Streptophyta > Magnoliopsida > Fagales > Fagaceae > Fagus > Fagus sylvatica. The sequence goes on along the minus strand of OU015770.1, from coordinate 8,573,351 downwards.
TATAGTATTTTGTTTCCTCGTATGAGTCATTCCACTTGGTTGTTCCAAACTATGCGAAGTTTGAATTCAAGATTTAGGAGAGCCAATCACATTAGACTGACAGAAAGTACATTGTCCATAATATTTAGAAATGAAACTTGGGACCAATTAATTCAATATTAGAACGTCAGTTTAAACCCACATGAACTGTAAGGATTAAACAAATCTCTAATACTGAAGTAGAAACTTTCTTAATCACTCATAGCATTGTTTTCCAATTTTTAATAATTTATCATTAAACCACTTGTGTTAATATATGTTATAGGTAAAACTTAGGTACACCGTACACTTCCTTAGGTCAAGTACATTAGGTTCCTAGTTGAATTTAAATATTTTTCGAAAAGATAACATTGTTTGTGTTTCATTGATTAATGCAACCATGTATTTGAATTTAATTGGGAAACCTAATATACTTGACTTAAGAAACTGTACTAAAGTTTTACTTTATGTTACGTACATATATGATAAGCAATAACTGATTAGTATATGTACTTCTATTCTCATTGTTAGTGCATGTATATAACTTTTTGTCTTTGACATATCGAGTTAAAGTAATTTTGTGATTGATCTTGATTTATCATAAAAAAATCTGGATGGGACCCTTTCTTTTGAATCAAAGTAGGTCGCAACTGTTGTATTTTAGTCGGTAAACCTCATATCTAATTCATCATCTTTGATAAAGATCATATTGAACCAAAATTAACAAGACTTTGATGATTTTGAAAATGATCAAGAGTGCGTTTAGAAGTAGTTTTTTTCTTTTTTCTGAAAACTTATTTATTTATTTTGTTGAAAGTTGGTATAAAAAAAAAAAGAAATTATAAAAAGTTATACATAAATAAATAAATAAGTTAAAAAATTATGCTTCAAACAAAAGCCTATCTGCATTGTGAAGCAACTGAGCAAGAAAACTCACTATATATATATATATTCACCATTTCTGCTGGCCTACCAATAAAAATTTGTGTACCCAAAAACAAAAAAAAAACAAAAGAAACCGCCTTCATCAAGCTTTGGAGGGTTAATAACTTGCTGAGAAATTATATATATTACCCCCTTATGTAGAATATTGATGTGGCCTTTGAACCCATAAAACGGAAAACAAAGAAACAAAAAGAAGACCGCCGCAACACACACGTCTGGTTATTGTGTAATAGACTCAATGCCATGTTTAACTAAAAGTCTAAAGCTACCACGTACTACCAAACACGTACGAGTCCTTACAAAACCCTAGGAGAATTTAAATAAATAAAAAATTAAGGACAAAAAGAAAGGTAAAACAAAAAAAGAGTGGGGAACAAGGGATATATATGACTCCACTCCTACCTAGAAACTTGTCATTTTACATGGTCCAAATGAAATGTGTTCGGTGGAATCATCAATTAATGCATAGTGTTTGTAAATCAATAAAGTTTTCATCCCAACCATTTGTTCTTATTTGTAGATATAACATAGTTTTGCTCACTCGATGCATGGAAGGAAGAGAAGATGCTGCTTTTAAGTCCTACACGTGCACTCGTTTTTCAACTCTTTGCTTCTAATTAAGCTTCATCTTTCAAATCCTTTAAACGCCATATTAAGTATGGATCGACTAGCTATTTTCCCTGCAACCTAGTAATTAACGTTAGTCTCATTTATATTTGCATATTTTTAAAACATTCACATGCACACGTATACAGATACACACATTTTATATGAAAGCCTAATTAATTAGTTGCTAATGTACGTAATGAATATTGTGAACATTTTTACTTGCTCTACCAACAATATGTATCATGTATGAGTATATGTCAAGAAGTACACAATCACAATATATGTCAATAAACATAAAAAGGAAAATTAATTATCAGAATGGCATTCACAACTAAAAAAAAAAAAACCCTTCTTTTCATAGTAAATTGAGTTTAGAATTAACTTAACTAGGTACCCAAGTTGTTCAAGAAATATAAAAGGAGCCTATTAACCAAACTGTTCTGTACTAAGGATTACTGAACAAAAAGGAGAACCTCTTTTATTTAAGAATAGAACAACCTGTTTTAATTTTAAGCCAAAACAATTTATTTATTTATTTTTTAAAGAACCCTGCTAGCTAGTTGATAGCGCAATAATAATTATGTTCAAAATATTTTAATTCAATTTAACTTTGATTCCAATTTGAATGTAAATATGGCAATTAAGTATAGAGCTTCCTTCACACTATGGTACTCCCGAGAGCTATAATGGTGCTTGTTCGAATCTAATATCATTCGGAAATAAATGAAGAGAATCTTAATCCAAGATGCGGACATGAAATTGCACATATATAACATCAACGTTCACACAATTTTTCAAATTTGAGTGCGTTTGGCATGCTTTTGTGTGCAAGCTTATATAAAAAGTAACTTTAAGCAAAAAGTTTCTTTTTTGTTCAGTCGATATAACTACAATCTTTAGCCTTCGAACTAAATCATTTCTTTGTATCTAAGAAGAACTTCAAAATTAATAGGAACAAAGCTTAAGCAATAATAAATCAGTAAATAAGCTGCATGCCAAATGCACAGTGGAAGCTTATCAAATTAAAATGTTCCAATAATTATTTTATCTAAAAATCAACAATTATTTTAAATGAATTTTGAGTAACATTGTAAAATTTATAAATATATTGTTTTGTTTTTTAAATGTTATACTCAATTCTAATTACATCTTGAGTTACGATAGTATAAATGGTCTTGTCGGTTGACCAATACCTCTATCTATAGAGATAAAGCTGTGGTTTGGCCTAGGATACGCATTACTATGACACACATACCCAATTAAACAACCATATATCCGTATTTGGTCGGTGTTTAATCTGTTTAACTTTGACGGTTAAAAGCCCTAGTTCGATCTAGCTCTCATCTCTAAGCTCTCCTTCACCGACGTTAGCAGAGAGCAAAACGGAAATATATATATATATATATCTTAAATTAATATATACCTGTCACGAAGATATATTAATTTGTTTAAATATTAAGTTTATAGTGCAGATTGCATATGCTAAGAAGATCACTTTATATCTTTCTTGGAGTCTCAAAAGTTAAAACTCTTCCAAGCTTCTTCTTAAAAAAATAGCCCACTGGATTTGAAGGAAAATAAACAAATATGGGTTCCTCGTGACTTTGAGCACAGTCCTCGCTGTCCACTGGATCAAGGTCATGTGCCCCGAGATGCACGCTGAGCAAGTACTTCTTCATCAGTGGTTAAAGACTTAAAATCCCCACCATGCTACTAGACATTTGAGCTAATAATAACCACATATTTCTGTCCAACGCTTCCATTTAATTACTATATAATTATATTGGAAACTTTTTTTGTGCCTCATGCACACGACTCACTCATTAGTTGCTTGTTGTTTTGGCTATGAACAAGATTGGCCGTGTCATATCATAATTCATATGTGAAGTATCTTCAGAAACTTCAGGAGCTTCTCTAAATGGGCAGGATTTTTTTAAATACAGATTTGGAGAAAAGAAAGTGTTGGAAAGTATGACACTAAATTTGAAATTAAAGAATTGATTGTTTGGAATAAATCAAGGAATTGGAACAATTATTTATATTGATATTAATTAAATCCAAATTCAAAATATATAAGAGTGTATTCATATATAGTAATAGAGTGGAACGATTGGGTCTTACTTAACTCTCTTTACTCAAGTAAACGAAAAATGTATCTCTTTGCTTTTTTGTGTTGTGGGGGTAGGTTTTAGTGACTAAATCATGTTAATCTTTTTTGTTATTCCTTTCTCTTCTTTTTATTTTTCTCATAATATTTCAAAATTTGATAGAAAATTTCTTCACTTGGCTTTGAGAGATGAAGATTGCTCATGACTTATAAAGTGCACAACCCAATAATATTTGGTCAATATGTTAAAGTCCAATAGACCTAATTCAATCTCAAAAGATGTCTTGAGAGCTAAGGGATGTCCATGACTTATAAAGTGTATAACCCAATAATACTTGGTCAATGTGGGACTAGACTCTCACTTTAATATGTCCCCTCACGGCTTCATGTGTGGCGGACCAACCAAACACGTGGACCATAATAGGATAGATATCTATATTTGATACTATGTTAAAATCCAATGGGCTTAATTCAATCTCAAAAGATGCCTTGAGAAATGAGGGACTAGACTCTCACTTTAATACAATGTGAGACTAGACTCTCTCTTTGATACATTATTACTATAAAGTGATTTTAAATGACCATCAATTTATACTTTTAATCATATGATCTTGTTGTTGAAAATTTAGTAATTACAACAATAGGAAATGAGATTTGAACCCTGGTTTTGCTCATAAAGGAAAGCAAAATACTATTCAGCTGCAAATTACTCTTTAGCCATATGACTTGAATCATCTAAACAAAAATTAGACAGTAGGAAATCACCAGCCATAAGAAGACTTCGTTCCTTGGAGAGCCTCATAACAAAATTTTGCAATTTCTTCGTACATAGATGATAGAACTAAGCCAAAATTAAGGTCAATACACAACTACTTTAGAATCTACAATTTTGTTCTGCTAATGTTCAAGGCTTTCACCATGCATGGATCCATATCATGACTTATCATGCAGAATATGAAAGGAAAATGATTGTGAAACTAATATAATACAAAACAAATTTCTAGAAATTTCTTCAAAAATCTATTTTTACTTCTCATCATGCATGCGCGCAGATTTCTGTTGTCAGAGAAATCATGTAGTCTATATAATATATACCTTTTCTTGACCAAGGTAACATGTTGAATACGACCATAGGCCTTGATAGTTAATTTAATATCTCTCTTCTTTTTTATGAGTAGAGAGCCAAAGACTTGTCGGAAAAAAGATTCTTCCATGTTATAATTACTTATAACACAAAAATAACAATATTAATAACCAATGAACATATAACTAGATGATTGAAAGTTTGAAACTTTTTGGTTCAGAAAGTAATTCCCAATGCAACTAACTTAGTCATAGGGGAATGATAGTTAATGTAATATCTCTCTTCTTTTTTATGAGTAGAGAGCCAAAGACTTGTGGGATAAAAGATTCTTCCATGTTATAATTACTTATAACACAAAAATAACAATATTAATAACCAATGAACATATAACTAGATGATTGAAAGTTTGAAACTTTTTGGTTCAGAAAGTAATTCCCAATGCAACTAACTTAGTCATAGGGGAATGGGGATCGCTATTGCCAAATATTTTTAATTATTCCTTTTTCATCCATTGGAGACTAAGTGAAATGCTAAATTAAGCTTGCATTAAATTTATAATTATAAAAATCAACTGTAATAGGTCGGAAAGGGGGAATGTTGGAACAAGGGATTCTTCTACCTTAATTATGAGCATAAAAAAGTAATTTGTTTAATGTGAAGTTTTTCTTAAAAACTAATTTTTAGCATTCAACTAATAGAGTTATAGCCATAGGGACCACTATTTTTTTTTTCTTTCTCTTTGGTCTATTGGAGGCCACTTGAACCTTTGTTACTGGTATATATTTTGAACCTTTGTAACAAGTATACATTTTAAGTAACTTACCTGAATAACTACTGAAGAAAATTATATTTTAATGATATTAACTATGCTTGTCTTCTAATTAACTAGAACCTTACAGGTTGGATGGGCCAACGTGGTTCGAGCCCTAATTAGAATTTAATAATTAGTCATTTCACCTTCTTCAAAATTATAATAATTAATTTCATTACATATTTATTAGATCCCCCACCCTTCTACCAACGGAAAGGCGCACACGTTTATAGAAAAATCATGTTCAGGGTGTCCCTATGATATAATTGACTTGCAAAGTATCACAATGTTGTTGGAAATTAGATCAATCACATATAAAATTCTAGCTTGTGAATGCCATGTTAATATAACAACTTGCCTGTTTTAGTTAATTCGCTATTATTAAATTAAACTTAAGATTCCGAATCAAGCGCTCTTACATCAACAGGAGGGCATGTAGAGAAGACAATCAAAAAATCATTTGTATAGTATTACTTTAGAAGAATTTGTCTAAGCATCTTAAATTAATGTGCATAAACACTAACAGGTCAGCATGTAAAAAAGACAATTAAGAATCATGTGCACAATCTTTATGTGCCAATCAGGTCGCAGAAATAGATAAATAACTTAGCTTCTTGTCAACTTAAGCTCTTAAATTAATGCCTCCAATCAGCCATTGCTTTTATAGATTTAATTAGATTTTTAGATAGACCTTTTATCATTGAATAGATCATGATCAAACATTGATGCAAGTTAAAGAACATATCACAGTTTAGTATCACTAATTCAAATTAGAGGCCAAAACAATTAGAAATCCAATCATTGTGTTATATACTATTTAGAACCGAGAAATAATTTGATGTAATCTCTCCTCACCTTTCGAGAATGAGAGAGGTCTTGTATTAATTTATAGATATAAAGACATGATAAGATGTACAACAAATCAACAATTTGAAAATACAAACTTGAAATACAAATTCAAATTGAACATTATCTAATATGTCTCCGCAAGTTGAAGGATCACATGAGCTTCAACTTGTCAAGGAGAAATAGAAAGAGACCGGCTGAAAGACCTTTGGTCATGATATTGTCAAGTTGATCCTTGGTATATAGAAATAAAACCCGCTTGAAGATCCTTACGAGCAACCTTATTACAAACAAAATGAAAATCTATCTGTATGTATATGCTTAGTACGTGCATGAAAAATATCGGAAAAAGCCTAAACTTGCATGGGAGAATGCTTTGAGATAAAGAGTCCAGAGGAATGGTGTGGTTGAGCTAGTTTAAAATACGCTTAACATTATTCCAATGATCATCATGGACTGTGCATAAATTGACAGACTTTATTCATAGCGAATACAATATATGTGGCATTGTAAGGGTAAGATATCGTAGAACACCAACAATCTTATGGTAAAGTGAAGGATTGGAAAACCGATTACCACCAATCTTGGTAGGTTTGTTGGATGCTGAAATTGGCGTTTGAACTTTGCAAGTAGATATAAGATTTTTCGTTTTTGAGATAGATGAAGACCGGAGTGCATAAAAGCACCCTCAATGTCAAGAAAGAAGTGATTGGGTCCATGTCTCCAAGATCCTTAAGAGAAAATTATGAATTCTAATTTTAAAACAAGAGATTGAATACATGTCGGTTTGTTATTGATTAGAGGTAAGGAGGAATGAGTTGGGCAAAGAGCTAGTTAAATCAATCATCAAATTAATGCCTTTTGAATTTTGGTGACAAGAGGAAGTTAAGTACTTCATCTTCAATGACATTTCGTGGATAATTTTATAGGGATCTCAAGAAAAATGAAGTTGTACCATTAAGGAGTTGCTCCAAAAATCAATAAGTGCAAAATATCGTAAGTACTAAAAATTGAAAAAGTCCACAAAGTAGTGTCAATTGTTCAATAAAAATTGAAAAAGTCCACAAAGTCCACAAAATATTTCAAACTTTGACGAAACATTTCCGACAAAAGAGATGCGCCATCGAAAATACTATTTTTTCCAACGGCTTTTATTGACCGTCAAAAAAGTTTCGTCGCAAATAGCAACTATTTTTGTAGTGGCGTATGTGTAAGTGGTTTTTATCTTTTATGGTGATTGGTTACAATAGGCAAAAAATACTTTTAGAGAGAGAGAGTGAGAGATGTTTGATTGAAAAATAGAGAGATTTTTTAAAAAGATAGAGGATGGAAATATATTTTTAATTGAGAGAGAGAGAGAGAGAGAGAGAGAGAGAGAAAATGTACATGTGTATCTTTAATTTTTAGTCAAGCATGGACCACTTTCTTAAAAAAGTTTAAAAATAGGGTTTTTTCACAAAAGAGAAAAAGTGTGGTTTAATGATATGACTTGTTGATAAAAGATGCTTTTAGAGATAAAGAAGAAGTGTATATATAAATGATTTTATGGCGACCGATTGTAAGAGTCAAGAACTATTTTTAGAGAGAGCGAGAGAATGTACATGTGTATCTTTAACTTTTAGTCAAGCATAAACTGTTTTTTTTTTTAAAACAGGCAATGTGTATGAAATATATTTTATTGTAGATTTTTATATAAATATAGTATTATATTATAAGACTTAAATTATAGGCATTATTCTATTCGGTGGCTTAGGCAATTGCCTAAATGACCAAAAGGAAGAACTGACCATGATTTGATTTATATGAAGTCATACTACAAAGGAGATTATTATGCTCTTTCAGCAAATTTGATTGCATACATCCTATTTCATTGAATTTTAGTTTAGACCTATCAGTCTCACCCATGATTCACTTTATCAACAAAAGAGAAAACACACACACAAAAAAAAAAAAAAGGTTTTCATGGATGACAATTTTGAATTGTATGTGGATTAACTAAAAATTTCTGAGAAATTATCATTGGAATTTTAATGACTATGGACATGTAAAAGAGAAAGCCGAAGTAGCTCCATCCATTTTTTTTCTTTGACCTAGACAATTTCTTTTTTATATCATGGAATTGTATCAACAATATTGATTTGCACCAATGAAGACTTGGTCATAGTGATTATATATATATATAACTTCTTCTCTTTTGATAAATTATTGATTATACAACTAAGACCAGGTGAAGACATTTTTAGACATATGGGAGTGCAAAAAGTAATTAATAATATCCATAAAATATTTTTTTGTTATAAATTCGTTTTAAGCTCCTAGTTATGTCCATCTTGTAAGTTGTATCCACCCTTGAAGCTCAAGAGAAGTCAATACATTTATCTAGCACCCAGATTATCCATTTCTCAAAACTTCAACATATTGGATTTTTCCTTTTACTGTTAGTGACTTGCCGAACTTATATATTATTATATTAAGTATAAGAAAATGGGCATGCATAATTAAACCAAAAAAAAATAAAAATCGGTGTAACACTTGGGCCTTATTGAGGCCACGTGGCATGCCATGCATCTAGTTAAGGGTGGAACATGGTGTGTTGGACTGTTAGGGTTGACTAGTCAAATACAAAACAACTCCTCACATAGCAATATTGGCTGTTCCTCAAAGGCACATAGCTTGCAAGTGCATAGCTAGCTAGTGAAGATACTAGTGAGGTTTTTTATCTTGTAGTATATTTTAATTTTCAATCAATTCATAGTTAACACAAATACTTAATAATTATTCTTAGGAGTATTACAAGAAAAGCAATTTAACATTGTTATTAATTAGAAGTGATAAAATAACATGATACTGCATGTAGAGAGACTGACACATCACAAACACATATTGAGAGAGAATCAAGTTTCTAGAGATACGCCATACTGTCTTCTCAGTGTGTTTTCCCAAAGTTGAGATTGATCTCAATGTTCTCTCTCTCTCTCTCTTAAAATCTCTATTTAAATAGAGGCTTAGACCACTCCTTTCTCCCATGCAATTGTCTTCACCACTCTCCAACACCCACTACTTGTGTTCTTGTGCAGCTCCCTAGCTAGCTCTCTTATTTTCAAAGCACCACTATCTTTTTCTCCACAACTTAATTGTCTCATACAGTTTCTCTTTGAACTTGTACCTCATTTTGTTTCTCTGACATACATATCTCCCTCTCATTTGTCTCCTCTTTGAACTTCCTTTCTCACACATATATTTTCACATTTTTATCAAACAATAATAAACATGTCTAGCAGAAGGTCAAGGTCAAGGCAATCATCAGGTAGTTCAAGGATCACTGATGATCAGATCAATGATCTTGTTTCCAAGTTGCAACAGCTTCTTCCTGAGATTCGCGATAGACGCTCTGACAAGGTATTTTCATTGTTTTCTTCTTATTCTTTTTTTCCTTGCCTATACTTTTTCAGATTTTTAATTAACTTTATAGGAAATATGTAATGCCACAATGTAAGTTTGCTTGTTAATTAGCTTCCCTGTACATGGGTTCAGTCTCCTGGGGCCTTTAAATTCACCTCTAATCTTTACTAATACCTCTCACTTAACCTCACAAAAAATAAATAAATCATTTTAGTTAGGGCATACTTTCTTTCTTTTTCTTACTTGTACCCAGATTCTCTTTATAGGACTCTTGATTAATTAAAAACTTACTTATTAGGAGCATATATATATATATATATATATATATATATATATATATATATATATTTTAAGGGAAAATTAGGAGCAACTTAAAAATTTAAATAGCCGCTTGGAATGTTGACTAAGTTCTAAATGAGAGATTTAATTACCTCAAAGTTGTTCTTCATTGAAGTTTTTTTTGAGCTACCAAATACAACCATTATTTTTTTGCCATGCTCTTGTAAGTGTTTATGGCTCCATTAAATTGATTGAGTTGAATTAATGTAGAGCTTGCTTCTTTCTTTGTTTTTGCTTATGGCATGTGCCTGTGTGGCCGTGTGTGCTTATATGAAAAACGAAAGAGAGATCAGGGAGTGAAAGACTCAAATTTGAATAGATAATTAACTAATTAATTATGCTTGCATATCCATTATTATGTGCAGGTTTCATCTGCCAAGGTGTTACAGGAGACGTGCAACTATATTAGAAGCTTGAATAGAGAGGTTGATGATCTAAGTGAGCGACTATCTGAGCTATTGGCAAATACAGACACTGCCCAAGCTGCTATAATTAGGAGTTTACTTACGCAGTAGAGCTAATTAAGGATAAATTAGCACTTCACTTATGCCTTAGGTGGCTAGCTCTACCTTTCTGCTTTTGTTCTTCTCTAATTTCTAGGTTTCTTTACAAGACTAGAATGTAGCAGTTGAACGATTAATGTTTTTTGCAAAGCTATGTTCAGAAATATAATAAAGGGGGCTCTAGCACTCACAAATCTTCTCATTTTGATGATTTACTAAGTTAATGGTTAGGCCAAATTACAAATTACACCCTCTAAGTGTGGTTAAAGTTCAATTCAATCCTCTAAGTTTTGACCGTTTCAATTTAGTCATCTAAGTTTGGTTTGGTTCCAATTTAGTACTCTAAGTTTTAACCGTTCAATTTAGTCCTCTAAGTTTGTTTTCGTTTCAATTTAGTCCTCTAAGTTTATTTATTTTTTTCAAAAACTTAAAAACAAAAACTAATAAAAATTATTTAAAAAAAATTCGTGAAAAAATTAAAAAGTTAGAGGACTTAATTGAAACGAAATCAAACTTAGAGGACTAAATTGAAACGGTCAAAACTTAGAGGGCCAAATTGAACTTTGATCAAACTAGATGACTAAATTGAACCGGTCAAAACTTAGAGGACTGAATTGAACTTTGACCAAACTTAAAGGGTGTAATTTGTAATTTAGCCTAATTGTTATTGACGATTATACTCATGCAAGCAAATTAAAGGCCTACATTAATGAAACTGACAACAATTAAGCGTAATATGAACCTTTTATTTTTTATTGGTAAGTCACACATCCACTTGACGGGTACTGATTACTAAATTCATGACTTCATCATCCATCGTGCTTTCACAAGGAAAGATACCATTTTAAAATGAACCTTTTAATTTAAATTATTGGTCTTTCTTATTAGATTTAATTAATCAATTTAAACCCAATGACTTTGGTTTACATGGAGCTCATGGTAATATAGTTTCATATAATACTTGGATGATAATGATTACTTGCCCAAAAGGTAACTATAAGAATATCCCCAATTTGTAAGTTTGGTTGGCTATACACTAGTGAGTAAAAGTCAATCACAACAGAAAAATAAATAACCTAAGGAATTAATATCACATTATTTGACTAAGTAAAAAATTTAAGAATTAAGTGATATCCCAACATGTTATATAAAGTTCTTATAAATGGACTTTCCAAGTTGTTAGCGAGAATTGAGTGCATACACTTGAAGCCCAAAACAAGTACGCATCACATAAGGAAAGTCCATAAAACCATACAAATGATTATTGGAAAAGGACCCAATAAGGTAGTACCTCAATGGGTTGTTAGATCAAAGAAGAATGATGCAGAATAAGATTCTCATGGATATAGACGTATGGAATTTCCAAAGATAGGCATGGGGGCTGACACATAGTTCCCATTTATGTATGATGTACTATGAATGATGCATGATGAAGGATGTACTATGAATGATGCATGATGAAGAAAGGAAAAAGCCCATAGACATGGGAAAGCTAGTAAGGAATTAAATTTGTGGGTTACAAATAAAGAGAGCTGGCACTCTAAGCCCTTTTATTATTGTTCAATCACTACAGAGCTGACATTCAAGGAAAATAAATTAGTCCATACTCTCCTTCATGCTGGGAGTATGGGTAGCCATGGCTCACTAAAAACAAACACTTTGGGATAAGCATAGTTTACATTTTACTCCACGAACAACTTGCAATGTGCAAACGATAAATCATTAGATATAATAGAAGCCATTCATTCGTGAAGAGCGTTCCATCACTTGATTTTGCATAGTTTTGGGATCCAATTGTATGTAGATGTACGCTACAATATTGACCTCAGAAAGTAATTGACGTGATCAATTTGAATGCAGGCGAGGGGGTCATGATGAGATAACTGTGCAATTTAATTGGATGAGCGAGTTTGGTTTGAACTACGTACCAAACTCACAATTCTTGTCTTCGAACTTTAAATGCTGTAAACTAAACCAAATGGGCTAAAGTATATGTTTGGTATTTGAAATTGGCATAAAGTTTTAGCCTCTGAAATTTATATTTTAACCAACCAAATATGCACAAAGGAAAGGAGGAGTTGATACACAAAGCCCAAAACAGACAACTGAAAATATCATAGGGAGACAGAATTAGAGAAATTAGGTCTATATTAAACCGAACTAATTTTTTGTTTATTTGTTAATATAATTAACCAAACCATCCGAAATTTAAAATGTATCTATTTCATTGTTAAGATTAAACACTATAAATTTAAAGGTGTATTCAGTGACATAAAACTATACACACATTTAAATATAAGAAATAAAATTTTAATTGTAAAATAAACATTCTCTATTTCACTTGAAATGAGAGCATCCTAATCCCAACAAAAGTTTATGGGTGCCACTAATTTTTAATTTTTAATTTTTTTTACAAAAGAAATGGTCTGATGATGGGCTTCCATCTTATAATTTAAGATGACTACCTTATTGTTCAATTTCGCCTTTTTAAAAAAAAAAAAAAAAAAAATTGTATATATGATTTTTTATATTTGTCATCCTTATATATATATATATATTAATGTTGTGAAGTTTGCATTAAATCCTTTCTTTGCGTTTCTGAACTCAAACCCATTTGCGGGAGAAAATCCTCTCACATTGAGATCCTCTCATTCTCTCCAATTTTTAGTTAGAATTATGACATGTGGCACTTAAAAAAATTCAACGGTCTTAAAACACTCATGAAAACCACACAAAATCAAATAAATGTCACATATTATAATTCTAGCTAAAAATTTGAGAGAATTGGAAGATGCAATGGGAGGGGATCCCTTCCCCCCATTTGCCTAACAACTTCCTATATGAAGTGGAGCCTTCTAAATCCGTAGCCAAAGAAAAAATTTGTTTGGTGAAAAAGTAAGGAAACGCACCCATTTCAACCTACAATACATAATTCACTTTCATTAAAGATAACATGATTGGTTGATGAGTGAAGGGGCAGCCACCAAAATTCCTTTCAATCATGATCAGCATTGGTGTGGCTGTCAACGACTGCGGTGCAAGTGTTGTCGTGGTGGTGGTGGAGTCATGGTAGGTTGAGTCTGCATTTGAGTTTGTTCATAGAGATATAACTTTTTGAAGCTAATTTAACCTACAAAACCGGATGTGAATGCCCTAATACTTGTAAACAAAATAAATTTTTAAAAGCAAAAATGTTGAATATTTGTATTCTACTAGATCCTTGAAATAGTAGAACTAATTTACAAGACACACAAAACTAAATATATAAAGAGTTCTTTTTTTCTTAAATTTTATATTTTATAGATTTCAAGACACTTGTAAGTTCTTCTCCATTCAATTTGGCCTCATGAAGGTTGTTGTTGGTTTTTGCTTTTGTTATTTATTAAAAAGAAAATTTCTAGTTTATAGGGTGTAGGGTGAGTGTGCTTTTTGATCAAAAGGTTTAGAACTTTATTTATATGTAAAAATTGAGTGTACAAGTAAGTCCAATGTAGAGAAACCACATAACAGTTTCCGAAGAAAACTATAATCTTTCATGGAAGACAAAACAATAAAAACCCAACAAAACAAAAGTGGCAGAACAACACTGTTAAAAACAAAAGAATAAATAACTTAATAATACATGCTTCTCATCTATTAGGCCCCATTCCTTATCTACACCTCGGACAAGAGACTGAACTCTATGGAGTTCGCTACCTAGAAGTCTACTGCCATGTTCTAGAATCCATAAAACCCACAGCGTCACTGCCCATGTTGCACACTCCGCCTTAATTAAACAGAATAAAGCGTGACCGGTAAAGCCAAAAAAAAAATCCTCCTTAGCATTTGACATTTTTTAAAGGAAATAGTTTACCTTCAATCCGGTTTGGAGGAATTCTCATTCAACCCATTACGTGTCAATTATATAGACTATTCACATCTATTATTTTAAAAGTCACATGACTTATTAAAAAGGTCATGTGACTAAAAATACACATGGATGATCTATTTAATCTCCACGTAATCGGTTAGAAGAGGATTCCTCCAAACCGAGTTAGAAATAAATCTTAGAATTAAGGACACATTTTGAACAAATAGACACTCTCTTTTTGGCTAAATTGAACAAATGGACACTCCCATAAGCTATAAGTAAATAGATTATCCTAAACAATACGAATTATCCAAGAGTTTCCAATTATACAAATTCAGCCTTGTAACAAAGCATTTTGATGGGCCCTCCAAACCAACAGCTTGACTTTGTTGGGCACCAGTAATTTTCACCGAGACTTCCATACGGGTGGATGTGCTAGTTAGCCCAAAGGCCATTGTCTAGTTGGAAAACCATATCTATAAGCAATTAGTGAGGGATCTGGGAGGGATAGAAGCTCTTAAAGGGAATTTTGTTCTCATTATAGGAGACTATGGCACTTATGACTTTAATCGCTCAGTTCGTGACTCGTATTAATGGGTCACTTAACTTGAGTTTTCAAAAAAACTAAAATATTTGAAATGCTTCTTGGCATATAAATTGGGCCAGCCTCGAATGGGTTTTGCCCCTAGTTTATTATTCCCCCGACAAAGAGCCCAAGCTATATGTTATCCTCAAATGATTATTATTACTTGGGTCATTTCATTTGCTTGGAAAACCAATCAGAATTCAAAAGATAAAATTGGGCATGCCGGCCCAAATGATCGAAATCTGTTGTCTAACAGATTCTGACTTCCAAGTCAATAGAGTAAGAATGGACCCCTTGGAATCAATTTTCAATTATCTTATTTTGTCTCCTGAACCCTAGGAATCAACTAGTCCTGCTCAAGAATTTTACGTCAACAAGGATTGGTTCAATTAAGCTGAATTTTACATCAATCACATGCGTATAACTATACAGCGAATGCATCATACAACTCCTTGGTTCGATGGGAGTCTCACCTATATGTTTTCCGTGTCTATATATATATGCTTATGGATTTTTAGACTGTAATATATTAAGAACATTTTATGTAAGAGATAAATGTTTATATTTTTTTGTCTTAGACATAGTTAGTAATCACTACAAGAAACATATGTACGACTATTTTATGAATTTGAAAAAAAAAAAAAAAAGTGGGACTAATAGAATGATTATATATGTCAACGTTTAAGCATCATGTTTATGTATATTGATATATAAAATCTTATAACATAATTTAATGTCGTTTTCAATATGATATCAATAGAGTAGCAAATCCCCCTAACTGTTTTATCATGCAAATCTTGAAAAGTTGCATGAAAAGAAAAGAAAAAAAAAAAAAAAATCCATAAATGGACAACTGAGTGTAAAATTGTGGCATGTATTCACATACATATATTTTTTTATCTTGTTCTTTTAATGGATAATTATTTTCTATTTTCTACTTGTACGTCTCAAAAAGTTAAATGAAAAAGAAAGAAAAGAAAAAATAAAAAAGTCAACCAAGTATAAAGTTATATCCTTCCAAAAGTTAGAAATATTTAAAGACTTGGGTAATTCTAGGATTTTTTTTTTTCTTGTATATATGTATCATACTATATAATCTTAACCATCAATTTATTATTATATAATATAATATTATATTAAATAATATTAGATTGATATTGGAGGTGGTGAAAATGAGAAAGAAATACAAGCCCACAAAGAACAGGGCCCGGCCCACGTCCAAGCAAAGGAAAGGAGTTTTACTAGGTTCGGCCCAGCCCCTAGCAAGTGACGGGCCAGGCTATAAGAGATATAATAAGATAAAATAGAAGATATTAAATATTTTATTTGTAAAGAACTGTACCACATCGGAAAAGTGGGTACAGAATACGAGGCATGATGTAATACAAAACCAAAACCAATCATTAATGAAGAGGGTCTTTTTTTGGAAAGTCTGACCAAAAATTACTTTTTCTACTTTAAGAAATTAATTATAGTATAAAAAGGACCCACTACAGATATGGTCATAAAAAAAAAATGTAAAAATATGTGTACCATTGAATTCTCCATCAAGACTTATAAGGGTGGCTACATTCATGCATCCTACCAAGTTACATTGCTATGAGAAGTTAATACTTCCTAAAAACTTTTTGTTTTGTTTTGTTTTTTTTTTCAATTCAAGAAAAACAAAAATTATTGAGAACATAAATTTTTATTAGGTTAAACTATTATTTTTGTCCATGAACTTTAAAAATGTTCGTTTTTACATATGAATTTCGTCATTTAAAAAAAAAAAAAATTAGGATGAAATTTCATGTGTAAAAAAAAACTTTTTCAAAGTTTAGGGACAAAAAACGAACTTTTCAAAGTTCAAGGACGGAAAACGAACTTCATGAAAGTTTAGGGACAAAAATAATAATTTACACTTAAAAAAAAAAAAAAAGGGTTTTAAAAATATTTTTGAAAACATAGCCATAGCTCCCCTCTTTCTAGAGTGTCATTCATGATTTCATGGTGATTAAGAAAGAGACAGCATATATGTTCGGTAAGTAAAATATTTGATTGTTTAAACTATCCTTTAGATGCATTTGTCCAACTTATATGATACAAAATACCGATTAAGACCCGTATAGAACATCATTTTCCTATCCCATTATTATAATGATCTATTGTCAAACTTTTGTGCTATAAAACTTTGTAGAATTCGCCATTACTCTCACGTGCATTTATTAAACAATGCTTACATATTTCAATTCGGGTTCTTTGATATTTGAATAAACGAAAGTAGTGGCGTTTATATACTAGTAACTTTATTGCATACGTTACTTACAAATATACAACGGTTATGATGAATTGGATGTTGTAATTATATTGTGGAAAGTGCTAAAGTTACATTTGATTTTTCTAAATAATTCTTAAAACTTACATACAATGATTGTGATTGATGTTAAAGTTAATAACCTAAAAAGTAACTATTTTAATTAGTTACTAGAATCAAACAAATTCCTAAAGTTTAGTGATGACTCGTGTGCTACGACTTTTCTTACACCTTCTATTGTTTTATCTTTTGGAAAATGATCGGAAGCAACTCCTTTATTATTAATGGACAACTAGTCAATAACCCGCGCTATGCGCACAGGGACGTAGCCAGGATTTCTATTGGGCAGGGGCCGAAGTATGAACTCTTTTTTTTTTTTTCTTTTAATGAAAAATTAAAATAGCATCTATTTTGTATTAACAAAATACCAACAAATGAAAAAGATATATTATAATTATTTTTTAATACATTGCAATACAAATTATCTAATAAAATGAAAGTCGTTATTATTATTATTTTTATTATTATTTTTTTATTATTGAAATCACCTATAATTGATTGTGTATTAAATGTCGCATTAAATAAAAGTTATTTTTATATCTCATTACATGTACAATAATATATATTTTAAATTTTCATTAATATTTTAAAATTTATTGTTTTATATTCTTAATATATTGTAAAGTTGACTATTTTTCCCCTTCTCTTTTCCGATTCTAGATTCTACTAAACATGTTATTCTATGTCTATAAAGTAATTATACAATTAATTTTTTTTATAAGTAATTATACAATTAAAATTACATGTTGGTAATTAAAATTATACGGTAATCTCCTGTGTCTATGTTTTTAGTTTGTGAAGATATCCATCAATATAAATGTAACTAATAAGATTAATTTGAGAATGATTTTAAAGTTCTTAGAATGCTAGAGGTTAGTATATCCATTGGCCTGAATTAATGTTTAATACCATTCTTTTTATATATTTTATTGACTTAACTTCTGATTTTCTCAACTCTACCCAACAAAATTTCGAGATATTAATTTTTAAAACAGTAATTTAATATACCGGATATAGAAAGTTGTATGTATAAGACATGCAACTATTATATATGTAAATAGATATGATTGAAACTTATATATAGAAAATCTTGCAAACAAAAAATATAATAGAAAGCAAAAGCAACAAATGTTATATATCATGCTTGTAATATTTTTCTAACTTCATGTGAGAATTTACTACAAAGAATCTTGAAACAACATAACTCTCCCATCCATCTTTGGGATCATACTGATGAGCACCCACAGAGAGAGGTATACCAAAACTTCATTTCTTTACAATAACATAGCTTGCACCTAATGTAATAGGTAATTTATTTGCAAGCTAGCCCCTAATGTATGCAAGTAGGTATTTAATTGCAAGCTAGCCCCTAAGATAATATTCTATTGGAGGTTGCCTTAAATGCTTCATTTATTTCTAATAACATATCATATTATGTGAGTAATGTTAATAGAATATTATCTTCAAAAGCATCTAAAATTAATCATGAAGAGATTATGCCCAATAATGTTTAATCATTTAATGGTATTTTAGAAGTAAAATTGTTTGTTGAAATGGTTAATTACATCTACCAAGAAGCCAAATACCTACCGTACAATGGAAACCTCTTCTTTTGGAGAGAAAAGAAAGAGTTTTTTTTTTTTTCCTAATCTGAGAAGAGAAAGAGTTGATATAGAGAATGTCTCATTTTTTTCTTCTATATGATATTACCTTCCCCAAATCAACCAAACATAGTTACAAATCTTGTTTTTTTCTTCTATCCTAGAACTTATTCACAAACCAATAAAGTAATCCAAAATAGTAGTCATAACCATCCATTTCTTTCTCATGGATAATTTGACGTGCATATGGAAAGCAAAATATTAATCAAAATTGCAATACCACTTGCCTAAACTACAACAACACTCTAATGAAGTCCAAATTTACTATTTACATTGTGAAATCCATCATAACAAATTCTCCTCCTTTTTAAGAAATACATTTATCTTCCTCCATCTTTCTTTTGAAGAAAAGTAGTACATGACATGACACCCTTCATATCATGGTATTGCCTTACAGTTCCTGAAAAAAAGAAAAAGAAAAAAAAAAAAAAGACATAAATTGCCTAGAAAATTATTAGCTTGAAAAACATTATTACTTGAATTAAAAAATAAATAAAAAACAGAAAACCCAAATCATTGATTCTATTTCCAAAAGCAAACACCAACATTTCAAGGCATTTTGATAGGAAATACAGATTCCCAAAAATTCCATTACAAAATTTTTTATTTTTATTTTTTATAATACCACTACAGAATACAGATTGTTATTTTCTCAAGTGGGTACAAAAGTTTCTCAACAAAAAAGAAAACCCTCAAATCAGACCACAATATTTTCACAATATAGATCACATTCACAGTTTATCAAACCCAACAAAGAAAATAAAAGAAAAAATAAATAAAATTGCAAGCATGTGGTAACTTTCTACCTATATTAATGGAATGCAAAAAAATGAACAAAAAAAAAAAATCTCAGACACATAGCAAAAGCAAAAATAAAAAAATTAGCCTTAATTTTTTAAGGACGAAAAAAAGAAAGAAAAGAAACCTTGAACACAATTTAAAAATGTACGACTCAATTCTGAAAGTTAAAAGAACAACAATAACGTACCAATTAAGCATCGTGCCTTTGGTTCTGTTATCGGAACTCTAGTTGTGAAGAAAGTTACAGAGAGATTGAGAGAGTTTAGAAAGAAATAATGGAACTAAGAGAGAGAGGACAAAGAAGGTGGGGAAGGGAAGAGCGGTGATTTACGAATGACAAACCTAGCTTTTTCGCGTCTTCTTTGATTCACCTTGTTTGTTTATGGTCAGCTATATAAATATAGAAATCAAGAATAAATGAGGGTCTTGGGTGGAGGAGTTGAGAGACAGGTCGGAGAAGTTTAGAAGCCTAAACAAAATGAAACTATTTATTTATTTATTTTTTTAAAACGACGTCGTTTTGGGAGTTACTTAGTAGAGTTTTTTTTTTTAAATTATTTTTGCTAATATATTGTTTCCCCTTTTAGTCGGTACAAAAAAACAAAAACTAGAGAGAAACAAAGTAAGCGTTAAGTCATTATTGTTCTGAGGCAACCTGCAAACAAATTAATGAGGCAATTAATGAGGCAAATGAAAAGGCACTAGTTGTTTCTAAACATTAAGTTATGGCCGATCTTATTCCAAAAAAAGAGTTACACATATTTTTAATTTTATGAAAAACAGAAAAAGTCACAGCCCATCGAAAATTTCAGAGGATTTTTAGGAGTATCTAAATGAGGAAAATTTATTGAATGTTTGAACTTCCGATAATTTATTTAGGAATAATTTAAGAATATTTATTTATAGATGATTGACATATATTTGGTGGGAATTTTTTAAATGAGGAAAAAAATAAAACATGGACCGTGCCCCTTAAGATTATATATGTATTTAATTTAAATTAATTGAATCATTTTAAAGATAGTAAAAAACTAATAGAAAAAAAAGAAAAGAAAAAAGGAGATAATAGTAGCATTTAATGGCATACTTATATAAGAATTTAAAGCTAATTCAATAATAAGATACATTTATTATTAAGGCATCACATATGGCAGATAGGTTGTCAATAAAAATGACATGCACAAATTATTTTCTGCCATTTGACAATTTTTGTTCACACATATTTGAGTATATTAAGAAAGGTGTCATGTGTTGTTCAGAAGATATTATCATATATGCCACATGGCAGAGATATGACAATGTCTTCTACTTTAATTTATATATAGATATAGATTTTTAGGGGATCAATTTGTAAATGTGGGGGCTCGAAACCCACACCTTCATAGAGGGAATAGAGGGGGGACTAAAGGGGAAGTTGATACTACTGTGCCAAGTTGAAAGTAGTTTTAAATTGAAGAGACACACAATTAGAATGGATTTGAAATCTAATATGGGGATGCTTATGGTAAATATTTATTAAAATTTTATACTTGATTTAATGATGATTTTTAGTAAGAGAAATTGGATTAAGTTCAAGTGGATTGGAAGTAGTTTTAAATGGATTAGAAGTAGTTTTAAATTGGAGAGAGACTTGGCATAATATTAGAAGGAATCTATACTAGAGTCAACCGTGCAACTCTCTTTATCAACAAATTTTCAAAATTTTGTTCTCTAAGAAAAGTCTCATATAACCACCCTTGTCAATATAGGATTCATGTAACTAAAATGTTTCCAATTAATGCCTTTTAAGAACTAGTATCTATTGACATGATGTTTAGCATTATGTAATCCTGAAGGTGCGTGTATACAGAGTACATACATTATGATCTACAATATCTACGAATTCAACGAATTTGTTAATAATTTTCAGAACGAGTAGGCCCATTGGGAAGACTTCCGTGATAAGATGTATTATTTCGTGGGAATAATTATAAGTTTTTTTGAGTTGCAGACTTGGAGTACTTCCACAGTCCACTTGATGATTATTGTTGGTCCCCTAATGAATGAATTCCAAAAGCTTATGATTTTTTTTTTTTAAAGATTAGTAAGGTTGCAATTGTTGAAGAAGCTAGAAATTTTTGGCTAGTGATTAGTGATAAACATCATAATCCAAATTAAAATTAAAATTGAACAATAATCTTCATTAAAAATGTTAAAAGTGATATTGCTTCACCTTTAATCAAGCTTAGCCCAAGAGTTTTGTAACTCAATACATCAAAAGCCCTTCTTTGAAATTCCTTCAAATTACATGACTTACATACTCGGTTCAACATTTTTGGAAACAATCAAAATCGAGGGTTCATAGGAGAATTCACCATCAAATCTTGTAAATTAATCAAGACCAAAATTGGAAAAAGAAATACAAAAAGAGAGGACTAACCATTCAATGAAGGAACATGAAAACATTATGTTTCGATAGAGAGATACAAGAAAAAATTGAGTTATTTTCATCAGAAACATCAAGGATTGAATCTTTCAATCTCAAAGAAAAAAGTATTGCCGTTTTATCTGACAAAACTTCACGTGGGAGTCAACTAGAAGTACCCTACTACAGATTGGCTCCAAATCAGGTCACAAACAACAAAGTTGGTGGGCATGCCATGTGGGCCCACTTCTCAAACCTTAGAAAATGAGAGGTGAATGTAAAACATTTGGTTGTGATTGCGTAAGCTTTACATCACTCTTTAACTTTACACATCCTTTTATCTGGGGCAGCTCACACTTTCCTTAATATCCCAAGTACAAGGACTTTTTGGCTCATTGTTTTTTTAAACATCAAATTGTCAAAACTACCCTTCTCGAGACCACCCTGCATCTCATCCACATAGGACTGTACAAGTACTTAACAGTCCAACCACTATAAACACTCCTATTTACAACCCATCCACCTTCCAAGCCATTGTAAATCCGAGAACTTTAAAGGGTATTGAAGTCAATAAGAAATCCACATATGCAATTCGTTACCTGAACACTTTTTAACACGTTAGCCGTTTTGTCATGTATCAAAAATTCTCTATCTGGCAAATCCATACTGCTATGTTTGCTTTCCAATCGGTATCTTAAATTTTTTTGTCTTCATGTTCTTCTCTAGAAACTCTTGAGAGAAACACTAGAGAAGAACAAGAAGCAAAGGAAGACAGAGAAAGAAACACAAAAGAGAGAACTTAAAGTTTGAGTCTTTGGATTCTAAGAGAGTTCTATATTGAAAATTGGATGTTATAGTGTATTGGGTCTCTTGGGTTTGGCTTTGAGAAGGGTGTTAGTGTGTGTGTGTTTGTGTCTATGGGCAATTGCTTCAAAGCTCCTTCAAAGCTGGATAACTCTCTGGGCTTGCAGGCTAATTCTGGTAATGTTTCTGTGCCTTGTTCTTGTTTATTCTATCTCATGCAAGTACATGATGATTAGTATTGTTATGTTTTACTTTTTTGGAGTTTCATTTTGCTATGTTTCTTGTTCTTTTTTCTGCTTTGTTGTTACTGTTTTTTCTTTCTTGTTCAATCTTTGTGATTTTGGAATGTAAGAGCAAAATGGGATTGGCTATAGTGTTTGATTGGGCTTACAAGTGGGGTTTCTTTCTGCGGTTGGTTGGGTTGGTTGTATTTCAGTTTGGGCATTTGTTTTTGTTTCTATTGAGTTTGTTTTTGAAATTTTCTTTTATGTCTGAGTCTTAATATAATGTAAAGCTATAATTTTGATTGAATGTAATGGGGAATCTGCTTCTGAACTAGATAGCATCTCATAGTATTGGGCTTTCTATGCTCTGTACCTGAAGTTTGCAGGATTAGCTTTCTTGTTGTCAAACATGATGAGTGTAAATTCCATTGGGTTATGGTGGTGGGTTTGGCTGATTTTGACCTTAATTGTTATTTTGGGTGTTTGGCATTTACATCTTGGAATTTATGGAATTTCTTTTAAGGGATGGTTATAATGAGCATAGGTAGTATATTAATCCCATTTCAATTCATAATTGGACCCACCATTTTGTATGTGCTTTTCCTGTGAATTGCTATTTGGGTTTTAATGTTGTAACTGAACGTAGATGTCTTTGTTTCCATATATCATTCAGTATGGGGTTCTTGCCAGTTTTGATGAAATTTGTTCTCACTGGTAGATTACCTTTTCTGGCATGCATTCATTGCATGTAGGAATGTTAATACTTTTTGGTAGATTTCTCCTTCCATTCCTACATGTTGTATAATGTCGTGGTTAAACTTGTTTGCTAAGTTTGGTAAGAATTTTGATCCAACTTCTCTTAATGTCATGAATAATATTTAGATCTTGATAGTCAGTGATAGTCAAATAGATCTTGATGGTCAGTGATAATCATATTTACTCTTCTTGTATGTGATGTTTAAATTTCATATATCATTAATGAGTGAAGTTTCCATGTAAGACATAGTTTATCACACTTGATTATTTTTTGACCTAGCATATAAAGAAGAAATCTAGATATTTGGAAAGTTGGATGTGTCCGCGTCTTTAAATTTGGGGATTGGATGGTTTTAGTGCTAAGACTAATACTTATGCTCTAGAAGGAGCCTACACCCACAAAGGAGGGCTTGTAAGCTGAGCATCACCTAAGGCATAAGCTAAAGAATTTCACCAAATGATCTTAGCCACTTGAGATTGACATCTTTTATAATTATCCAGAGGATGAGCTATCGAGGTTGATCCCCATTTTAGTACTGAAAGGATTTTATAGGAAGCTGAGTGGAAGTTGGTATTTGTAGGGTGGAAATGTGGCTGTGCCAAGGATCCTTCATGAGAATACTTGGATTTTGCTAATGCTCAATTATAAATGTTTAATGCTTAATACTTGAATATATTTTCTCAATTATAAACTATTGAATATATCATCTTTTTACCAGCGTACCTAATATCTCCTGTTTGGCCATGATGGACTCCACATCTGAGTGGCAGAGGGTGATACCTTGCCTGTTTCTGTGTGAATATTGTTTGTTCTGTATGAATATATACTGATGCCACATATACACATTGGTTTATGGTCCAAAGGTGCCAACCATTCATTAGTAGGTGGAAGTGCTCTGAATATTAGAGTAAGATGTATTTCAAATTTTGGTTATTGATGCATACACGTGTTTGTATCGTACATTTGTACTACAATGCATGCAATTTTTTTTTTATACTGCAGTTCCCAATACAATTAAAATTGGTCTTGGGCTAATTCATTCAATTGATGAGCTTGTGTATCTGTGTTCTCTCTAGAGTTTGGTGCTTATATGGGTTCTATTGCCACTATCATTCTCTTGCAGAAGTCACAAAAGTTCCGAACAGAAGTGGCCAATCTACTGTTCCTTCGAGTCAGTCAGTCCGTGCACAGAGTCAAAAGTATGAATCTGGAACTCGCCCCTCTCCAAGATCCAAAGGAGACATTTTGTCATCCCCAAATTTGAAACCCTTCACATTTAATGAGCTTAAGAATGCCACTAGAAACTTTCGTCCTGATGGTCTCCTTGGGGAAGGAGGATTTGGTTATGTTTACAAAGGTTGGATTGACGAGCAGACCCTTGGTGCTGGAAGGCCTGGATGTGGAATGGTAGTTGCTGTCAAGAAGCTTAAACCTGAAGGTTTTCAGGGCCATAAGGAGTGGTTTGTAAGTTTCTTTATTACGACTAAATCCTCATTTTGTTTAAATATTTGGCTTGGTCCATTCACTGATAATTGTTGGTTGCAGTCTGAAGTTAATCATCTTGGTCAACTTCTTCATCCAAATCTTGTCAAACTTATCGGATACTGTCTGGAAGGGGATAACCGGCTTTTGGTGTATGAATATATGCCCAAAGGCAGCTTGGAGAATCATCTATTTAGAAGTAAGTCAATATTTTTGGTCAAGATAAATTTTGAGCATGGTTCTTCAGTAGTCTGGCATGATATTTTATGCTGAATTCCTTCTTTTGTTAACAAAGTGATAAAATCAATGAAAAAGCTACCAAGAAACTATTTGGACATCATTAAATTGCTGGTTTTCACCCTGCAACAGATGTGTACATTAGTTTGATAACTCTGTAATGGTGTTATTCAGGGGGTGCCCAACCTCTTTCTTGGGCAATGAGGATCAAAGTTGCTACAGATGCTGCTCAGGGGCTCTCCTTCCTGCATGACACTAAACCACAAGTTATCTTCCGTGATTTCAAGGCTGCTAATATTCTACTTGATTCGGTATGTTGATTAAAAACTGTAGCATTTTGGTGTGTTGAACAGTGAGCTTAAGCCTGCGTGGGTGTGAGATCTTTAACTGGGTACTTTAAACCCAAAATTTACCAAAAAGGGGGAAAAGAGAGAGATGGATACACATAATTTATGCTTCCATTTTACTCTTTTTATTGAATTCAATCTGATATACATCATTTATGCTTGACTCACTCGTATCACTGTTTCAGTAGTTTATGTGATTTTATTATCATTGATCACTCCAAGTGTTCCTGCATTTATATTTTATAGTGCTTTTTCTGTGTGCAGGAATTCAATGCAAAACTTTCAGACTTTGGTCTCGCGAGAGCAGGCCCCACAGGTGATCGTACACATGTTTCCACTCGAGTCATGGGTACTCAAGGCTATGCTGCTCCTGAATACGTGGCTACAGGTCTGCTCTTTTATTCTAAGTCTGAACTTTACTGTACCATACTCTTGAAGTACTCGCTACCAAATTTTTAATAGATTCAACTTCTTGTGCTTAATGCTATTAGAGTCTAGTTTATATATGGTTACCATCTGAGTGGCCAATGGCTTCCCATACGAATCATAAAATTGCAGTTTGTATATATATATATATATATATATATATATATGTTGATCAGAATTTACATGAAACTTGTCTAATGATAGAAATCCTATAGGGCTTGAATGGGATTAACATGTCAGGCAACTGGAAAATTTAATAGTGCATCTTCAAAATGTCAATATTTTGATTGTATTATCTGGTGGTGACTTTGAAAAATATAAATGAGATTACTCTGCTTAGTAATAAGTTCTTCTTTTGAAAAATAGAATGGACCGACTTGATTAGTTTAGCAATGCCTTGTTGCTAATGTCCCCTAAATAATCTCACTGGTGAGCAGGTCGGCTAACTACAAGGTGCGATGTCTACAGCTTTGGGGTTGTGCTGCTGGAACTGTTGTCTGGACGCCCTGCTCTTGATAAAACAAAAATTGGTGTGGAGCAGAATCTTGTGGATTGGGCAAAACCCTATTTAAGTGATAGGCGTAAGTTGTTCCGGCTTATGGACACCAGGTTGGAGGGCCAGTACCCTCAGAAATCAGCTTATGTAGCTGCTGTCCTTGCATCTCAGTGTATCAGTGAGGCCAAGCGCCGGCCCCAGTGTATCAGTGAGGCCAAGCGCCGGCCCCAAATGTCTGAGGTTTTAACTATACTAGAACAGCTCCCAGCTGCCAAATATGCAAACAGTCCAGGCCCTAGTCCTTTTCTGAATTCCCCTTTGAGAAACAGCCACCCTTCACCTCTTAATATAAGCCCTAGAGGAGGGTCCTCACTGCCATCATTCCATTTGAAATCCCCAAAGTAAAATCCCTTCTTTAGTTAGTAGTTCTATAAGGAAGTTTTGTGGCTTCTGTTGTAACACAATGAGAGTCTTTTATCGTATATAGAGAAATCGTCATCTATTTCATCTCTCTTTTAGATGTCCACACCAATTTTGGATTTTGTTCAATGTCAGAAATAGTTGGAGACGTTTTTTCTTCCGAGTATGTTGGATCTGTTTTCTATTATGTTTTGTGTCTTTTATTTGTTTTTTAAAGGGAAAAACACCTTAGTGTTGCATAATGGAGTAAGCCTTGGTAGATAAAATGACACTTTTCAAACTATAGATAGGCAAAATTAAAATTGGTTAAACCACATGCAAGTAAAAAGGAAAAAATTATCCCTTGAATCTATCATCCAGGAGTCAAAGACAACTTTGATACAAAGGTTGTAGTTAAAGGAACATCGCCCTTTTAACTTTGATGAAGCATGAACGATGCTACTGCAAAAGTCATGTACCAAAATAGTCATGGCTTTAGTAACTTATTGAAATTGTTGAATTTTACTTTTGAAAAATAAAAATTCACTTTTACACAAAAGAAATAAAAATTTAAAATATTTAAAAAATTGGAATCCAAATCTTCCTTAGAGCATTCACATTAGTCTCAATAAAATTTGAGTCAATTATAATGCTATAACATTACTTTAATTTATTATCTTAACATTTTTTTTTTTTTTTTTTTTTATTTTTTATTTTTTTGTTTTTTTTTTTTTTTTTTACAAAAATTTTTGTTATTATATGAGTTACTATCACTAAAGTCAATTTACATCAACACTTTTTCTTTCTTTTTATCTTTTTTAAATCCATTTTTATTTTTTTTTCAACACCACATTTTTTTTGCTCCTTCATCAATTTTTTCACCCCATTTCACCTTTCAAAGCCATCAAACCACACCTATCCACCCATGTACAAAGCCATCAAACCCATCGGCATGACTGTCTACAAACCATCATGAATCAACATCAAACCCACAAAACATCGCAAATCCACCACAATTTCACCATCAAACCCACAAAAAGTCTCCACCAAACCCACAATCAAACCCACAAAAAATCCCCATCAAACTCACTACCAAACCCATTTGCAAATCCACCAGATTGGCGTCACATGTGGGAGCAGAGGTTGGCGTCGTTTAGGGGCAGGGGATGGCTTCGTTTGTGGGAGCAAGGAATTACTCAAGATCGACAGAGAGAGAAGGGCCAGACAGATTTTGAAGGGACGAAGAAATGAATTAAAAATTGCATTGTTGAGCTACAGTGTCTCTATGAATTGGGCAAGGAAAGAGTATTTACTGTAGCAATGTTATTTTCAGTTTTAGCATTGTTGAGGCTCATGCGTGTAGTTAATGTGAGTAAATAGCAATATTTTAACAAAATGTAGCATTTAGCTAAGCTGATGCAATGCTCTTAGACTAGAGTCCTAAATGGTTTCAACATAATCTCAAAAACTTAATTTAATAAATAAATGGTCAAATCACACTCTATTTACTTTAACAAAAAAAAGAAAAAGATGAAGCTGAAAACAAGCAGCCGTGCAAGACTAGTGCTTCTATCAAGTGTGAAGCAAATCGGGAAAGAGCTTGAATTGAGACTGGACAATTGGACCATGGCTTGCCTATTACAAAAAAAGCTTGAACCTTTGACTTGACTTTTGGAACATGACTTTCGTTTTACAGAAAAAGCTTTAGCTTTGACTTCACATTTGTAACAGTGTCTTGGCACCACTAATGTCCTTGCATGGGATGGGATGATGGGGTGCAATTTCTTTTTAGTGGTTGTGGATGTAATTTTCAACTACAAGCACTCATTTAAAAGATTAAAAAAAAAAAAAAAAAATTAAAAGTTAAACATTTAAAAAAGTTTAAAAATATAATCATGCAATACCCCATGTAATACTAATTGCATGGAATCTTAATCTGATTTTTTTTCTTTCTCATTTTTAGTGGAATTCCATATATATGTACAAAACAAGGAATCTGTAATAATTGCTACAAGGAGTAGGCCCATTAATGACTTCCATCTTGTATTTGGGCACCCTAGTTTGCTCAATCTCAATATCCCAAGGACAAGAACTTTAAGGTTGATTCGATCACCTAATAGTCAAAATTACATTTCTCGAACCTAACATGCACTGCATGTCATCCACCTAGGACTATACAGGGACACAATGCTCCTACCAATTTTGCACAATGTCTTATCCAACCCCCACATATGCAACCTGCAATCTCAGCACTTTCCAACACGTTAGTCGTTTCATTTTTTTCGCATCTATACAAAATTCTCTCAGATTTTCACACACTTTCTCTCTCTCCGTCCCTATCTGACAATCTTAAGTTTGCCATTTTTTAGATTTTTTTTTTTGTTGCTGAAATGTTCACTTTCCAGTTGGTATCTTAAACAACACGTAACAATTTCACAAGTAATAAATTTTAGTTCATAAAAGTAGTGTAATTGGTGGGTGAGTAAAAAGAGTCAATAATAATCTACACGTAACTGATGTTGTGAAAAAGTCATGATTGTAGCATTATACTAAAATACCTTGTTTATTCATGTTCCTCTAGCAAAGGAAGACACAGAAAGAATCAAAGAAGAGAGGGGTGTGATGGGCAATTGCTTGGAAGCTCGTTCAAAGCTGGATAACTCTGTTCTTAATTCTGGTAACGTTTCTGTGTGTTAGAATATAAGTCCAATGGGTCATAGGCCCATTACATTGTCTTGTATAGCACTCTTCTTACTTGTGCATTACTCTTATCTCTGCCTATATAAAGGCTCTCTTGTACTCATTTATTCAGTGAATACAATATACATAGACTTTCAGTCTTTAACATGGTATCAGAGCTAAGGCTCTAATATTGTGCAGTTCTAGTCTTTCCAGGCGTTCTTCCGCTGCCTCAGCTGTCTCCGGCACTGCCCAGCCGCCACCGTCAGAAATCCGGTTGCCTGCGCTGCCAAGAAGCTGATTCATCGCCGAACAGACTTGCTGCCACCCTCGGTTCTCCCGCTACAGGACTCCAATCACAACACCTCTGTAGCCGTTGGAAAGATCTCGAGAAGCTCGACCCAACCGTGCAAGAATCAACCCCATAAGACGTCAGACGCGCCGCCACGCGCCGCACAAAGTTCCGGCGCCGTTATCCTCGGTTCTCCCGCCACCGGACTCCGATCACGACACATCCACCGCCGTTGGAAAGATCTCGAGAAGACTGACCCAACCGCGCAAGAATCATCCTCATCGGAGCTCGGACGCGCCGCCACGCGCCGGTCAAAGTTCCGGCGCCGTCAAGGTCTTCTTCACGCGCCACGTCAGCCCTAGCCCTTCACTGCCACGTCAGCCCTAGTGCCACGTCAGCCCTAGTGCCACGTCAGCCCTAGTTGACCGTTGACCGTTGACCATCGTTGACCGTTGACCGTTGACTTTGACCGTTGACCAGCGTTGACTTTGACCGTTGACCAGCAGCGTTGACTTTTTTCCAGAGTTGACTTTTTGCAACCCAGGTGCTCCCTACCCAGTTTTTCGTGCTGATTTCATTTTTGTGGTCTGTTTTTGCAGTTGAGATTTCGTTATGGCTCAAAATGAGATAATTTCGAAACCCATTCACGTCATTCTTGATGGGGATAACTACTCTCTTTGGGCTCAAGGTATGTGTAGCTTTCTCAAAGGTCGCAAGCTGTGGCTTTATGTGACTGGGCAACGTCATCCTCCTACACCACAAAAGGATGAAACTGAAGATGCCTTCGCTCTTCGACTCGAAGATTGGGATGGTGTCAATCATCAGATCATCACGTGGCTCCGCAACACCTCCACTCCTTCTGTTAGTATGGAATTTGGGGGTTATGACACAGCTAAGGATGTGTGGGACATGCTTGCTTCTCGATATGCTGGATCAGATGGTGCTCGAGAACATCACCTCATGGTTACTCTATATCAGCTGCGCCAGGATCCAGGTGAGCGCATCACTGCTTTCCACAGTCGTATGAGGTTTCTTTGGGATCAACTAGCTGCTTCTGAGCCAGTCATCAAGTCCGTCTCTGATGCTCAGCTTGTCAGTACACATCGAGAACGTACCCGTCTTCATCAGTTCTTAATGGGTGTTCTTGATGACTTCGAGTCTGTACGCAGTCAGTTGCTTAATCGTTCTCCTCTGCCCACTGTCAATCAAGCTGTTAATGATTTAGTCCGTGAGGAAACTCGTCTGAAATCCCATCGCTCTTCTCAGCCTCACACGACGGTTCTTGCCACTCCAGTATCAGTTGATCCCACCGTCACAGCTCCGCCGAAGGGTCATGATAAAAGGCGATCAAACAAGAAGAATTCTCATCTCATTTGTGCCTTTTGCAAGCATCGTGGTCACACTATTGATCAATGTAACATGCGTGCCCGCATTCTTCAGCGCTCTGCAGCCTTGACTACCTCTGAGTCTGTACCATCATCCGATGTTGCACCTTTTGATCCTGTCTCATTGACTACACCTACTTACAGCATAGCAGATCTGCAAGCTCTCTTCAATCAGGTTCAAGTTCCGTCTTCCAGTGCATCCAATCCTGCTCTTTCTGTGACACCAGGTATCTCTTCTGAATGGTTTTTAGATTCTGCCTGCTGCAATCACATGACAGACAATCCTCACCTCACAAGTGCCCACACTCCTCTTGTCTTACCTACTATTACCACTGCTGATGGCTCTGCCATGACTGTTAGTCATGTTGGCTCCATCTCTACCCCCAACTTATCTGTCTCTGATGTCTTCTGTGTTCCTAAACTGCATCTTAATCTTTTATCTGTTGGTCAACTAACCGAACTTGGTTTAAACCTGTTCTTTTCTTCTCGTGGTTGTCTTGTGCAGGATTCTCGGACGGGGCAGATCGTTGGGACCGCGCGTAAGGTTGGACGGTTGTTTGAGCTTACTTCCCTTCACTTTCCATCTTCATCAGTCTCCGCACCTGTTATTGCTGCCTCTGCCTCCATCGAGTTGTGGCACTCTCGTTTAGGTCATGTTTCCCTTCCTCGTATTCAAACCTTAGTATCTAGGGGTCTATTAGGTTCAGTTTCTTCTAGTCCATTTGATTGTATGCCATGTCAGCTCGGCAAACAACCTGCCTTACCTTTTAATAATAGTGAGTCTATTGCTTCTGCAACTTTTGATCTTATTCATTCAGATGTATGGGGGCCCTCTCCTGTTCCCACAGTGGGGGGGTCAAGATATTTTGTTATTTTTGTTGATGATTTTTCTCGTTACACTTGGATTTATTTAATGAAAAATCGTTCTGAAGTTCTTACCATATATCGTGATTTTGCTAAAATGGTTCAGACTCAGTATTCTAAAGCTATTAAGGTATTTCGCTCTGACAATGCACGAGAATATAGACAAACTGATTTTTCTACTATTCTTAAACACTATGGAACCATTTTTCATACTTCGTGTGCTGGCACCTCACAACAAAATGGACGAGCTGAACGAAAACTCCGTCACATCCTAGATACTGTTAGGGCTCTCACCAATGCCGCCTCCACTCCTGTCTCATTCTGGGGTGAAGCTGCTCTCACTGCAGTATACACCATCAACCGCTGTCCTTCACCTGTCGTTCAAAACACAACACCATATGAACGGTTATTTGGCACAGCTCCAAACTATAGTCTACTCAAGGTTTTTGGTTGTGTCTGTTTTGTTCTTCTTCAACCACATGAGCGCACCAAACTTCAACCCCGCTCTCAACTATGTTGTTTTCTTGGCTATGGCCTTGAAGAAAAGGGGTACCGGTGTTATGATCCAGTCGCCAAACGTCTTCGAGTCTCTCGACATGTGGTATTCTGGGAACATAAGATGTTCTATTCCTTACCTTCATTTTCTGCAGGTAATGATGATTCTCAGGCTGATCCTCTACCAAATCTCTTCCCTGAGATTCCTTCCCCTTCTGCTGAGTCAGTTAATCCCATCTCCGACGAGTCTCCCTCTGCTGCTTCCTCCTCTGATGTGTCTCCTACAACCGATCCTACCTTCAACGAGTCTCCTCTCTCTGCCCCTGCTGCGAATCCTGTCAGCACTACTGCACCTGAGCCTCGTCGCTCTCATCGGGTAAGTACTCTTCCCTCTCATCTTCGTGACTTTCACTGCTTTTCTGCCTTTGCCACCTTACATGAACCTCACACCTTTCGTGAGGCTTCCTCTGACCCTTTATGGCAGCAAGCTATGAAAGAAGAATTGGATGCATTGCTTAAGACAGGTACTTGGGATCTGGTTGATTTGCCAGCTGGTAAATCTGCTATTGGTTGTAAGTGGGTGTACAAAATCAAGACACGATCAGATGGTACTGTTGATCGCTACAAGGCTCGTCTCGTTGCCAAGGGATTCACTCAGGAGTATGGTATTGACTATGAGGAGACATTTGCCCCTGTGGCTCGCCTCTCCTCTGTTCGTACACTTATCGCAGTTTCTGCTTCCCGACATTGGCCACTTTTTCAGATGGATGTGAAGAATGCTTTTCTTAATGGAGAACTAACTGAGGAAGTCTACATGCAGCTCCCTCCTGGTTTCTCCCAACCTCCAGGCTTTTCTCACAAAGTGTGTCGCTTACGTCGGGCACTATATGGTCTAAAGCAAGCTCCACGAGCTTGGTTTGCCAAGTTCAGCTCCACCATTTCTCAGCATGGTTTTTCAGCTAGTTCATATGATTCAGCTCTGTTCTTCCGACGCTCAGATCATGGTATTACCCTTCTCTTGTTGTATGTAGATGACATGATCATTACTGGTGATGATGTGCAGGGCATCCAGGATCTTAAGCGCTTCCTTGGTCAGCACTTTGAGATGAAGGATCTGGGTCCCCTCAGTTATTTTCTTGGTCTTGAAGTCTCTTCATCCTCTGATGGTTACTATCTCACTCAAGCCAAGTACACATCTGATCTTATCTCTCGAGCTGGAATCACGGACAGCAAGATAGCTGACACACCCATCGAATACAACAATCGCCTGAATACTCATGATGGAGAACCACTTCCTGATGCTACCCTTTACAGACAGCTAGTTGGGAGTCTTGTTTATCTCACTGTGACTCGACCGGACATCTCCTATGCTGTTCACATTGTTAGCCAGTTCATGGCTGCACCACGGTCTCTCCATTATGCTGATGTACTTCGGATTCTTCGGTATTTGAAAGGCACCTTGTTTCATGGTCTTCACTTCTCATCTCAGTCGTCGCTCACTCTTCAAGCTTATTCTGATGCCGACTGGGCAGGGGACCCGACTGACCGTCGTTCCACTACAGGGTATTGTTTTCTTCTTGGTGACTCCCTCATCTCTTGGCGAAGCAAGAAACAATCTGTTGTTGCTCGTTCTAGTACTGAGGCAGAATATCGAGCCCTTGCTGACACCACGGCTGAGCTCCTTTGGTTACGTTGGCTCCTCCAGGACTTAGGCATTGATTGTTCTACTGCAGTTCCAATCCATTGTGACAATCAAAGTGCCATCCAAATTGCCCACAATGACGTCTTCCATGAGCGTACCAAGCATATTGAGATCGACTGTCACTTTGTTCGTCATCACTTATTACAGGGTACTTTGCAGCTCCGTTCAGTGTCTTCTCAGGATCAGTTAGCTGACATCTTCACCAAACCTATGCCTCCAGGCCGTTTTCGTGATCTTATTTCCAAACTCAAGTTGGTGTCTCTTCACCCAACATGAGTTTGAGGGGGGATGTTAGAATATAAGTCCAATGGGTCATAGGCCCATTACATTGTCTTGTATAGCACTCTTCTTACTTGTGCATTACTCTTATCTCTGCCTATATAAAGGCTCTCTTGTACTCATTTATTCAGTGAATACAATATACATAGACTTTCAGTCTTTAACACTGTGAATTATTCTTGTTTATTCTATTACATATTTACATGCAATGCAAGTACATGATCATCATTATTGTCTATTCTATTATGTGGGTTTTCTCAATTGCCTCTATGATTCTCTTGTAGGAGTCATAAAAGTTCACAATACAAGTGGTCAATCTTTTATTCCTTCGAGTATGTCAGTTCGTGTGCCCTCTCCAAGATCTGAAGGTGACATTTTGTCATCCTTAATGAGCTCAAGAAACAGTTGGGTTGTTTTCAACGGAAACATCAAGAATTCAAATCTTCTAATCTCAATTGGCCTCGTAGCGGCATGCTGGACTCTCTTCAGAGAAAAAAGTAATACCGTTTTATTTGACAAAACATATTTCCATTGGCTCACGTGGGAGTCAACTAGAAGTCCTCATCTACATATTGGATCCAAATAAGGTCATAAACAACAAAGTTGGTGGGCCTGCCATGTGGGCCCACTTCTCAAACGTTAGAAAATGAGAGATGAATCTAAAACATTTTGTTGTGATTGCGTAAGCTTAACATCACTTTTTAACTTTACCCATCCTTTTATTTGGGGCACCTCACTCTCCTCAAATCCCAACTACAAGGACTTTTTGGCTGATTTTTTTTAACAATCAATTGTCAAAATTACCTTTCTCGAAATTAAAAATTTCAATTTGAATTTTAGAATTTTAGAATTCAATATTTTGAAAAATATTTAATCTTAATTAAATCTCTCAGGTGGTAGAATCTTCATAGAATCCCGATTTGAATTTTAAAATCTGTAGAATTCTGATTTCGTTTCGATTTTATATGATTTTACTGCACAAAGTTTATTCGGGTTTTTTGTATGGTTTTTATTTTTATTTTTTGGGCCTCCAATTAGAGTTTGACTTGGTTTTTGGCTAGTTTTCCTATATTATTAACCCAAATTCCTCCAAATTCCAAAGCCCATTAAATTAAAACAAAAACAAAAAAAATAACAAAACAAACCATAAGTGGCTAAGTCACATGATTGTACTAAGAGTCCGAGACTCTGAGAAAGAGAGTCGAGAGCCTGAGAGATATTGAGAACTAGTGAGAGAGACTCTAAGATGAAAATTTTGTAATGGTGATGATATCCCATCTGAGGAAAACATTCATCAAATTAATGCAGATCTATTATTCACACTGAACATTATGTAATGTGTTACTTTTATCACAAAATTACCATTGTGGAAATGGATGGGAAATCTTATTATTTGTGTAATGTTATTATTTTATTTGGAACATTATTTATATTGGTGGTATTAAAACTTGAAACTTGTAAGTTTGAAATTTGAAATTTGTCATTTGGTATTTAGTAGTTATTAACTTATTGTCTTTTAAGTTTCTATGTCAAAATTTATTTATTTTTCAATAATTCTTTAACATATGTTATAATTATAATTATCAGTATATATATTTCTTTTTTTATCTACAGAAAATAGAATCTTATGATTTATAATTCAAATTTACGATTCGATTTACGAAACTCTCTCAACAACTTAAGGTAGAATCCAATTTTGACAATCATGCCCACATGTCATCCACATAAGATTGTACAAGGACTCAACAGTCTAACCACTTTTTACACAATGTCTTGTCCAACCACTATAACCACTTATATTTACAACCAACCCACCTTCCAAGCCATTGTAAATCCGAGAGATTTAAAGGGTATTGAAGTCAATAAGAAATCCACATATGCAATTCGTAATCTGAACACTTTTAAACACGTTAGCCGTTTTTTCATGCATAAAAAATTCTCTATATATACTTCTACGTTTGCTTTCCAATTGGTATCTAAAATATTTTTATCTTCATGTTCTTCTCTAGAAACTCTTGAGAGAAACACTAGAGAAGAAGAACAAGAAGCAAAGGAAGACAGAGAAAGAAACACAAGAGAGAACCTAAAGTTTGAGTCTTTGGCTTTGAGAAGGGTGTTAGTGTGTGTGTTTGTGTCTATGGGCAATTGCTTGAAATCTCCTTCAAAGCGGGACAACTCTATGAGCTTGCAGGCTAATTCTGGTAATGTCTCTGTGCATTGTTCTTGTTTATTCTATCTCATGCAAGTACATGATGATTAGTATTGTTATGTTTTACTTTTTTGGAGTTTCATTTTGCTATGTTTCTTGTTCTTGTTCTTGTTCTTTTTTCTGCTTTGTTGTTACTGTTTTTTCTTTCTTGTTCAATCTTTGTGATTTTGGAATGTAAGAACAAAATGGGATTGGCTAGAGTGTTTGATTGGGCTTACAAGTGGGGTTTCTTTCTGCGGTTTGTTGGGTTTGGTTGTATTTCAGTTTGGGCATTTGTTTTTGTTTCTATTGAGTTTATTTTTGAAATTTTCTTTTATGTCTGAGTCTTAATTTAATGTAAAGCATCGTGACGTGGGGAATCTGCTTCTGAACTTTTTTTTTCAAGAAATGATTGAATGTAGTGGGGAATCTGCTTCTGAACTAGATATCATCTTATAGTATTTAGCAAAAAAAGATATCATCTTATAGTATTGGGTTTTCTATGCTCCGTACCTGAAGTTTGCAGGATTATAGCTTTCTTGTTGTCAAACATGATGAGTGTGAATTCCATCGGGTTATGGTGGTGGGTTTGGCTGATTTTGCTCTTGGTTGTTATTTTGGTTGGCATTTACATCTTGGAATTATATGGAATTTCTTTTAAGGGATGGTTCTTACGAGCATAGGTAGTATATTAATGTCACACAGATAGTATATTAATCTCATTTAAATTCATAATAGGACCTACCATTTTGAATGTGCTTTTCCTGTGAATTGCTATTTTGGGTTTTATTGTGGTAACGGAATGTAAATGTCTTTGTTTCCATATATCATTCAGCATGGGATTCTTGCCAGTTTTGATGAAATTTGTTCTCACTGGTAGATTACCTTTTCTGGCATGCATTCATTGCATGTAGGAATGTTAATACTTTTTGGTAGATTTCTCATTCCATTCCTACATGTTGTATAATGTCGTGGTTAACTTGTTTGTTAAGTTTGGTAAGAATTTTGATCCAACTTCTCTTAATGTCATGAATAATATTTAGATCTTGATAGTCAGTGATGGTCAAATAGATCTTGATAGTCAGTGATAATCATATTTACTCTTCTTGTATGTGATGTTTAAATTTCATATATCATTAATGAGTGAAGTTTCCATGTAAGACATAGTATATCACACTTGATTATTTTTTGACCTAGCATATAAAGAAGAAATCTAGATATTTGGGAAGTTGGATGTGTCCGCGTCTTTAAATTTGGGGATTGGATGGTTTTAGTGCTAAGACTAATACTTATGCTCTAGAAGGAGCCTACACCCACAAAGGAGGGCTTGTAAGCTGAGCATCACCTAAGGCATAAGCTAAAGAATTTCACCAAATGATCTTAGCCACTTGAGATTGACATCTTTTATAATTATCCAGAGGATGAGCTATCGCGGTTGATCCCCATTTTGGTACTGAAAGGATTTTATGGGAAGCTGAGTGGAAGTTGGTATTTGTAGGGTGGAAATATGGCCGTGCCAAGGATCCTTCATGAGAATGTGATTATCTCAGATTCCATTATTTGGTTTTGTGAATCCTTTTCGAGGTCATTATTTTAAGAATGAAATATCATATCATATAACGATAAGATGTCTTCATCAAACCAAAATGTACAGAAACCACATTGATAAGGAGACAAACCTGAGACTATTAGAATATTTATAGTATATAGATTAATAAACAGTACTTCAGGAAACTATTGAATATATTATCTTTTGGAGTGCTTCTTTCCCCTAGATACTTGGATTTTGCTAATGCTCAATTATAAATGTTAAATATCATCTTTTTACCACATTGATGCATACACGTGTTTGTATCGTACATTCGTACTACAATGCATGCATGCATGCAATTTGTTTTATACTGCAGTTCCCAATAAAATTAAAATTGGTCTTGGGCTAATTCATTCAATTGATGAGCTTGTGTGTTCTCTCTAGAGTTTGGTGCTTATATAGGTTCTATTGCCACTATCATTCTCTTGCAGAAGTCACAAAAGTTCCGAATAGAAGTGGCCAATCTATTGTTCCTTCGAGTCAGTCAGTCCGTGCACAGAGTGAAAAGAAAGAATCTGGAACTCTCCCTTCCCCAAGATCCGAAGAAGACATTTTGTCATCCCCAAATTTGAAACCCTTCACATTTAATGAGCTTAAGAATGCCACTAGAAACTTTTGTCCTGATGGTCTCCTTGGGGAAGGAGGATTTGGTTATGTTTACAAAGGTTGGATTGACGAGCAGACCCTTGGTGCTGTAAGGCCTGGAAGTGGAATGGAAGTTGCTGTCAAGATGCTTAAACCTGGACGTTTACAGGGCCATCAGGAGTGGCTTGTAAGTTTCTTTATTACGACTAAATCCTCATTTTGTTTAAATATTTGGCTTGGTCCATTCACTGATAATTGTTGGTTGCAGTCTGAAGTTAATCATCTTGGTCAACTTCTTCATCCAAATCTTGTAAGACTTATCGGATACTGTATGGAAGGGGAAAACCGGCTTTTGGTGTATGAATATATGCCCGAAGGCAGCTTGGAGAATCATCTATTTGAAAGTACGTCAATATTTTATGCTGTATTCCTTCTTTTGTTAACAAAGTGCTAAAATCAATGAAAAAGCTACCAAGAAACTATTTGGACATCATTAAATTGCTGTTTTTCACCCTGCAACAGATGTGTACCTTAGTTTGATAACTCTGTAATGGTGTTATTCAGGGGCTGCCCAACCTCTTTGTTGGGCAATGAGGATCAAAGTTGCCGTCGATGCTGCTCGGGGGCTCTCCTTCCTGCATGACTCTAAACCACAAGTTATCTTCCGTGATTTCAAGTCTGCTAATATTCTACTTGATTCGGTATGTTAATTAAAAACTGTAGCACTTTGGTGTGAGATCTTTAATTGGGTACTTTAAACCCAAATTTTAATATACATCATTTATGCTTCCATTTTACTCTTTTTTTGTCAATTCAATTTGATATACATCATTTATGCTTGACTCACTCGTATCACTGTTTCAGTAGTTTATATGGTTTTATTATCATTGATCACCCCAAGTGTTCCTGCATTTATATTTTATAGTGCCTTTTCTGTGTGCAGGAATTCAATGCAAAACTTTCAGACTTTGGGCTCGCGAGAGAAGGCCCCACTGGTGATCATACACATGTTTCCACTCGAATCATGGGTACTCTAGGCTATGCTGCTCCTGAATACTATACTACAGGTCTGCTCTTTTAGTCTTAGTCTGAACTTTACTGTACCATGCTCTTGAAGTACTCACTACCAAATTTTTAATAGATTCAACTTCTTGTGCTTAATGCTATTAGAGTCTAGTTTATATATGGTTACCATCTGAGTGGCCAATGGCTTCCCATACGAATCATAAAATTGCAGTTTGCATATGTATATATATATATATGTTGATCAGAATTTACATGAAACTTGTCTAATGATAGAAATCCTATTGGGCTTTTATGGGATTAACATGTCAGTCAACTGGAGAATTTAGTAGTGCATCTTCAAAATGTCACTATTTTGATTGAATTTTCTGGTGGTGACTTTGAAAAATATAAATGAGATTACCCTAAATAATCTCACTGGTGAGCAGGTAAGCTAACTGCAAGGTGCGATGTCTACAGCTATGGTATTGTGCTGCTGGAACTGTTGTCTGGACGCCCTGCTATGGACAAAACAAAAGTTGGTAAGGAGCAGAATATTGTGCATTGGGTAAAACCCTATTTCAGTGATCAGAATAATTTGTTGGGGCTTATGGACACCAAGTTGGAGCCCAAGTACCCTCGGAGATCAGCTTTTGTAGCTGCTGCCCTTGCAGGTCAGTGTATCAATGAGGCCAAGAACCGGCCCCAAATGTCTGAGGTTTTAGCCATACTAGAACGCCTCCTCCCAGCTGCCAAATATGCTAATAGCCCAGGCGCAAGTTCTAGCCATCATTCCATTTGAAATCCCCAAAGTAAAATCGCCATGGGAATGATGAGCAGGAGTGGATTTTCCTTTGCAATTACCTCAGTGTAAATCCCTTCTTTAGTTAGTAGTTCTATAAGGAAGTTTTGTGGCTTCTGTTGTAACCATTTATCTCGGATATTCTTTCATTGTATATAGAGAAATCATCAACAATCTATATCATCTTTATTCTTTAGATGTCCACACCAACTTGGGATTTTGTTTAATGTTGAAATAGTTGGAGAAGTTTTTTCTTTCAAGTATGTTGGATCTGTTTTCTATTATGTTTTATGTCTTTTATTTGTTTTTTAAAGGGAAAAACATTTGAGTGTTGCATAATGGAGTCCGCCTTGTGCGAATAAAGTTGACACTTTTTAAATTATAGATAGGCAAAATTAAAACTGGTTAAACCACATGCAAGTAAAAAGGAAAAAATTATCCCTTGAATCTATCATCCAGGAGTCAAAACACAACTTTGATACAAAGGTTATAGTAAAAGGAAACATCACCCTTTTAATTTTGATGAAGAATGAACGATGCTACTGCAAAAGTCATGTACCAAAATAGTCATGGGTTTAGTAACTTGTTGAAATTGTGGGAGCATAACGTAACGAACTTAATCTGTTCTAGATCAGATTTACTTTTGAAAAATAAAAATTGCAATATGCTTTTCACAAAATTAAAAAAATAGAATCCAAATTCACTTTTATACAAAAGAAATAAAAATTTAAAATATTTAAAAAATTGGAATCCGAATCTTCCTTAGAGTCCTATAGAGTTTGAACATAACCTCAAATAATTTTGATTTCACAAGTATAATAAATGGTCAAATCACACTCTATTACCTTTAAGTCTTTAACAAAAAAAATAAAAGAAAAAGAAGAAGTTGAAAACAAGCAGACATGCAGCCGTGCAAGACTAGTGCTTCTATCAAGTGTGAAGCAAATCGGGAAAAAGCTTGAAATTTTTTTTTGTTTTTTTTGCTAAATGAAAAGGCTTGAAATTGAGACTTGACAATTTGACCATGGCTTGCCTATTATAGAAAAAGCTTGAAATTGAGACTTGACAATTGGACCATGACTTGCCTATTATAGAAAAATGAATAATCTACACGTAACTGATGTTGTGAAAAAGTCATGATTGTAGCATTATACTAAAATACCCTGTTTATTCATGTTCCTCTAGCAAAGGAAGACACAGAAAGAATCAAAGAAGACGGGTGTGATGGGCAATTGCTTGGAAGCTCAATCAAAGCTGGATAACTCTGTTCTTAATTCTGGTAATGTTTCTGTGAATTATTCTTGTTTATTCTATTACATGCAATGCAAGTACATGATCATCATTATTGTTTATTCTATTATATGGGTTCTATTGAGTATTGCCTCTATGATTCTCTTGCAGGAGTCACAAAAGTTCCCAATACAAGTGGCCAATCTTTTGTTCCTTCGAGTATGTCAGTCCATGTGCCCTCTCCAAGATCTGAAGGTGACATTTTGTCATCACCAAATTTGAAACCCTTTACATATAGTGAGCTCAAGAATGCTACTAGAAATTTTCGTCCTGACAGTCTCCTTGGGAAAGGAGGATTTGGTTATGTTTACAAGGGTTGGATTGATGAGCATACCCTTGGAGCTGGAAAGCCTGGATGTGGAATGATAGTTGCTGTCAAGAAGCTTAATTCTGCAGGTTTAAAGGGCCATAATAATGAGTGGTTGGTAGGTTTCTTTATTAGGACTAAATCATCCATTTGTTTAAATATTTGGGTTGGTTCATTTACTGATCATTCATAACTGTTGGTTGCAGTGTGAAGTTAATCGTTTTAGTCAACTT
The DNA here is from genome assembly GCA_907173295.1 of Fagus sylvatica. NCBI lineage: Eukaryota > Viridiplantae > Streptophyta > Magnoliopsida > Fagales > Fagaceae > Fagus > Fagus sylvatica. The sequence continues at coordinate 8,530,163 of OU015770.1, read as the reverse complement.
CATCATCCAAATCTTGTTAAACTTATTGGATACTGCTTGGAAGGGGATAAAAGGCTTTTGGTGTATGAATATATGCCCAAAGGCAGCTTGGAGAATCATCTATTTAGAAGTATGCCAATATTTTTGGTCAAGATAAATTTTGAATTAGCATGCTTATTTAGTAGTCTGGCCTGATATTTTATACTAGTATTCCTTCTTTTGTTAATAATTTGCTAAAATCAGTGAAAAAGCTACCTAGAAAATTATTTGGACATCATTAAATTGATGTGTACGGTACCTTGGTGTGATAACTCTGTAACTGTGTTATTTCAGGGGGTGCCCAAACTCTTTCTTGGGAAATAAGGATCAAAGTTGCCATAGATGCTGCTCGGGGGCTCTCCTTCCTGCATGACTCTAACCAAGTTCTCCACCGTAATTTTAAGGGTGCTAATATTCTCTTTGATTCGGTATGTTGATTAAAAACTGTAGCACTTTGGTGTGTTGAACAGTGAGCTTAAGCCCATATGGGTGTGAGACCTTGCCAGATATCAAATGATTATTTTAAACCCAAAATTTACCAAAATGGGGGAAAAGTGAGAAGGAGATATGGGCAAAAGTTATTTCCTTCCATTTTTCTCTTTTCATGTCGATTCAATTTGATATACATCATTTATACTTGACCCACTAGTATCACCGTTTCAGTACTTTGTATGATTTTATTTTCATTGATCATTCCAAGTGTTCCTGCATTTATAGTGCCTTTTATGTATGCAGGAATTCAATGCAAAAGTTTCAGACTTTGGCTTCGTGAAATCAAGCCCCTCTCATTTTTATGGTGAAATTTTTATGTATACTCTAGGCTATGCTGATCCTGAATGGATATATACAGGTCTGCTCTTTTAGTCTTAGTCTGAACTTTACTGTAACATGCTCTTGAAGTACACACCACCAAATTTGTATTAGACATAATTTCTGTGAAACTTGTCTGATGATAGAAATCCTATGGGGCTTGTATGGGATTAACATGTCAGTCATCTGGAAAATTGAGTAGTGCATCTTAAAATGTCAATATTTTGACTGTATTACCTATATAATAGACAACAGAAAAACACAGACTAATGCTGTGCCCTACAAGAATTGACCACATGATATACCAAAACCCCAAATCCATTCCCATACAAAACCTATACTACCACTTGTGACTTGACATAGCTACAAAAACCTAGTGCAGGTGAACAAGTGGGTGTTTCTAGTTTTTATTCTTCAATTTAATTGTTGAAGCACTACAATAGTTCTAACTTAGGTGCTTTTGAGGCATGTGGTTCCTGTAGGAAATAATTTATCCCATGACTGATGGGTCACGTGGACTTTTATTGTGGCCTTATTTCTGGCCTTTTATTGCTTTCTTCCTATTGTGTAAACCAACTTTAAATATAAATATACCGGAAAATCCCTCTTTTGAGGTATGTCAATTATACACAAAACACTGAAATCCTCCTGTTCCATGCCCATATATCCAGCTGCTGGAATAACCTCAGATTTATAAATTACATTCATTTTTTGTTTATGAATGACTTATGTGGCATTGATCCTGGGGTAAATGTGGCTTGTCCCATTGATTCTGAATTTATTATTAAAATTACATTTGTTTTCTGTATAATCAACTCATGTTCCCTGTTAATAATCATCAATCAAATGTCATCATTCTCAGTGCTTCTTCATATTTTCTATCAATTTTTATCCGTTAATATAGTGTTGCATATAATAAATTTAATTCTCCATTCACCAAGCTTATCAGATGATTCATATAATAATGACTATAAATGTTCCATGTTAAATATCTGGTGGTGACTTTGAAAAATATAAATGAGATTACTCTGCTTTGTAATAATTCCTTCTTTTGAAAAATAGAATAGACCAACTTTATTAGTTTAGCAATGCCTTCTTGCTACTGCACCCTAAATAATCTCACTGGTGAGCAGGTTGCCTAAGTACAAAGTCCGTTGTCTACAGCTTTGGCGTTGTGCTGCTGGAACTGCTGTCTGGACGCCGTGCTCATGATGAAACAAAAGTTGCTATGGAGAGGAGTCTGGTGGGCTGGGCAAAACCCTATTTAAGTGATAGGCGTAAGTTGTTCTGGCTTATGGACACCAAATTGGAGGGCCAGTACCCTGAGGAAGCAGCTTATGCAGCTGCCGTCCTCGCATCTCAGTGTATCAGTGATCATCCCAAGAACCGGCCCCAAATGTCTGAGGTTTTAGCTACCCTAGAGCAGCTCCCGTCTGCCAAATATGCAAACAGCTCAGCCTCTAATCCTTTTTTGAATTCTCCTTTGAAAAACAGTCACCCTTCACCTCTTAATATAAGCCCCTGATCAGGGTCCCCAGTTTAAAATCCTCGAGTTGATTTTCGTTTGCAACTACCTCAGTGTAAATCCCTTCTTTCTTTTTGGGCCTTCTTTAGTTGGTAGTTCTATAAGGAAGTTTTATGGCTTCTGTTATAACCAATTATCTAGGATAGTCTTTTATCATATAGAGAAATTATCATCATCTCTGCCAACCAGCAGCAATGGTCATCAATAACATATCAACTTCCCATGCTTTTACATACAATGTCAGGAAGCTAAATTTAGTTAATTTAAAGAAATGATTTTTACTTAGGGTATGTTTGGGGCGGAGGGAGAGGAGAGACAAAGGTTAATAGAATGTACTAATTTTTAGTATATACTGGCCATCTTCTTCTCCTCCCTTCTCCCTTCATCTCCTTCTATCCAAACATAGGGCTGTTATTGTTGTCCTTTTTAAACATGCATGAAATGATAGTTCAGAGAATCTTTTATCATATACAGAAATCATTGTCTTCAGCTTCATCACCTCTGCCAACCAATCAAGAGCAATGGTCATCATCAGCACCAGCATATCAAGTTATCAATTTCTCATGCTTTTACATACATTGTAATGAAACTAAATTCAGTTTAGAGAAATGATTTTGAATTACTGATTTTTTTTTTTTTTTTTCTTTTACATGGATGAATGATAGTTATGGCTTATAATTGGGTGTCAAGTATTCTATGTCTTTAGTTTTAAGGCATCTTCATTGTTTTTGAAATGGAGATGGTCCATTTCAAGGTGAAGATTTAGTATTTCACGAATCTAGCAATGAATATAGTACCGTGTCATTAAAAACAAGTTTTCATTCTTTATTTGGTAGGATGTATTTTTAAAATGTGGTACCATATAGACCTTTGAGTGTATCCAAATTTTCATCATGAAATGGACTCTCTCGATTTGCTTTGAAATGAAGAGGATTTGATCCTAAGTTTAGTGGCATTTTGAGGAGTATTAGCTAATTCAGATCTGTCACAAGTTTAAGTTTCTCATGCTTTTCTTTTGATTTGATGGGCTTTATTTTCTTCAATAAAAGATTACGGGGGAAAAGAAGTTGATATATCAGTGCTGCCGATTGAGCTAGATATATGTATAATTAGGGTTGATATGCTGTGTTAGCTTAGCATTTATCCATACAATATGATGAGTTATTATTATAATTGTTTCTTAGAATATGATGGCAATAACAGTAATCATTGTTTCCCATTAAGTGGAAGCCCAACCCTCGTACCATAAAATTACTTCAAAAAATTAAGGGTTTCTTACAAATATCAAGAGACATTGTTGTGGTGTCAATTTGGACCTTGGACTTTTTGATTTGAACAATTAATTAATTCTTGGACATTAAAGTTTGTGACAAATCAATCTTTTGTTATTATTTTCAATTAAAACTTACTAGTCATTTGTGTTATGGTAAAGTTTGGTGTCAAAACATATCAAATTTGGGTTGTGTCAATAGAATCATTTTAGGATTGAGTCAGTGCCACAAACTACTCAAAGACAATGAGGTTATAATATACTCAAAGATGAATTGATGACCTTGCCCATGTCTTTTACACCATTACACATTTTTTGAGTATAAGAGTTCTTGTGGTATTGGACGAGTTCATTCGTGGAGGAGGATTTTATAGAAGAATTACAGAGTTTTAGGACCACTACACTAAAAAGCGAACGAGTCATTAATTGAGGTTACAAAGAGAGTCTATTTACAAAGGAATTGTAAGTTTAGATTATTGTATATACAATTAACAAATTAATACAGATTAATTACTCACAATTTTTGATAATTTGACCACTAATTTAGACGTGCATGGCAAATTTAAATTAAAAAAAAAAAAAAAAAAAATCTGGAAGTACATGTGTTTCATCATGAAACGACAAGTCGTTTTCCACAAACAAAAAGGCACCCGGTATTTAGACGTGGCATCTTTGCTCTCAGATTCTCTGTCTCGGCTGTGAAGTGCGAATTTCATCAAAACCCATTTGCCTACAACACGACGACGTTTTTCATAGTACCTTAAAAAGAAAAAAAGAAAAAGAAAAAAACCAGTGTGTCAAATACAAAGGACGAGGCTTTTCAATTTCGATGCCAGCTTTTGCAAATTAGTCAATCTCCCCGGTAATGATTTCTTGCTTCTCCGATCCATAACTATTTATTTATTCCATCATATCATCTTAGTTTCGTATCTATCAAGCACTGTTTTTGTGTTAATTTATTTTTTGGGGGTAATCTGGCATTGAATTATTATGTGCAAGGATGATTAAATTTCTTGGTCTTTTTTGCAGAAATCACAAGTGGGTATTTTGAGTTTTTGGAGTTTAGAGAGGATGGTTTTGGTGTTGGCCTTGGGGGATTTACATGTACCCCACAGGGCACCTGATCTGCCTGCAAAGTTCAAGTCCATGCTTGTACCTGGCAAGATCCAGCACATCATTTGCCCTGGAAATCTTTGCATCAAAGTATGTTTGATTTCTTTGATCCTGCTAATCCTGCTATTGCTTTTCTGGGTTTGTCTTTTAATTTGTTGCTATGGGTTGCTGAGTAAGTTTTGCTGGGTTTGGTTCTTTCTGTTTGTTTTATGAGAGAAGGAAAGAGACTAAATTTCGTGTTTTAGTTTATTGGGTTTGCTCAATTGAGGCTAATGTAACCAGTTTGACTTAGTTTTTTTGAGTTTCTACATTTTTGGAAACTGAAGTGACATGAACAATTTGGCTCAAAGTTATGTCTTTTCTTTTTGTTCTATAATCTAAGGGAGCCAGCTCGATAGTAAGGTTTTCTGTAAGAGTTATAAGCTACTGTGACTTCTTTTTGTCATTTTTTAACTTGTAAAGGTATGCTTGATGGGTATACTTAGAGGGTGCTTTGATGTCTTGTGGAAGTAGTAGAGTTGCTACTTTGAGCTTTACTTAACGGTTTGATATGGTTGCTTTGTGTTTCTTGTTGGTACATAGATGTGTCTGTATTTTCTTTCGAACAGTTATTTAATATAGGGCAGCTTTAGAATTGCTGTAAATGGCCTTAAATGATGGGGAATGAGGGTGGGTGATGCCTTACTATTACAGCACTGGCTTGTCTGTTCAAATGCTACACAAGATAAAATGGTTAACTCAAGCTTTTATAAGACATCGTGAAACTCAGTCCATGAATCACTTATGGATATTGGAAACATGAAATTTGAAATTTCTTCTTTTCACCTACCTGAACCTTTCTGTTTGTTTAGCTGATGTTTGTGCACCTCATCTTTGCCGATAGAGACTTTATTAACCTTAATTGTGGGATATACAACTGTTCTATTTTCACTTACCGAAAAAATGTTGTTCATTTTCAATCAATTCACCTGTCTCTTTGTACAAGACATATCAAGTATAATATTTAGGTCATGTATTGGACCTTGCAAATTAAACAACAGACTTTTTGGAGCTGCCCAGTTTTTATTGTAGACTAGGGATAACTTTTGCCACACCATATAGTAGCTCGAAACTACATCAAATTTTAAGCAGTTGGTAAGAATCCCATCCTCTACTTATGCTCTTCCACATACTAACACCATGAGATCCCCTAATCCACTCCCTTGTCCATCCTTCCCATTCTTCTCCATATTTTACATAAATGACCCTTAAACAAAGGTGATCCCTTTCCACTCCGAATCTCCAAAGCAACTTCCCCAAGAGGGCATGATTGAAAGAACAAAGTTTTCGAATACCCAAACCATCCTCTTTCATTGGAGAACAAGCCGCTCTCCAGTTCACCAAATGAAACTATTTGGTGTCCCCAATTCATCCCCATAAACAGTCCCTTTGAAGTGTCTCCAGTTTATTGGCTACATGTGTTGGCAACTTGGCATCATAAACAATGACATAAAAATAGGTAGGAATAGAAGATAGCATAATCTTAATCAAGGTAATTCTCCCTCCTTTGGACCGATACAACTTCTTCCACCCTGCTAGCTTTCTCTCCATCCTTTCCAAAAGTGTGTTCCATACTCCTCTAGCCTTAAAAGTGGAGCCTAAAGGAAATCCTAGGCAAGTCATAGGTAAGGATCCCACGTTACACCCTTGTAATATCTTATTGTTAGCCAATAAGCTCTAGCTCAAATGCCATCTCCTCCTCTTGTAAGAACAAGCTATAGGGTGAGGTTGTAGGTTTAAGACCCACCTAGTGTATATGTAAATTACTAATAAAAAGCCGATATCCTTTGTTAACAAGATTTCTACTCTTTTAGCTTGCAATCTCTGCCTTTTTTACTCTTCTTTTCTTTTTTTGTCTAAGGTTCTTCTCCGGTTGGAACTTCTAATGCTTAAAATATCCAAAGATGAAATTGAAAATTAAAGTAGTGATTCTATATCTAATAGCAACCTTGTTTGGGATTCAAAAGAGTTTGCAATCAGCAAGTGTTATGTCTTTCTGGTTTATCAAGTGCCAGGGAATAGATGTTCTTGTTCATTGCATAACACTCCAGTTGAACTGATTGAAAAGTCTGGAAAGTGTCAGTATAGCATCTAGTTGGCGGTGGGGTTCTAATCTTTGAAAGTCTATTGCTTCATTTTCATAATAGTATGCGTGCTGTGCATAAACACAGGGTACATCATTTGTGTTTGTGGTCAACCAAGAAAGAATCCTTGGTGATGAACCATCTGAAATATGAATTCTGTTTCTAGATATGATTGATTACTATTAGGAATGATCAAATAAGTTATCAGAGTTACAGTACTCTTTTTTTTGGGTACTTTGTGATTTCTGACTTATGCTCACTTGACTCTTTTTTTGTTGCAAATGTTCCAGTCATGGATGGCTAAATCTTGAATTGTTGTCCCTGATTTGTAGATTTTCTCAAACATCTGTTACTTTTTCATTTTTTAAATCATTTTTGTTACACATGCACCCAATTGGTCTTGAACCTATGACCTCCTCCTCCATCCCATTCAAGTATTGATCCATATATTTGTGTAACTGCTGATGTCCTGCTTTATTTATTCAAACCACCTAAGTATAGGGAATGTGAATTAAAATTTGTTTTGGCAGTACTTATTTTATACCTGCCTTATTAATAAATGGGCAGTGTCTCATAATTTTCCAATGATATTTCCAGGAAGTTCATGACTACTTGAAGACCCTTTGTCCTGATTTGCATATTACTAGAGGTGAATATGATGAAGAGACACGCTATCCAGAGACCAAAACACTGACTATCGGGCAGTTTAAGCTGGGACTATGTCATGGTCATCAGGTTTGGTTCCACTTGTCTCTTCATTGTTTTACAATTTTTATTTTTATTTCTTCATTTTCTCAAACGTTTAGAATTAGTTAATTGATGTGAATTTGTTCATTGACTGCAATCATTCTTGACCTTAAACCATATATATATCTGAGTTAAGGCTGGCAAAATGCAGTAAATTGGGTGTTTCCTGATTTGTCAGGAAGAAGGGCATTTGATTTCTTCATTCTAGACAGCAGCATTCTTTTTATATATATATGGTTCCTTCTGTACTAAGTTGACCATATCTGTTCCAGAGGTTAAAAATTCAAAATCGGTTGTGGAGAGTAAGTTGGGAATTTGTTATGAATGCATTATTTTGATTATTTCTGGAATTTTCCCTAATTTTCAGCAGGTAGTGATTACTTTATAATTGGTTTGATTTATCTGAAGGTTATTCCTTGGGGTGACCTAGACTCACTAGCCATGCTCCAGAGGCAGTTGGATGTAGACATCCTTGTAACGGGTCATACTCATCAGTTTACAGCTTATAAGCATGAGGGAGGTGTTGTCATAAACCCGGGGTCTGCAACAGGTGCCTACAGCAGCATCACTTATGATGTTAACCCTAGCTTTGTCCTCATGGACATCGATGGCCTACGAGTTGTGGTCTACGTTTATGAACTCATTGACGGAGAGGTTAAGGTTGACAAGATTGATTTTAAGAAGACAACCACTGCAAGTCATGCTTCTCATTGAAAACAATTTATGTTTTAGTCATTTAGACCTTTTCTTTCATCTTCCTCTTCTTTTTTTTTTTTGAAGAACTTTCTTGGAATTCATGAAAATCCAATCTGTTTGTGATATATGGTGATCAAAATATTTGTTTATGCATATGATAGTGGAAACGTTTACTTTTTAAGTATTGAATGATTTTGTTGAATCTGATAAACTTATGATATTTGTGATTCATTCATGAACAAATTGTGGATTGAATGTCGATGTCCATAATTTGTGGATGTATGTCCACACTTAGGTGATGTTTGGTGTGAGACAACATTTACCCTATAAAAAAAAAACTATACCGGGAGACTTTGAGATCTTATTTGTCTTTAAACTTAGCCTTAAAAAAATAAAAGAAGGATGAATTTGCTATGTGATTTGTTTCTTGATTCGGTGCTAATTGTCTTTTTGTTCAATTCACACCATCTATGCTCACGGCTTTAGTTAACAGGAAACAAATAGAGTTATGTTTGTCTCAGGCTTCCTTCTACCTTAGGCCAGGCCTAAGGCCTCACATGCTCCGAAAATTTAAAAGAATCATGACTCTCCATTACATAAACAAAAGAACCTAAAATTATACAGTAAAAAATATCTCATGACTCTCTATTACATAAACAGAAGAAACTAAAATTATACAGTAAAAAATATCTTAAAAGTTGTAGAATGATAATTATTATTTTTTTTTTTTTCTAAAGAAAAAATATAAGTGAGTTCTGTAGTATTCTTTCCTCCACCTCCAAGAACACCTTGCCAATTTAAATCTACCCCAATTGAAACCCTAAACTGATTCACTAAAAAAATATTTAATCGATTTTTTAATTTTAATTTTTTTTATATCCCTTAAATTTATTGTTTTATGTCTCAAAATATATTGAGTCGGCCTTCTGCATTCTACTTTATTCTATACTACCATACAAAAAAAGTTTGGTTGGTGCATATAAGCATAGTTTTATTTTGTGTAGTCAATGCATGCGACTTAGGCAAAGTTCCCAATCTCAAAAAATAAATAAAGAACTCCTAATCCGGGTTTTTTTTTTTTTTTTTTTTTTGATAATCCTGCTAATCCGGGTTATAATCAAAGATTTGGTTAAAAAGAAAACAGAAAAAGAGAGCCACTGACTTCAAAGCTTCTAGAGTCCTAGTCCTACTAGGACCCAATCACAGTTCACAAAGCAACCCTTTCTTGTTTAGCTTCAAATTCACTCCTTCACGAAACCGATTGATACAAAACTTGGTTTATAAATACAAAAATAAGACTCAATTACCAAAAAACAAAAACACAAAATATATATTAGCTCTCAAAATCCTAGAGTTTTTCTTTCACTTTCTTGCTCCTTCTTCAACATGTCTAGCACCACAATCTTCCACCATAGTTCCGAAGCATGGCAGCCCGAAAACTATATCGAACCACCCGAAAGTTCTTCACCACACCCCGAGTTCTTCATTGAATTGTTTATGTTTGAATCGATAGAGGGTGATGCCCAGACTGTTATAAGCGCCACAAAATACAAAGCATTCAATATTCAACGCGACCTTTTGATATTGAACACTAACAGCACGTCATGGTTGATCATGTCCAATATGCTTTCCCAGATGGACGTGCCCTACTATGTTCAGCCACCCATGATACAAAAGATTTCAGCTTTTGCTCGTGAGCTTGCTAATGAGGCTGACAACATGAACCGCAAGATTATTCCGATGGTGGTGGTTCTTACTGTTGCTGTACCAGACTTGCAAGAACTTGAACTTTCTGAAGCTTTGAGGGAATCCATGGAGACCTGGGTGTACAGTACTAGTTTGGTTTGTGCAAGTAAAGCATCGGTTGAGGCATTGGAAAAGGTCAAAGTTGAAGGCTTTGCAACGCAATGCGTTATATGTATGGAAGATATTTTGATGGGGTTTGAAGCTACTCGCATGCCTTGCAAGCATGTCTACCATGAAGATTGTATTGTGAATTGGCTGAAGGAGAGTAATCTCTGCCCATTATGTCGGTTTCAGATGCCAGTTGAAACTTGAAAGTGTTTATAATTAACAAGAAATTTTGTTTCTTTTTCCTTTTGAGTGAAAATTAGATTGATAAATTCATCTTTTAGAAGTTGAATCCATGTGCTTTCCAAGAGAGAGAGAAAAAAAAATTTGAATCTGTAAAAAGTTTCTTTTTATAATCCATAAGTGTTCTTCTTCTTTTTCCCTTCCCTTTCTTTTTTTGGAGGACAAAAGTGTTTGTTGTTTGGAAAAGCTGATGTTGCCTCAAATTTGATCCTCAAGAAACTTTAGCATTCGTTAGGTGCCAGACATTCACATCAGCACTTTTTTATAAGATATAATATACTTGTAAGTTGCAACAGAATTAGTTGTACCAGTAAATCTGGTGCCAGACATTTAGGCTGGTGACACAACTATCATTCCAGTAAAAGTCAGTTCTCTGCTCTAGTTTGGATATGCAGAGACTATAAAATTTGGGTTTATTCAGAATTCATTTGGGTTTTTTCTAGTCTTTGATACAGGCATGGTATAGTGTGCACTTATGACTTATCACTGCCCGTTGATGTATCTATGTGGTGTGTGGGTAACAGGGTTGGTGCAAAATGTGTAAGATTTTAGATGTTGGCTAATTCCATGTAACAAAACTAGAGTAAAAAAAAAATATTGAAGTTTATGTATTTGGGTTTGCTCAATGGAAATTTTATGCAATAGAATCCGAGTTCTGCTCTAGAAGAGGGATTACTGATAGTTCTTTACACTACTTTGTGCATCTATATAATAATATGTTGCAAGAGTATTTTTTTGTATAGAAGAATTCTTGAGGTTCTAGAGGCAAATTACAATAAAATAGTCTAGTTGTGCAAAGGTTTTGTAAATGGATTATGCTTAGTTGTGCAAAGGTTTTATAAGTATACTATTTGCAAGTGGATTTTCATTAGAGAGGTTCTTCATTTCAGGGTCTAAACTAGATTTTTCAAAGTGATATAATACGTTTCTCTCTTAATTATTGTACTTTATTTTGTCCTCAAGTTCCTAACCTTGAAATACCTTGAATGAAGATAAGGGAACAATCATTGATTCAACTAGTCTAACATCCACGGAACCCCTGGTTCCTTGTGATTTTTGTTGGTTACCAACCACTAGAGCATTATAAATGATTAATGATTATACCAAGATATTTGATAGCTCAACATACCCCAAAAAAACAAAAAAGAGCCATGTTCAAATGGCTTCTCAAGTAAGCAAGATCCTCAAATTCTCATCATTTAAAATAAATAAATAAACAGACACACACACAAATGACAAATGGTGTGAGAATTAAACAATTAGTCTGAACATCCATAATAAGAATGTATTTCAAAACATCTGGCATAATTTGTTTTTGTCTAACATCATGAAAATGAAAAACCTAAGAAAAAATTCACAATTTTTCTCACTTGACTTTTTAGAATTTCTACTCAGCAGTAAATCTATAGACCATAAAATGCTTATAGGTCTCTCCGGGATTCACAATCTGTGAAGGGAAGTTAGGGTGATTCACAGAGTCAGGGAACCCCTGTGTCTCCAAGGCAAGTCCAGCATGCCTCTTATAAACAAAACCATCTTTCCCCTTCAAATTGTCGAACATGTTACTTGTGTAAAACTGCAAACCGGGTGCACTAGTCCACAGCTCCAATTTTCTTCCAGATACACTATCATGTACCACTGCTGCCTTCCTAAAGTGCTCAGAACTAGAATTATCTAGCACATAGTTAATGTCATATCCATCAGATAGCTCATTAATCTTGCTGCCAATCGGATGGGGTTCAAGGAAATCATAGGCTGTTCCTTTGACTGGTACAATTTTACCGGTGGGGATGAGTTGGTCATCAACTGGAGTAATTTGGGACCCGAAAAGCTGGAGATTGTGTGAGAGGATGTCGCCGCTAGTGTGGCCGCGGAGATTCCAGTAAGTATGCTGGGCTAAATTCACTGGTGTAGCCTTGTTGAGAGGCTTGGCTGTCATGCTTACTACTAATTTGTTTGTTTGAAAGAACATGTATGTCACTGAGACCGAAAGGTCACCAGGAAAGCCTGCATAAATTCAAGACAGATCCCAGGATTAGTGAATTATGAATGTAACAATCATAAGCATTCTTCATGTTCTAAAACAATTCCCAATGGACAGAATTTTCCTTAGAAACTCAAAAGACTATCATGTGACTTGTTTAAATGATTTAATGAATCATGTGATTTATTACACATGAATGATCTTATAAACCGCCATGTAATGATTTGGAGGAAATTCCTCCAACCCGGCTTCCAATCATGTTTATAGTTAAAAAAAAAATTGAAATAATTTTTGCTCACTCATAGGTTATGTTTCTTTTTCTGGATAATACTGTCAGACCAACACTAGTTTTCATTTTTATGCAAACACTAAATTCAAAATGAAAAATTAAGATCAAATTGAATAGCACCATCTTTATGCAAAAAGAGGACAAAGATGAAAAAGAATGAAAGAAAGAGAGAAGATATATTTACCTTCTTCACCATCAAAGCTGTCATAGGTGAAAGTTATATGACTTTTTTCTCTGTAACTCTCTACGGTCCATATAACATCAGAAAATCCTCTAGGGCCACCTGATATTAAACATAAGTTAATCAAATTATCAACAACTTAGATCCCAGATAGGATTATAGACTAGATATTACAAACAAGAAAAATCAAGAATATACCATGGAGCATGTTCTTTCCATCATTAGCAACTAATTTATAATTGGTGCCATTTAAAGTAAATTGAGCCCCTCCAATTCTGTTAGCAACGCGTCCAACAAGCGCTCCAAAGTAAACTGTATCATTCTGCACACCTCATTATAAACTATGCATCATTTTTTTTTTTTTTTGCAATGTAGTTTGTATCATAAAATAGTCTGATGCAAAGCTATTTAATTCATATTTTCCTTTTATTTTATAAGGAAAAAAAATATATAACACAGTGATATATTGTTATTGGTGGAAAATTTTATTGTTCTTTTCAACTAATAATAAAGGAAGTTGACAAATCCGACCTTGTAGTCATCAAGTGAATTGAATCCAAGAACAACATCGTCTAGTTTCCCTGATAAAATAAATCAAAAGAACATGAAAAGGACTTATATTATATGACATGAAAAAACAGAGGAACTTTGCATGTTTACTTATAACAGGAAAAAAAATTACAAACCGTTTTTATCAGGGAGAATAACAGACAGCACAGTTGCACCATAGTTTGTAAGGTTCAAAGCGAAATTTCCCCTCTTCAATTCATACACTCCAACTTCTTCTTCCTTTGCCTCAGAACCATTGACATTAATAGCCAACAAAAAGGCCAGCAGAACAAAGAAATATAACCAAGTTACCCTACCCATTGTTTGTAAATAAAAACTGTTTATAACAATTTTCACAACAAAATAAGCTGTGAATAAGTGAGCATTTATATAGCTAGAGAAGAGGAAGGAGATTTGAGTTCTAGTACAATTAGATAATTAAGCTTTTTCTAGATAAGGATGTATCCTTAAAGAGTTGTCAGTTAGCATTCATAGCAGAATTCTAGGATGTTTTTTTTTTTAATTTTTTTAATTTTTTTTATTATTATTATTATTTTTTTAAGAAGATAGTATTGGTGGTGGATTAGGATAAAGTAAACTTGCAAAGGCTGTAGAGTTAATTATCACAACCTATAAAAGTTGCGTTTACGCGTGGGGTTTGGAAGTTAGAACATTCCATTGGCATTATTATTCATCATTAATCGACAATGTTACAACATACATATTGATATCTAAACGAAAGGTCATTCTATAGTAGATTGATGACGTGGCATAATCTTAGTCTTTTATATAAATGGACGATAAGGATTTAAAGATCTCTTTAAGGTAGAGTATCTGGAAAACTCTAGAAGATTTTGATTGATTCTTGATCCCATAAATTTAGCCATTCAAGTGTGACAAGTAGAACTAGTTATCTGTTTAATCGGTCAATCTATGAACATAAAAAGATATTGTATCTCTCATGTATTAAAGGGTCCCATCTGAGTACCCGTCCTTGAGAGCACAAGTTAAGGAATAAATATTCAATTATGAGATGAATACATGTTTTTCGAAATTAAAAAATACACGTGTCAATTATTCATTGGTTTGTACGCACAAATTCAATAGTTTTCTTTTGAGCTGAGATATGAAGAATACATATACATGTTAGGAAATATACAACTGAGTTTACCCAAGACTCCAAAAGGGCAAAAAGAAAAAGAAAAAAGTGCTTAATTACAAGAACAATGACCACAATAAAACCATAAGGGATAGTAATGTTTTGAAAATAAGATTGGTATCAAAGTAAATTGCAAGAATCATTGAACATATCCAACAATCATGTCAAAGTGTTGGATTGACGGGCCTCACGTGAAACTTTGATGAAAACATCCTCCAAATTGGTGTCAGCCAAACCCCAAGCAAAAACAGTGAACTTGCTCTTTGCAGTCTCAACTACTTGGAATACATCTGCAATTCTGGCCTCACTTTTCGGTAGCTCAAACTTCTGGGTTCCGGATAATTGGTATACCTTGTTGGCACTTGGTGAAAAATGTTGCACCATGTTCTCCACTTCTTCTTCGTGATCCGAAGATGTTGTAATTGTAAACACATAAGACCCTCCATATCTAGCCTTTAGCTGTCAAACACCATATGAATCCCAACTATGAAGTGTTATGAAGAATCCACTTATTTAATTGCATTTTTATTGGGGGAAAAATGATAAGAAAGACAGTTAAAAAGCTATAGGCTGGTCGGATGTTAGTTCCCTTGAACTTATTGAGAGGTATATACAACATGTTGGTGTTGTAAAACTATATCAAATACAGGAATTTTGTGCTTTATAGTAATTTGAGTGATGGTCCTGATATTCAACATATTCATGGAGGAATGAATATTAAGTGACAACTGTTATTGAGTACTTTGACACAAATCAAAGGATTTTTACTCAGTAGTGCACATCCAATTAGCTTGCATAGTTGCAATCATTCTTAAGTTCTTATCATATGCATTTTTCTATCTAATAGAGAACTCAGAAAACTAAAGAATTACTAACTGAGTAATTATAATGCATAAGTCCTGTGTGTCTGTGTATATATCTTCTACATCCAAAAAAAAAAAAAAACTCTATGAATACGAATTATATTATCAAGGTACCTCTTTTGGGTTTCCTATGCACTGCAAGCTGCCATCAACAAAAAATCCTAATCGGTCACAGAGGAACTCTGCCTCTTCCATTGAATGAGCTGAAAGCATGTATACAAGCTTCATCAGTGAAAGTATGAGGGAAAATAATTAAACCTATATGCTGTTATCTAGCAAGACAAAGTGCAGATAGAGTGGAACCATATAGTAGGGCAAGGAGACCAATTTTTTTTTTTTTTTTTCATCTACAAGCCTATAAAACTGCAATTCCAGGTGTTTAAATGATCCAACATCAGCATAATTTTTTTTTTTTTTTTTTTTTTTTGGGGGGGGGGGGGGGGGGAGAGAGAGAGAGAGAGAGAGAGAGAGAGAGAGAGAGAGAGAGAACTTGTTAAAATAATTGCGCGATTTTTCTTTGCATTCTTCACAACATTCCATAAGTTGTTCCTTGAAGCAGGATCTAATCCGGTACTTGGTTCATCCATGTAGACAACCTTGCAAAATTCCCAAAAATTACACCATAAATAGCATAAGATAATTATCTAAAAAGGTGTCAAGCAGCAAAGTAAATTGAAACAGAAATTACGACATACTTTGGGATCCCCAATTAATGAAATGGCTACACTTAGCCTCCTCTTCATACCACCACTGTATTTTCCAGCTTGTTTGTCAGCAACTCCTCCATGAAATAGGTTGAGACTCTTAAGAGATTCTTCTACTGCCTGAAGATAGAGCAAAGGAATGGCCAATAGAACTCAAAACATGTCACACTGAAGATGACCAACAAACTAATGCATTGTAGCAGCTTTATCATAATACTCTTGTCTCTCTCTCTCTCTCTCTCTCTCACACACACACACACACACATAAACACTAAGCCATCCATATACATGATCACCTTCATTTTATGTAATAGTTTTCAGACACCAACTAATTAATACGTAGCATAGCACCTGTGGCATCCCCCCCCCCCCCCCCCCCCCCCCCTCCTTAAAATTCACTTTTAAAATTTATCAATTTTCCTATCTTGAGCATTCATAAGTATTAACAGTAAGTCAAGACATATAGGGCCACACTCAAATTCCAATCACAATGCCATCCCTCAAGGACTTATGGCTCTCAAATACAAATTAACCTTCATTCAACAAACTGAGAGAGAAAGAAACATTGGCTTACTTGTGTTAATTCAGAACCTTTAAGGTCCTTAAGTCTGCCATAAAATAGTAAATGCTCCCTTCCTGTTAGTGTTTCCCAAAGCAGGCTGTCATCCGAGGAACAAAAAGAAATAAGAAAATATATAGACTTACAAATTCAAAGCAAAGGGAACCAGAATGAAAGAAAAAACTAAAAAAAAAAAAGGAAAACTTCTGTTTTCCTAACACAACAGAAGGATGATCTAGCTTACTCATGCTGTGGGCATACACCCATGCTGGTGTATATTTCATCCATATGAGTCTGTAAATCAAGACCTTGAATAAATGCAGTTCCAGAGGTTGGCTTTGTAAGCCCAATCATCTGTCAACAGATATGTGTTAACTCCTTAATATTGCAGAAATCACAAAAGATGATTTAACCTCTCTAAGAAAAGTGACTAAAACCCATTATCCCCATGAAGCAAGACTTCTTGGAATCAAGTCCAAACAGAATATCAGGGAGAAGCAAGCATAAAGTAAATGCCAAAGAGTGTCCAATTACAGTTTCATTAAAGTCACTACTTCCTGGTTAGTCATGGTAAACTATATATCCTTAATCTACACACAACATTAAATAATTCCTGGGTCGGATGCAAGAAGGTAAACACTTCCAAAGAAGCCCCTTTGAAAGCATTTTCCGTCTGATCCCACCAACAGGAAAACACGTATGCAAATTCCCAAAACTTTATGTCATTTGAAGAGACAAGGAACCTTGTATACTGACCATACTGATAAATGAGGTTTTTCCTGCGCCATTGGGACCAAGCATACCAAAGCATTCCCCAGGAGGCACAGCAAGATATAGTCCTCGCACTGCGAATTTTTCAGGGTTTCCATCTCTTCCTGGGTATATCTTTTGGAGGTTGTCACAAACAATGGCATGGCTTGTGCTTGATTCATGTAGTAATTGGTCAACCTTCTCCCTCTGGAAATGGATAAATATGAATGTTATCATATATGCACATGACTGGGTTATGTCACTTCACTGAGTAAGATGGATTTCACAACAATTTGAGGGACTGTATAAGATACACATCCGATAACTTCTATTCCTGTTAGATAATGATTACATGTTCAATTAACAAAACTTTACTGCAACAATCGTCTCTCTCACACAGCTTGAACCTCGGGAAGCGGGGTGGGGGGAAGGGAAATAAAACAATGAAGAGAACAAATTTCTGACTGAGGCATATAAAAAGAGCAAAATATGTAATAATGAGATTGAATTGACAGACAATCTAGAACTTTTTAATATTTTCAACCTATCTCCATAAGATTTAAGACAATGTCTACCACACCTTGCAGATAAAATGCAGGATCAGAAAAAAAAATTTAATATATAGATGGGATTTAAGTCTATGTACTGAGAGCTAATAAAGCTTCTTCAAAACTCTACTGACAGTGGTTGGTGAGAAATCAGTATATCAATTGGGAAAAAGAGAAAGCTACCTCTTGGTTAACATCAGCCTTATCCATATCATAAGCTCTGGAGCCCTTACTTTGTAAACTAGGCTTCCGAGAATTTTGAGAGCGCCTTCTTCCAACCCCACTTCCTGGTGACACAGCTCTATCCATACCATATGCAACAAAAAGTACCACAAACCACTCCACAGACATGATAATCAAGACCTCTCTCATCCCATTTTCACTATCATTCAAATCCTCCCATCGCATCCCACCTTCCAATTGAACATATTGTGCAAACTCATTTATCCCACGATATAGAGAAAATCCTGGATATAACTCCAATACAATAATCAACATTTCTGCAAACGAAAATTAGCCTCAGGATAATTAGAGTTTGTGGGAAAAATTTGTGCAAAGGTTTGAAACAATGTGGACAACACTAAAACGAAAAGACCTAAGCTCCCAAATGATTGAGTGTGATTTACCAACATATGATTCTACATGCTTTATTTAGGAAACAACACCTATTGTGTTAACTCCAGTCAAACAACAAATTCAACGTAAGCATATGTCCATATTCCTCCACTCTCCTCAACAGGGATGATCAAACAACTACTGCAACAGCTAATGGTAGTATCAAGCAAAGTTTCCACCTTGCCTCCACTACTAGGTTAGGCCTGCTTTGTACAGTACTTCTGCAATATACTCAATATTATTCCCCAATTAACAAGTTCAATCAAACAGAAACAGGAGCCTGGGGTTTTTGGCTGTCCATGTACTTGTAGTTGTATAGCCTATTATAAAAATCAATGCACAAACAGCCGGGATGTAAATAATGTTTTTTAAGACATTATTGTTGTCTGTGACAACAAAGGCTGCTTCCAATGTACATCTTTTGTATCTCCAGCCTCAACCTTTGGGAGTGGTTTCTGGAAATCAACAGAAGAGTGACAATTTGCAAGTCCTAGATAACAAGCTGTTTGTGTAAGATTAATTATCTCCTCAGCAGGGCCCTCAATGGAAACATGAGCTTTCAATAAAGAAAACATTATGCTTGGAGCCAAAAAAATCGAAGGTATATATGTGAAGCCCTATGAACAAGATGATAGATACTTCTCTTTCACAGTTTCTGCCACTTACTTGGAAATGAGTTACTTTGAACAAAAGAATCAAAAAGATAGTCGGCTAAGAACCCTGTTCCAAAGACGCATATGTATGCTATTACTGCAAGCATCAAATTTCAAACATGACCAGGTGTCAGTTAATTAAACTTTTAATTGGATATAGAGATTTTACCCACCAATATAGTAAAAACTTCAAACCTGTAGCAGTCTTAACATTTGAAAAAAATACAGCTCCTAGAAAGGCCACTGAAATTTGCAAGTTTATATAGATGAAATAAAACACAAATTGAATTCCAAAGTCATTCAATCCAAAGAATTTTAAGCCTGCAACGGAAATAAACTGCATTTTAGCAACATAGTAAAAAATTAAAGAAAACAAAAAATGGAAAAAAGCAAGTAATTGACTGGTTTGCATTATTACCTATAAGTGCACCAGATGTCACAAAAATAAACATGTAGATTGAAGATACGAAAAGAAAGTAAAGGTAGGAAATCATCCAATAAGGCCCATTGCCAAGACCATGCATTTTCATCATGATTCTCAGTTTCTGTTGTTTCTCATAAACCAATGATTTTAAAGCAACCTACATTATTAAGAAAAATGTTAAAAATATTAGTTAACCATAGAGTGTTAAGGTAAAAATCTATAGAAAAAAATGAAAAAGAAAACAGATGTTAGATATAATCATTGACCTTGCCTCTCAAGAAACATAAGACATTGTAACAAGGTCTTTTTCCAAGAAAAGGTTAATACATACTACTCAATGCCTGATCCTAAGATTACAAGGAAATGTCACTGTAATGCATTAATAAACATAGATCTAGTGTTTGTAGGATTTAAAATAGAAGAAATTTCCTGGAAATTATGCTTTAAGACGTAGTTACACTGTTTGACTTCACCATGTAAACTATCTTTAATAAAGGTGTCCTCCTCGGGTGCAAAGTCTTGTACACTGAAAAGGATCAATTTGTCAACATGACCTAAGATATCCCCAACTTGTAGAACAATTCTGAATCAATTCGTTTGCACTTTCTGCACATACATCTTTTTCTTTTTTTTTTGGTGCACATGCAGCTTTACAGAATTAGAGTGGCGTCGACATCAATATCATGTATTGTTGGTCATTTCAAATACTAGAATATGACACTATAAGGAGTCAACTAAAAAGCACATCACCAACTCCATCTTTTACAGAATTCCTAAGCATGAAACTTATCAAGGAAATTATGACTAAATAAGACAAACCAAGATCTAGCTATTCGTGGCTTCTGTACATACGGGAAAAAAAAATCAAATTATGATCAACTAATGACAGGGCAGACAGGGCCTTTTTTGTTGCTATAACTGCTAATAGTGTGTAATAGGTGGAAATTCTTACAACATTCATCAGAACATGCAAACCTTATGGACAAGTCAAACAGTTCTAATGCAAGTAACAACAGGTCACATACTTACAGGGAATAACTGCAGAACAACCCACGTGAAGAAGAGAGGACCAAAAGCAGAAGCCACATCGATGCCACCAAGGGCTGCTAGTTGGTTCATGTCTTTGACAAACTCAAATAACATCTGTGTTCCAGGCCCTCGCCGAAAATGAAGGTAGGCATTGGAAGCCTGTCAATAAGCATTGCGACATGTCAGCAACTATGATAGTTTTGTCATTTGATGCAATCATTTAGATAAATATTAAATACTTAAAAGTGTGGGAGGAAAGAAATAAGTTCAAAGAATCAAAGAAAAACATAAACCATATTAATGACACAAACAAACATTAATGTACCTTAATTCTTAAGGAAGCCCTGTTTCTGATCGGAGTGAAACAGTTTACAAAATGAAGCAGTGAATCATGAATAGTAGTATTCCAAATCGAAGAAATAGAACAATCATGATGATAGAATATTATATCATTTTGAAGCCAATTCAGTGGGTGCGATGTCCCTAATATGACGACCAAGCAAACCATTAAAAGAAGCCAATTAAATCAATCAAATGGTTCAATGAAAATGAAAATTGTCCATTTTCCACAAATATGTACTAGGACATGCCTTTCCTTGAGGTACACAAGTAGCTAGTAGATACTATTTAGTGATGCAATTTTTCTCTAGCCACCCCCACTGGAATGGGCTTGACAGGGCTTGACATGATTGTAAGTGAGGGTTTGTGATCATGTCCGGTTCTGGAGCAGTTTAGAGTTTATGAACTCAAGATACCCCTGCCCCGCCCTGCTTCATTCATACTCCATTATTATATTATAGCATCTATATCCTTCTTGGGTGTAAGGCTCAAAAAATGGGGTGGTAGCAGTTAGATTTGGAGCAAGGTAGGATTTTAAACCAATTCTATGAAATATTTAGTCGCACATTAGTTGGTAACTGTACATGAGGGAATTCTGTAATTACGAAACTAAGTAGGGGATTTTGTAATTTTTTTGCCATTGGAGTTGATGCTACTACACAATTCAATTCGGCAGTACTGGTCCTGTATTTGTTTTTCTTGTCATTATTCAAAATGTAGAAGAATGTCAGACACTGCCAGCCACAAATTCTGTGTAAAAGTTCAAATTGGGTTAATGAATCTAAATGTGATGTTTGCTTGGTAAACCAGATACAAGCCTAATGGTGATAAACATGAGCAGTGATCTAGTAACCCCCTCCTTTCATTGGGTTGATGTCTTAAAAGTAGTAGTTGAGGTCATTTTTGTAGCATGAAAGAGTTCATTTTTGGAAATCGAAAAGGGACAAACAATGAGCATTGCTTGCCCTAGTATAGAAGTTTTAGGATCTGAAACCAAATGAATTATGGCAATGTGGCTATACACTATTACTAGACCAAGCCTTTCAATAACCAGTGTTCTATGGAAGTATTGATTTTACATGTTTATAATTTTGGATATACATTATGTATGATATGAAATGGTAGTTGAATTATTAGGCTTTGCGTATAGGAGAGGAAATGAGAGATTGAGAAGGGAAGAAGGAAATTAAAGAGAGGGTGGATGGTTCCAAAATTTGCTTGGTATGGGGCAAGACAGAGAGAGGAGATTTTCACCCAGGTTCATATTTCTTCATAATCTAATAACAATCTTAATTGCATGCAAACATTCAATACAACAATGGAGCTAGGCACAGCCCAAAAAATAAAAGACCAACAAATAATGGCGTGACAAAAAAAAAAAAAAATCAACAAGTAATCAAGTTACCTATACTTACCAGATTCACTGAGCGTGGAATACGAAGCAATACATCGCTATCATCACCAAGGGGTGAACTGCTGCTTTGCTCACTATAGGATGAATTGTACCAGATGCTCACATTAAAATTGCTCTTGTTTGAGTTTAGAAAATCATAGGCTGTAAAAAAATCAAACCTTAAGTATTTCGTACTTATTTTTATTTCATTGAACTGTAAGCCCACCCTAGGTAGTTCTAAAGTCATGTGAAACAATTAATCCAAGAAAGATCAACTAGACCAACCTGCAATTATCTCGTTAATCTTTCCATCTGGATTCCCTTTATAATAACCCTTGTATAACTCATCATTTACCACAGTAGAATTATTGCGCCACAAAACCAAACCTTTGACACATAGGTCCACTAGATTCAGGACAAAGAAAATTAACAAAGAATTAGTATGTTTTGTGCAAACAACTTTCTGTCTCCGTGTGTGTGTGTGTGTGTGAGAGAGAGAGAGAGAGAGAAACTATGAGTCTAGTTGACAACATCATATTAAGCTTTAACACAGTGCACATGTGCCAAGCATAATCCACCCAGATTTAGATAAGTCCCACTTCTAACATAACAAACAAGCCATTCTCACACACCATTATACAATAACTCTAATTTGAGTGATTTTGACCCTTGGTAAGAATAATTCAAAGATCAAATACAAAGATAGTTCAACTATAGCACAGTCTGACTATTAAAGTCTCAAATCACCAAAAAGAAGCTTCCCTCATTAAACCTGCACGATACAAACCAATTAATCTGCTAATTTTTCATCCATCAAGCATCTGCATAACTAACTAGGCAGAGGCAGGGAGTCAGAGACAACTGCAGGGAGAGCTGTGGCCTTGATTTATATTTCATAGGCATGCATACACATTCTTGTTTACTTGTCACATTATTCTTGAAAATGTGGGCATGTTCTTTAGTGTCAAATCAAATTCATAAAAAAAAGCTATTTGCAAAGCACATGTGCACGGGGTGTGGTTTGACATTAAAGGTAAAGATAAGTTTTGTGCACAAACCATCTGCACAGGATATTTACAAAAAGCCGTCTTGTGTCCATGCAACAAAGATACGAAAAATCTTGAGCAATGATGACAAAAGGAGAAGAAATTAATACCTTCAATTTCACCCATTACAGGATCATATACGTGAGATATTGAGTTTTTCGGACATTGATGTTGGACATCATGGATTATATCATTTTCTCCCAAAGGAGTCAAATCTTGAGGCGGCATTGATGATGATCCCTGTAACAATTACAAGAGTCACATTAGCAGCAAAAAGCTACCAAGAAATCAAGAAGCAAAATAAACAATATGTTAGTGATGATGGACATGAAATGAAGGTAAAAAGAGACAGAAAGAGGGACAAAAAAGAAGAGGAAAGACAACTTACCAGAACATTGGTAGCTACTCTAGCCAGTTCATTTTTTACTAAACTAGTCAAAACTTGAGAGGTACTCAGAGAGCTTGTGATCATAGTCCCAGCCAAAACTATCAAAACATTCAGATTAAGTTCAACCAAATAACTGTTGAAGTAATCAATTATTTAAGTAACTTAATTAAAACACATGCACACACACACACACACAAGAGGTAGAAAGAAGGTTATACTTTCTCCAAGAGATCGATTATTTCCTGTGAGAAGTATAGTTGCAGGACAGGAACTAGTCCTCCTGCATGACTCATCTGGCAAGTCGGTAAATGGAATAAAATCAGTTCTGACTGCACGATAGGGATGTTCTGGTACTTGTAACAGCGGAGGCAATTTTGGAATCTCAGGAGTTGGACAATTGGGATTGGTTTTTGGGTCACATTGTTTAGGCAGTGCGTTATTGGCCTTTTTTATGAATTCATTCAAAAAATTTTGGAGGACAACAATTAGTATACAGAGCAGAGCAGGATAGCAAACGAGCAAAATATTTGTCCGCATATTTCGTTTCTGCAAAAAAAAAAAAAATGATAATATTAGCTGAGTGCCAACAAAATTAACATAAAAGAAAAAAAGAAACATTCGATTATTTGTTTGTTTCATTAGTAACACATTAGCTTTATACAACACTACCCATCAACTATTGAAAACTCTTGTCATATGAGTGCATAATTGAGAACCAGACATAAAATAAAGACTAAATTACAAATTACATCCTCTAACTTTGACCTTTTCTCAATTCAAGTCTCTTAAGTTTTATGTTTTTTACTTCAGCGCTTTAACTTCCATTCATTTCCAATTCAATGGCTATTACTGAAATGAAAGACTGATTAAAAAGAAAGCCAATATATCCCACCAAAATAAACCCATGATGAACAATTCAAGGAAAAAAAAACCATTAAATTAAACATTAAAAACATTTAATCGCACGTTTAGACAATCTATGAAATTTGAATTGCCTCATTTTTGTTTACTATTTATCATTTTACATGGATGGCAGCCAGGTAATAGAAACCTGAATTGTTGGCTTTCCATGGAAATAAAATAACATATTACCATGAATTTGATGATATACATTTTTTGAATGGTCTCATTTAACATGATTAGATCATAGGTTCTTTCTAATAATACCAATGCATGCAGACACTATATAAATATACAAATGTGCTATATGGGAGCACAAATTCAACCTTATATATATATATATATATATATATATATATATATATATCAATCCCTACCCAAATACGAACATGTGTGTGCCTTTATGTAGAGAGAAAAAGAGAGGACCTGGAAAGTTAAGTTCTTTCTGAGCAAAGCATTGGCCTGAGTCCAGAAGCTTGCAGGACTATGTGATGAACCCGCCATTTCAAAGCAGCCAGAAATATATGAGCGTTAAATATCTTATTGAAGCTTTTATATATGTTCGTTACTGCGCTGAAGAATTGTCTTGATGTCTTTCGTTTTTTTCTCTATTCCTCAATCAATCCAATATAAAAAAACAGTGAGTCTCTCTCTCTCTTTCCAACTTGACATATGGGTTATGTCTGTTCGACTGTTCGCTATACCCATTGCTGTCTTACATAGTTCTGTTTGGAAAACTACCTAGTGCTCCCGAAAAACAATAAATGCATACTCTCTCCTCTTACGTTCTACCATGAATTTAATTAATCAAACTCACTATTCATGTGACAGAAAATAATACGTATCTATTATGTTCCGGGGATACTGATTAATTACTCGTTATGCTTAGTTACTCGAGTCACATAAATGTAGTACATTAATCATTGAAATGACATTAAGAGATTTTACCAATTTATATTTTTTATATTTTTATGTTTTTGATAATGAGATTTTACCAATTTTATATGTAACCCTTTTTAGATAATTTGCAAAATGGGTATTGTTATCCAATGTCCCAAATGCACAAGGAATTATTCAATTCTTGAGAAGCAATCTTTCCTCCTCCCACATAATAGTAAATCACGTTAATTAAATTGATAATGTGACCAACCATTAATATGAGAAGAGTGAGAATTATTTTTCCTAAATTAATGCACATATAATTGAATAATAAATATTCAATTATGAGTTGTAGTAATCATTAAAAAAAACATTTATCACTAACCCATGCATTGGTGTGCAGGCACAAATATATTTGAGGTTGTATTTGTTTTTCTTAATATTTGTGTACATTTTAACTTTATTTCTTGAAAAATATATAAAATTATCATTTGATGAAGTATTTTATACATCTTGTACCCTTAGAGTAACAAAAAAAAAACTTTTGAAAAATAGATATATTTTATGGTTTAGATTAAATATTATAAATCTAAAAATATACATACTTTTACATCATTTAAAATCTTTTAAAAAATAAAATTTTAACCGCAAAATGGATTCCCTCCATTTCAAGTTAAAAGAGCCATATAAATGTGTAGTACATCTAGAGTGTGGTTTCTAGTAAGCTAAAGTTTTGTAATTGAAATCCTGCACTTTTTTAAGCTCAGATTAACAGGAGGTCAGAATTTATTTATTTATTTTTTATGATTTGATAGTTAGGGGAGAATGATTTGAATCCTCATAGACCAATCAATGTCAGTTGAGTTACAAGACTTTTAACAGAAGAAATGTAACAGTTACATAGAGAAAGAGAGGAAGGGAGACAAAGAAGGAAATTAAAACCGATAATGTTATGACATTTTGGGGTTTGCTCTAACCGAAGTTATAGTATCGTAGGGCTCTTGTAATCTTGTCTTCGTAACAGAAGTCGTAAGAATAGTTCATATTTTGTTTTCCGATGAGGAAAGAGAGAGAAAGCATTGTTCAAAGAGACAGACAGACCAACAAACAAACAAACAAGAAAAAAACCATGGGAAAAATGAAGCATTTTTCCAAAACTACTGCACTTTATTTTGCAAACTACGTGAACCCCATATATTATCACCATGCAAATTCCAAAACTCAGTTTGGAAGAAAGATAATCTTGAAACTTAATCGAAATTAGCACCCAAATTATAAAAGCCATGGCTTTGCAGAGTGGCTTTCCTTTACTTTGCCAACAATACAGGGCACTGTTCAGGAAAAACCTTCTCCTTGCAAAGCGAAACAAGAGGTCCACATTGGTCCAACTTTTTACGTCCATCATATTTGTCCTCCTCTTGTTCTGCATTGATAAAGGCGAAAGGCTGAGCTCCTTGGCCTCCTATTTGAATGTCACCGATCCAAAGCCGGTGGCCTCGTTCCCAATCCCACCATGCGAGGACAAGGCTCACATTAGGAAACCGTGTTTCGACTTTGTTTGGAGTGGGAAAGGGAGCGCCAGGATTAAGAGCATTGTCACTGGCATTATCAACAATAATCCTGGCCGTCAGATTCCCAAAAGCAAGGTATGTAATAGATTCACATTTAGATGGTGCATGTCATACTGTAATTTTTTTATGCTACCAATTGCAAATACAATTAAATGTTTTTGTTTAAACTAAATTATGGAACTGAAATGTTGTTGTTAATATCAAACATGAGGTTGTCTGTATGACTGTACGATATTTGTGGGAATTTGGTCTTTCTCGAATGCGAACCCTGTTTAGTTGATGAGAAAGTGAAGGAAAAGAAATAGAGAAAGAAGATAGAATACAGTGAGCCCCCACAATAATTCATACACTTTTGCCCCTCCAACAATGAGGGTAGTTTTAATTTTGTCCCTATATATACATTGATCATGTGAATTTTGTCCCATTAATTATATATTGTATCAATTGTGTCTCTTCACTTTCAACAACAAGAAGTTATAACAGGTACATTATGACACGATAACAAATCTTCCTAAGATGTTTTCAATCAAAAAGAAACCAGTATTTCCTGTGCCTGGTTTGTGCAGGTTAAAGCATTTAAAACACAGGATGACGTAGATGCATGGCTTTTACGTAATCCTAGGCGGTGTCCTGGAGCTTTGCATTTTGTAGTGAGGAACAAGACTGTGATAAGCTATGGCGTTCAAACTAATTTCACTGCAATTACTGGACGACAAGATCGCACATTCAAGTTTCAAATTCCACTTCAGTTGGCTGCAGAGCGTGAAATTGCTAGGTCTCTCATTGGAGGTCATAAATATTGCCTTAATTTGTTATATTATATATGTTTCTACTTAATTAATAGGTCTGCTTTTTTTTTTCTTTTTTTGATCTCTCTACTTCTTGAATTTCAGATGCAAATTTTAGCTGGGTTGTTGGGCTTAAGGAATTTGCACACCCAGGAAAGGAATTTTCCTCTTATTTGGATACAATGGGACCTCCATTTTTCCTTGCAGCTACCATGTTTGGTTTTGTGTTTCAAATGGGTTCTTTGGTGACAGAAAAAGAGCTCAAACTTCGCCAGGTAATCACTATCAGCAATGTTACAGACACAATAAAATTTTATAACATCTAAGATGACAGATTATGTTTAGTGCAACATCACTTTCACATGAGACTGGTACTGACATTATTTTTATTGTACACAAATCACAACCTACCACCTCCACAGTTGTGAAATTCTTGTTTATACTTATTGATTCACTATCTAAGTTTGAACTTTTGAAGATGGAACTAGCAAACTGGTCCTTGCAGGATTAGTACTGTTGTGTGTTTGATTCCACTTTCTTATCTTATGTCTCAGTTTCTGTGTACTTCATTATTTCCAACAGGCAATGACTATGATGGGTCTCTATGACTCTGCTTACTGGTTATCATGGCTCACATGGGAGGGAATTCTCACAGTTCTTTCATCACTTTTCACGGTTCTCTTTGGAATGCTGTTTCAATTTGATTTTTTCTTGAAGAACAGCTTCGCAGTTGTGTTCCTTCTGTTCTATCTTTTCCAAATCAATATGGTAAATTTCTTTCTTGCAACACTAGCCAGTGTTTCATTTATGATGGCAATTCATGAGTATACTATGGTGAAATTTCAGAAAATTTTTGTGTTTCAGTTTTTCATTAAGTACATTGAATTTAGAGAACAACATTTGCTGTCCCAAATAGAGCTAACATAAAGGAGAAAACCTATATGTAAATCGCAGTTATGAAAATGCACATGTTCAATATGTACAAGCTTTCATATGCACTTAAATTGTATTCTAAGAATTCTACTAAAAAAGAAAAATTGAAAATGATCACTCCTCTGTAAAAGAAACTTAATCAATTGAATCCACAAGAAGTTAAGCATTCTTTAAATCAATTCTATTGTTCCTGATTATTATTCCTTTACTTGGCATGCTTTCAGTTCTTAATTAAGCATGTCTAGTTTTAATATACAATGCCTTGATTTTTTCTGGCTTATTATGCTAGCTTAGTTTTGCATTCTTGCTGTCAACCTTCATTAGCAAGTCGACATCATCAACAACAGTGGGATTCTCCATATTTATCCTCGGCTTCATAACTCAGGCAAGATTTTGATGCTAAATTCTAAGAAGAGGGACCTTTCATTTGACTGTAATAATAGTTTTTTTTTTGGTCTCAGATGGTATCAACAGCTGGATTCCCCTATCATCATTCCATTGCTAAAAAATATAGGATTATGTGGTCATTTTTTCCACCAAATCTGCTTGCCGAGGCTCTTAAATTGCTTTTACATGCAGTTTCAAAGACTGAAGATGTTGGCATTAGATGGAGTAAGCGAGCAGACTGTCCACCAAACAAAAATAAATGTGTAATGACAATTGTAAGTACGCAATTCAAAGCTCAAACTTTTAATATTGACTCATATCACCATAGCTTTTCTTTTATGTTCTTTGTCCTCTTTTCACTATTTACATTTTTATTCTCTTTCTCTAATGAGAAGCTGAATTTTCATAACTTACCATGTATTTTCTCATATTCTTTCAGGATGGTATCTATAAGTGGCTTGCATCCACATTTCTCCTGTGGTTTATTTTGGCTATCTACTTTGATAACATAATCCCAAATGCATCTGGTTTAAGAAAACCATTGTTCTACTTTTTAAATCCTTTTTATTGGATAGGCAAAGGTGGAAACAAGGTGAAAGGTAAATTCTTGATATATATGCGGCCATCACTTCTCCTTGTTAGCTGCTAGCTATGACAGACACTTATTTTTCCTGTTTCTTCTTGCAGAGGGCAACATTTGCAGTTGCATTGGTTCGGATCTATTGCCTGAGTCTATAACTCCGGATGATGAAGATGTCTTTGAAGAGGAAAACCTTGTAAAACAACAAGCCAGGGAAGGGATAGATGATCCAAATGCTGCAGTTCAGATACATGGCCTTGTAAAAACATATCCTAAGACCATGAAGATTGGTTGCTGTCGATGCAGAGAGACTCCACCTTACCATGCTATTAAGGTAAGAATCTCTTTGACATTTAACTTTTTTTGCATGCCTAGGAAGAGAAGCAAGGGCAATGATACGTGCACACCACTTAATGCACACCGTCTGTCTACACCACCTAAAATGTGGATATTTGTGAACGTTAATGTCCAAATTAGATGGTGTGTACACACAGTGGTGTGCAACAATATTTAACTGAGAAGAAAGTTGTTTCTTTCATCCCTCCATTATATTTTAGTTTACACATAGTTGTGAGGACCTAACATTTCATAGTTCCTATATTTGGAGATCTTAGGGAAATTTACCTAAACAATGTATATCCTAAGCGTAGTGCACATCTTATGACTTTCCTGTTTCTCCATTATTTTATTGCATTTACTACCTTAGTGGACATAGCTTGTCCAACATGGATGATTAGAATTTATCAATTTGGTTGATAGTTGGCAAATGCTAGTCATTTGGCAGAATCAAATTAAGGGGAGCTTAAGGATCGTAAGGATAATTACTCGCACAGGTGTATAATTGGAGCTTAAGGATCTCAGTATTATGACTGTTGTAGGACAAGCTGAGCACATAATATGGACGATGGTTATACATTTGTTCATAAGTGGATTTTCTGTTTATGATAACCACTGCCTTTGGGCAATTAACTTCAGGGTTTATGGGTGAACTTTGCAAAGAACCAGCTGTTTTGTCTTCTTGGACCAAATGGAGCTGGAAAAACTACAACAATGAATTGTTTAACAGGCATTGCACCAGTGACTGGTGGAGATGGTAGGTTCTCTCTTCCTTTTTTTCTTTTTTGGGCTCATGATTTACAATTTCATCAATATGAATTCTAGAGGAATGTAACCGCATTATGCACTGTTTTGTTAACAGCATCCATTTATGGACATTCTGTTCGAAATTCTATTGGCATGTCAAACATCCGAAAAATCATAGGAGTTTGTCCACAGGTGATAGTCCCTCTGTCTCTCAAGTTTTGTGCTAGTAGGATGCACAATTCAAGTCTATATAAGCAACTCTTTTTCCACTATATAACAATGATATATTCATTTGAACATTAGAGACTAACACTTGCTTGGATCTTGTCTCATCACATAGTTTGATATCCTTTGGGACGCATTGTCTGCTGAGGAGCACCTCTACCTCTTTGCAAGTATCAAAGGCCTACAACCAGATATGATTGAATTGGTAGATTCCTCCTTACGCATTGTCTGAACATGCTTTGCAATCCCAGACTAAGCATCTATTTGCAGTTCTCTTTGAAGATGTTCTAAATAAAGGCTTATTCCCATTCTTGATAAGCTCACTTAATACAGAATGACTCTTTAAACTCTCCATTTCTTAAAGAAAAAATCTTCTACACAAATGCAGGTTGCTCAAAAATTACTGGAAGAGGTGAGACTCGCTGAATCAGCCAATGGAAGATCTGGTAGTTACAGTGGTGGAATGAAACGCCGCCTCAGCGTTGCAATAGCCCTTATTGGTGATCCAAAATTAGTCATTTTAGATGAACCGGTAAACAGATCAGAAATCTTCCATTTATGCATTGGTTTACTTGTATGTTTCTGTGATGTAATTTGTGATCTGCAGACAACTGGCATGGATCCAATAACAAGAAGGCACGTGTGGGACATAATAGAGGATGCAAAGAAAGGGCGTGCGATTGTTCTAACAACACACTCAATGGAAGAAGCTGACATCCTAAGTGACAGGATAGGAATCATGGCAAAGGGTAGGCTTCGCTGCATTGGAACCTCAATCAGGTTAAAGTCGCGCTTTGGAACTGGTTTTATTGCCAATGTGAGCTTTTCTAGAAGCAATGCTGGACAAGCTCCTCCTACTGAAGATACAGTCACTAAAACTCATCATGAGGCTGTGAAGCCGTTCTTTAAACATGTATGTTGAATAAGTACAATGATCCAAAATTTGCTTTTGCTCACAAATGGTTGGTTTTCTTATACTGGGAAAATTTGAACAGCATTTGAACATAGAGCCAAAAGTGGAGAATGAAGCCTTCCTAACTTTTGTTATTCCTCATGATAGAGAGAGCCTTTTAAGGGTAAGCATATTCTGCTTTCTACTTTGTTATCTTCACATGGAAACCGTCTTTTCTTCTTGGTTTTCAATTTGAACTTGGATGAAACACCAATTACTGTGTTTGTAGGTTAATACATGTAACTGGTCTCAATTTACAACTCAGTGGAAAAATTATGAACCTTTCATCACTGCATACAACCTAAACTTTCTAGGGTAGGACCTTATTATCCTTGCCCTATTGTATTAGCTCAGTTGCACAGTTCCACAATTCCACATTTTTATTTTTTTTGCTGAATATTCCACATAAAGCATTCTTTGGGTTATCCTGAAAAAGAAAGGGAATAAATGTTTGTACAAGAAAGAGTATATAAGCCAAAATTAGATTCATAGACATGTTTCTAGAAAGATCAGATGTTATATTTACAGCACCCCAAAAAAAAAAAGAACAGAAAAAGGACCTTTATTACAAAAAATCTATGAATGTCATTATCAAACTGAAATTAAAGATAGATTATATTAAGCTTTCCTTGATAATAGTTTTGGGGAATGATATTTGCCACAATTTCAGCATTTATTTTTCTTATTTTTTTCCATCGACATTTGAACAGAAATTTTTTAAGGAGCTCGAAGAAAGAAAGAAAGAATTTGGAATATCTGACATCCAAATAGGTCTTACAACTCTTGATGATGTATTCTTAAACATTGCAAAACGGGCAGAGTTAGAAAGTGCTGCTGCTGAGGGGAGGTTAATAACTTTGACATTAACATCTGGAGCCTCATTTCAGGTACACAATTTATTTTATGTTACTATTTTTTTTTTTTTTGAAAGATACTCTTTAGTGTTTGCATATAGAATTGATTCATTTTATCTTCTGACTATTATTTTGCAGATACCTGTAGGAGCTCAACTAGTGGTAATTCCAAACAGTGAGTCCACAGAAAATCCTAAAGGTCTTATGGTAGAAGTATACTGGGACCAAGATGATTCTGGTAACCTTCGCATTTCTGGCCACTCAGCTGAGATGCCAATACCTCCTGATGCTCAAGCAATGGCTTCTTCATCAAATTCTAACACAAACTCAAGTCAGACAGAACCATTGCATGCAATTGTGATTGATCCATCATTCCTAAAGAAACATGATTAAACCCATCAAACTAGTAATATAAATTCAAAATGATAAATGTGCTTAGATTTTCTTGTATATTATACTTTTAATCATCACAACTCAACCATTTGGTAGCAAGGGGTAACACTCATTTTTATTGTGTTCTCATCAGAAAGTTGAAAATGTTACATAATTTCATAATCACTTTGAGATCATTAATTTAGTCTACTACACACAGAGAGATAGGCCTCCAAGGCTCCAATGGAACCAAAATAAAATGCATTTGTAATACTTGTATTAATAAATAATAACAATACAAGAAACAGACACTATATTTTCTTTTTCATATCCATACACTTAACGCTTTGGTGACTTTGATGAAAAGAAATAGATAATGCTTGTCTTATTGAAAACATATAACAATTATAGACTAGAGAAACAATGCAGATGCTTCTCCACCATGGATTTCCATCTCAAGGTTTTCTGTCTCCCCTAGTAAGTACTTTGCGCAATAGGTAGACTCTGCCATGATAATCCGGGATAGAGTTGCTTCCACATACAGTCATCAAACTATATACTACATCACTGCTATGCTTCACATTCTCATCTGCTGCAATGATGCCACAATAGTTAAAGGAACTAAAAATAGCGGAAATGATACTTGAAGATGTTAATAGAGTGAAATTACTTACTGTTTTGAAGACCATAGAAAGTGTACTCTTTCGAGTGTCAACCTTCCCCCTTTTGATATATATAAGCGCTTTCATCCTGATACTCTACTCTCCATCTCCTCCAATATAGATGAGCTCAATGGCATGCCTAAGTAATTCATTGGTAAAGCAGCAACCTTACAGCCAAGTATCTTAGCCATTTCCCCCTATGCCATCCACCTCTCCTACTAGAACAGTATCACTATTGCTCAAGTTCACTTTCAGGCCAATTACAGCTTTGAAGCAAATCAAAACCATTCTAAAAGGAGTTGCTCCACATCAACATCACAAATAATGGTGTAGTATACAAAAAATAAAGAATCAAAGATACTCTAAAGATATGATATGTTCGATTTCCAACTTTAAAGTTAGTTTTGAAACCTCTTTCCCCTATTCTTCTTAGAATTTGACTCAGTGCCTCCATAATCATTATAAATAACAAGGATGAGAGAGGATCACCTTGCCTTAGACCCCTCGAATGGTATTGTAGGTGGGATTTTTTCAGATAATAATGGAACCGCATCAAACCTCACAGCACGATGAATCTCAGTCCATTGGAGACTGTTGGATGATAAAATATTGTAGAATACAAAACACATAATTTTAGGTGGTTCGGCAATTTACTTACGTCCACATCCAGATCCATAATATATCAAATATAGCTGTAAATATAGTAAAATACATCGACCGAACACTCTGAGAGATTCCCTCTCTCCAGTCTCTTCTCTAGCCTTCTGTCTCTCAGCTAGCCCCTCTCAGTCCCTTTTCACGTTGCTTTTCCTTTTTTTCTTTTATAGAATTCTTTTGTCCTAGAATATAGTAGAACCTCATGGAACATATACATGATCTTTTGTAGATATTTTGTAGATATTTCATGTTTTACCTAGCTGTATTTTACAGTTGCAATATGCTGTAAAGTGAAGATTAAATCCAACTATGTTTTCACTTCTATTTTTAACCCTGTACTTGTTTTAATTAATTTTTGCCCCCTCCAGGTATAAAATTAAATTAAAAACTATTGTAGAGCCATTTACTAACACTGAAAACTGAATTGTAGAAACACAAAAGTGAATCCAAGTTGCCATCTATCAAGCCCATTCTCTCCAACAAAAAGATTAAGAGTATCCCAATTAACATGATCATGAGGCCTTTTCAATATCTAGTTTGCAGATCACTCGTAGGACTTGGCTTTAATGCGGTTATCTAAGCATTCATTAGCTATAGGAAGAAAGTCCAGAATTTACCTCCCTCACACAAATGCATTTTCGGATTCTAATACCAATTTGTCTAGCACTGACTTCAATATACTAACCAACACCTTCACTAGCAACTTGTAAATGCTCCCAAGTCCCAACCAAGTTAATATTTATAGCATTATTCTTTTTTCGAACTTACAAGTTTCATGGACTTCCTTGAGAAAGGCCATAGTGAAACCATATGGTCCTTGAAAGGTTGTTGAACTTCTCTCTCAAACTCCCTTTTTAAAAGGGCCTTATCATCTCCCCCCCCCCAAAAATCAAGGGAATTCCCACACCGGAGACCAAAGAACATCTGTTTCCTTATACAAATATTCATAAAACCAAACAATTTGGTTTCTTACCTCCAAATCATCCTCGTAAGTACTCCCATCCACCTCCAACCTTCAAATATGGTTGGTTCCTTATTTCAGTTCACCAACCTAGTGTTATTATCGTGTTCTTTTAACCTCACTGCCTTGGACTTTTGACTATTATTGTTTGCCACCTAAATAATCTTCCATCATCATAACTTAGATAAAAGGGAACAAAATTTTGTTTTGAAATTGTTTTGAGGGCATCTTTGGTCTCCTGAAAAGATGAAAATCTGTGTTTAACTTAGTATTTGAAAGTAGTTGTCTTTTCTTTTCCATATCATTTGAAATGAGTTTTTTCAACTTTTCATTGCACATAGGGCCACCTGCAATGTAACCACAATAATCTTAACGATAATCAATCACAAGGGAAACAAGTGCCCGTCCTGTATATGTGTCAGCCTCTGGAACCAAAAAGAATAAGAATAATAATAATAAGAAGAAAACATATGTGTCTTTATCTACCATTTTTAACTTTTATTACTTTCTATAAAGAACATGTGTATACAAATATGTAAACTTGAAAGGAAACAGAAAAATGGATATACAACAACAAATGTAAACTATTTCAAAAATATGGTAACAGCAACATCAGCTGCATAAAAAAACATAAAGGAGACCTCCTATTAAATATTAATTGATAAGTATTATGGAAGTATCAATGAAGAAATCAGACAATCATGACAACACATTGAATGCCTGGGCTCCACGGGCAACCTTGATGAAGACATCCTCCAATGTGGTATCAGCTAGACCCCATGCAAAAACCGTGAACCTGCTTTTTGCATTCTCAACTGCTTGGAATACGTCGGCAATTCTGATCTCATGTTTCGGCAACTCAAACTTCTGGGTTCCAGATATGTGGTATATCTTGTTAGCATTTGGGGTGAGATGCCGCACCAAGTTCTCCACATCTTGTTCATGATCCGAGGATGTCGTCATTGTAAACACATAAGATCCTCCATATCGACCTTTAAGCTATCAAACACCATTGAAGTAGCAAATGTTAATGAAAAGTCTATCTATTTTACATTAACTAAGAAAGAGGGTGTTAAGATGGTTTTCAATGTGGAACCATGACAAAGGTGGTTCACAACATTGGTAGATCTTAGGAACCAGTGGAACCATAATAAAGGTAGTTCACACCATTGCTAGATCTTAGTAACCTAGAAAATTTCAACTAGGACTGAGCAACAAAAATTTAGCTGGAATTGAATCAACACTCAAAAATAGCTTTGAAGAAAATTTCAACGAGAAAGCAATAAAATTTTAGCTCAAATTGCTTTGGTACACTCAAAATAACTTCTTTTTTTAACGTAGGGAACCTTTTTAAAGAAGAACCCTTTGGACTCGTCCCTAGGCAGTAAAAACCTACGAGAAACTAACCCCACTTGCAAGAAACACTCAAAATAACTTTGGTTTGAAAATATGATGAGTTGGACGCATGAAAACACAAAACTTTCATCCACCCATCTGCAATACTAGTTTGGATGCTTATAAATCACCTTCATTTAATTATAAAATGCAGAATTATCAAGGAGTTCATTTATTTAGTCAAGAAAGTTATGTAGAGAGCTTCTTCATTGTTCTTATGCTACAAACCAATATTCGCTGAAACAAACATATGTAGTTGTGGAATTTCGTTGACTATATGTATAGATAATCGAAGGCTAGACGACTTTTTTTTTTTTTTTTGGCAGTTGCTGTCTGAATCCTTGTGTCCTTGTTGAAACATGCCATTTCGTCCTTTGATATAAATCATAGGAAAATAGTCCACCAAGAATGGTTTGATGTGGAAGAAAGCAATGCATGGAACATGCTTTCAGGGAAAGGAGGTGCACAAGATGTCAAGATATAGCCATGGTGGAGGATGCAGTAAAATATTTATTACTTA
The DNA here is from genome assembly GCA_907173295.1 of Fagus sylvatica. NCBI lineage: Eukaryota > Viridiplantae > Streptophyta > Magnoliopsida > Fagales > Fagaceae > Fagus > Fagus sylvatica. Next base: position 8,492,575 of record OU015770.1, on the reverse strand, counting down.
TGTACATTACATTAAAAAAAATGGATAAGATGGCAGAACTGTTTGGTATCGCTTTCAGAAAGATTTTTTGCTTAATGGTGAGGATTACAAAAGAAAATCTAATGTATATAGTAGGATTTTACAAAAAAAAATATTTGAACTAGTTGATACTTTTCGCAGTTAACCTTCCAGCAACATCCAAGTAGCTTGCATGTTTTTCAGTATACTCATATATCAGGCACACTAAAATTTTAAAATTACACACCATTCTTTTGACAAGAAAAGAGAAAAACAAGATCTCATATATGAAATATAGCCCTGTTTAGTTGTGCCTTTTGAAAATAGGTTTTAAAATTTGTTTTCAGAGGACAAAAAGAAAACTTACAAACACCGTGCTTTCAATGGTTTTCATTTTCTTATATTGTAAACAAAAAACAGTTTCAAAAAATCACTTTGATTTTCTCTCAAAACATATTGTTTTCATAAATAATTATCTAAAAGCACATTTGGTACAGCACTTTTGCAGTGTTTTCTGTTTTTGTGGATTTAACAACAGAAAGCAGTTTTTAAACAGGAACCATATAATGATCAAGGTCTGTTTTCTACAGTATCTCCATGTGCACATATATGGATAGAACTAAGGTGGAGAGTACCTGGGATCAAAACAATCTATACAAATGGATATAAAATTATAGTGGAATTACCTCTTTAGGATTCCCTATGCACTGCAAGCTGCCATCTACAAAAATTCCTAATCGATCACACAAAACCTCTGCCTCTTCCATGGAATGTGCTGAAAATACAAAAGCAAGAATTAACCGTAAATTAATGAGGTTCAAGCTGTCGTTGTGCTGTTATCTAACATGTGCAGAACTACCAGTGGGGAGGGACCATATACAACCAGGAGGAAAAAAAAAAAAGATTTATTTTATCTACGACACTTATGGAGAGAGAGAGAGAGAGAGAGAGAGAGAGAGAGAGAGTACTGGTGAGAATGATTGCCCGATCTTGTTTTGCACGCTTCACAACATTCCATAAATTGTTTCTTGAAGCTGGATCTAAGCCAGTACTGGGCTCATCCATATAAACAACCTTGAAAATTTTCCAAGAATTAGATCTCATGTAGAACAACAGGAGATTTCCATATCCAAAAAAATGTCTCATGTGGCAAAGTAGACTGAACAGAGATAAAGACTTACTTTGGGATCACCAATCAATGAAATTGCAACACTAAGCCTCCTCTTCATCCCTCCGCTATATTTCCCAGCTTGTTTGTCAGCAACTCCTCCGTTAAAAAGATTTACACTCTTGAGAGATTCTTCCACTGCCTGCAACAACAAAATGAGAGGAGAAAATAGGAAGTCAAGAGTTCTCCAGCAGAAAAGGGCTTCTCATCTTAAAGCTTTACAACAACAAATTCTAGTGAAGTAGAGCCAACAAGTGCAATACATATCTATAGGCAATAGGTTGACCTTCAATTTATAGTGCTTTTACACTTCATTCACAAGCTTAAACACCAATAGATGGTGTTGATCATAACAGTCCAAATTGCAATTTTTAAACTAGTTTAAGTGACAATAAATCAAAGATTAATGTCTAAATTTCGGAAAATAAAAGATTACAAGTCCATGCTAATTTTCTCCTACAAGTTTCAATTTCTCTCAAATGCTAATGAACCTTCAGATGACAATATCGAATCAAACATAAACATTGACTTACTTGTGTTAAGGCAGAACCTTTGAGGTTCTTAAGTCTACCATAAAAAAGTAGGTGCTCCCTTCCTGTAAGATTTTCCCAGAGCAGGCTAAAATTGTCAAAGAAAAAATATATTAGGAATTTATCGATTATTCATCAATATATATATTAGAAATTTTTATATTTACATAAGAAAAATAAGGAGACAAAAAGGGGTAATAATTGTTTTCTTGAAGTGGAGGAAACTAGCTTACTCGTGCTGTGGGCATACACCCATACTGGTATATATTCCATCCATTTGAGTCTGTATGTCCAGACCCTGGACATATGCTGCGCCAGAAGTTGGCTTCGTAAGACCGATCATCTGTTAATGGATACATGTAAAATCTTGAATAGTGCAGAGAGAAGAATAGCACATGTGTTTCTAATATGGAAAGAAATAGGCCAAAACGTGAAATATTAACCCCATTTAACATAACTTTATAGTGAAGACCGGAAGGATGTTATACAGAAGTAAACATAAATCACAATTAAAGGTCACCACTCCTTTATCAACAGAAGCAACCAAACAACCCCCAAGCATTACACATTTCATGGATAGGATGAAAAATTCCCCATATTATTTCAGGGACTGATATGGAGCCTTGATGATCTCTTTTTGGAGAAAACATGTGAAGAAGTATTTTCTGTATTGTATATAATTTGAAGAGAAAAAGAGCATTTTGTACTGACCATATTGATAAAAGAAGTCTTGCCAGCACCATTGGGGCCAAGCATACCAAAGCACTCCCCTTGAGGCAAAGTAAGAGATAAGCCTCTCACTGCAAATTTCGCAGGGTTCCCATCCATTCCTGGATACACTTTTTTGAGGTTGTCAACGATGATGGCATGACTTGAGTTTGATTCGAGTAGCAACTGCTCGACCCTCTCCCTCTAGAGGAGGAAAAAAAAAAGAACGTGTAAATAATTTTGTTTAATTAAGCCCACATCAAATTAGGAGACAAAAGAGAAGGAAATGTCCCATAAAAATGAACTAATGTAATAAAAACATGATGATTACATGCAAAGATATAATTTAACTCACAAGTCCCACCAATAAATTCAATCAATACGTAATATGGTAACCTTCCTTTCTATCACATTGATTCAAACAGTGAAGAGAAGACAAGCATCCGATAAAGTTTATAAAGGAAACTTGAAAGAAAAAGATATAAAAATAACAAATAAAAATAGAAAGGAAGGATAATAAAATAAATGAGGGCTTTGATGGACAATATGGAAAATTCATCCATATTGCATTTCCACCTAGGAGATCTCCGAAGTTATTAGATTATGTATCACCCCTGCCGATGAATCAGATTAACCAGCATTTCATTCTACCCACTGATTGTTTATTAATCCCCATCAAAACTATATCAATAAATTAAGACAAAGCATATAAATTAGAGAAGAAGAAAAAATCTACCTCTTGACTGACATCAGGTTTCTCCATGTCAACAAAAACCTTAGATTCCTGCCTCTGCAAACTAGGCCTTCGAAAAGATGGAGGCTTCTTTCGAAATTTTTGCAAGAAAAATAGAGGACTTTTCCCACTTCCTGATGACACAATTTGATCTATATAATATGCAACCAAAAGCACCACCAACCATTCAACAACCATGATAATCAAAACCTCTCTCATCCCATTCATGCTATCACTCAAATCTCCCCACCGCATCCCATGAGTCCCCAAAGCGTCTGCCGTGAGGGAAGCTTGTGAAAACTCATATAACCCACGATATAGAGAGAAGCCAGGATATAACTCCATCACAATGATCCATCCTCCTACAGTCAAAAGATAAGTTTCATAATGAGTAGAGTAGATTGAAAACATCAAAAGATGACTTTTAAGGTACCAACAAGCTGAGAGAGAGATATTATAACCAACAACATTTGGGTACATGGCATACATAAAGGAACCTACTATCATTATATCAAATCCAATCAAACCAGAATTATAATTTGGGTGGAATATCATATCCTCCGCTCTTTTAGATAAATCTGAAAGAAAAAATTTTACTGCAACAATAAATGTGACATAGCAAAAATCTCTGAAATTAGTCCTGTCACCAAAATTTGACATAGAACAAAAAACCAAAACAAATTTCAACAAGAACAAGAAATAAAACAATCCTAGAAATTAGCACCTAGGGTTGGCTGGGGTCAACACCAGAGAAAATTTCAACTGGAATTTTATTAATCAAGCAAAACTTGTCTCTATAACATGCTTATATAGAATACTAGGACTAAACCCTAATCCAAATTGACTTGGGTCAAAGCCCACTATTGAATAATGAAAATAACCTTGACTCTTGGAAATAAAAATAAAATAATAATAATCTAATTAACTAATAAAACCTAAAATAGAATCCAATGGACCCATTAAAAAAAACAATTGACTTCTTAAATTAAATAAAATTGTCTTTGCACTTCCTGCATCAACCACACATGCCAAACTTATCTTTGTTTACTTGATCTTTTTTTCTTTTTAGGGGGAGGTGGGGGGAAGAAAAAGAAGAAGTAGCTCCTTCATAATATGGATATCACCGCATTATCTTTCTTTTCATTTTCCTTTTGTTGGGTGGGGGAAGAAAAAATATTTGATCAATGTTCTTCTCTTCATACTTACAGAAGAAGTGAAAAGAACTATCATATGCCTATGGACCATGTCATACAAGATAGATATCCTACCTTGCCCTCATCTTAGAGTGGCATAGGTTTTAACCACCCAAACCAACACCACCTAATTCCTACAGTTGTCATTCTATGGTAAAATTTATCAACTTAGCTTCATTGAGAATCCATCCAATTAATATATAAGTTTCCATCCAAGCATAGTTCTTGTCGAAACTAATAAAACCAAGGTATATCTGCAAAACTCATAAATAGCGTGACAGATTCTCTATTTCAAAATTCTACCACTTACTTGGGAATGATGAATCTTGAACGAAGAATTGGAAAAGAAAGCCTCCTAAAAGCCCACTTCCAAAGACGCATATGTACCCAACAACTGTAATCAAAAATATTAATTCATGACATACATGTTAGCTAACTGATCCTTTAAAGAATTTCATCCTGTACTACAAATAAAACCAAATAGCTAACACCAAACCTGCAGCAGTCTTGACATTTGAAAACATTGTAGCTACAAGACAGGCCACTGAAATTTGCAAGTTTACATAGATGAAAAAAAACACAAATTGGATGCTGTAGTCATTCAGTGTGAAGAATTTTAACCCTGCACCAAAGTGAACTTCATTAGAGATCTTGAACGAAGGTCAAAATGCAATACAGAGATACTGTTAACTGGAGTATTAGGTTAGATTACCTATGACTGAGCCAAAAATCACAAAAGATAGCATGTAGATCAAAGATATGAGAAGAAAATAAGCATAAGAAATCATCCAGTAAGGCCCATCACCAAGCCCATGCATTTTCATCATGATTCTCAATCTCTGCTGTTTCTCATAAACCAACGATGTTAAAATGACCTAGATCAAAAGGGAGAGTGATTATTGAACAGATAACTTGAAAGAATCAACAAGAATGTATAAAATTTATGTTCTAGAATAATCTGATATTAGATGTAATCAACAAACTTGGCTCTCAAAACAAACGTAACATTCTAGCTAGTAACCATTTTTCACCAAAGGGGTTCCATGGTTGCAGCCATTACTCGCATATGATCCTAGGGTTACAAGGAAGTGACACAATAAACCCATTTTAGACATAGGTCTACAATACAAAGAAGTTAATATAGAAATAAAAATCAGGAAATTAGAACATATTTAAGACATCAAATTTTAAAATGAATCTTGTGTTCTCGACAAACTAATGAATCAACTGAACTAGAGTCATGTCAATTGAAGAGATCTCCCATTTGCAACATTTTTTGATTGTCACATCAATTTTTTCTTTCTGCAAATAAACATAAACTGTACTTTCATTTCACTGCTGCTAAGCTATATAATGCTAAAAAGAGTAAGGCATCTCTGTCATGCTATACTAGAAAGTCCAGAAAATGATTCAATGCTCAACAAAAATGACATCATGGAATTTATCTTAAAGTTTTTAAGCATTGACTAGTCAAAAAATACATAGCAATTCATGAATTTTTACTCACATAGCCAAAAAGATGAACAACTGGGCAATAAGTGTGATGATATTTTAAAATTTGCAACAACATAAACCCTTAAATATTTATGAACTATTCAAACAAGTCGTAAGACAACTGAAGAACAATTGACATACTTACAGGGAATAGCTGTAGAATGACCCACGTAAAGAAGAGTGTACCAAGAAGAGAGGACAAATCTATACTGATTTTTGTTTCAGGTTTGGGCATTTCTTTTACAGACTCAAATAGCATATTTGTACCAGGCCCTCGCAAAAACTGAAGGTAGGCATTGGATGCCTGCAGTGGCAAAGCCAGGATTTTTTGTGAGTGGGGGCAATAAACAAATTTTTACAATTTATGAAAAGAAAACAAGAGTAATAATAGTAACATAATAATTGTTTCACAAACACCATTTTTGAAACAAATAAATAATACTTTCTAATTGTCCTAATGAGATTACATATTTGGAAGCCTAATAGAGTAATGTTGCCAAATGCTTTTTATTTTTGTAGGTGTATTGTTGCAAAGTTAATTCAATTTAATATGAAAGTTATGGTCTCCTGTGTATTTTCAGCCAAGCAATCAATTTAATTATAAAATTATCACAAAGTGAATATAAAAATAAAATAAAATAAAATAAATCAATTCCACTTTGTCATGCTAAAAACAATAATCCATCCTCTATCCATCATTATAGGCTAAGGAAATACCATTTGAGCTAGAGCTCATTGGCACCATCACAAAAAAGATAGTTCCTAGTATGAGATTATTTAGATACACATTCCCAAAAAAGAGTTATCTCTGATGAAGAGATAAGTACCTCTCCTCTTAATTAATATTTTTTTTTTAGGAAATGAGACACATGTTCCTAGGGTTGTAAATGAACCAAGTTGTTTATGAACAACTCAGGCTTGGCTCAAGAAAAAGCTCGTTCATGTTTGTTTATTTAACAAATAAGCCAAGCTCGATCCTAAGTTTAGGCTCGACTATTAAACAAGCCGAGTTCAAACATAATAATGTGCTCGTGAAGAAGCTTGTGAATATGAAGCTCAATTTAAGTATATAATATATTATCTATTTATATGTATACATTTATAAAAACATATTTATATGGACTTGAGATTGAATTGTGTAAGTTAGTGAATAAATTCATAAGTTATCAAATTATTATTTGTAATTTATTGATAATATAAATAGTTCATTTTGTAGTTAAAATTATATATAATTTTTAACAATAGAAGGTTGGTTAATCTAATTTTTATGATAATTCAATGTTGTTTTTTTTATAATTCGATAGTTACAACAATGGAGGAGGGGGGTTATAAGTTCATAAATGAAAACCATTCTATCGAATTACCTCAAATAATATAATTTAAATTATAATGTAGTTATTAATGATTAACATAAATGTTTGAAGGGGTAAAAAAAATTAGTCGTAGTGTTTACTATATATGGGAAAGCAATAAGTGAATCAAGTAGCTTGTTCAACAAGAAAATGAACCAAGCCTAAGCATGTAGTCTAGTTTGATGATGAGCTCAAGCTCGGCTTGTGTTCAAAATTAAATTAAATGAACAATCTTGAACTATTAATGCTTGGCTCAACTCGTTTGCGGCCTTACGAGTTCCATTCTTTTACTAAAAAGCATGCAATTAATCAACTACATGGAAAGCCATAATTGAACTTAAAAAGGAGCTCCATTCTTTGGGTTGTCAATGTTCCTACATTTCTAATTGCTGAGCAAAACCTACTCCTTAAACTGACTGTTTTGCTCACAATAGCTAACAGCAAGAGAACCCTTACCAAATCATTGCATATGAGGACCAATATGACATGTCACTTTAAAAAAGTCACCCAAGCTAACCTTTTCTTAAATAAAGAACATGTGAAGGCACGTTTTTGGAAGTGCAAAAACTACACCAGAATGCTTGATCGTCGCACCGCAAACTTCTACCATTAAAGTAGGAGACTTTGACAAGCAGATTCCCACTCTAGAATGGACTCCCACTAGCCAGTCAATCCTTCTTTTATCCCCTTGATCTTCTTAAGATTTACACTATGTTTAGTTGAATGGAGAGGGAGGGAAGAGAAAAGAAAGGAAAGGGAAAAAAAGGTATTGTGTTTGGTTTGCAAGAGAGAAAAGAAGGGAAAGAGGATTCACATGTGGGCCCCATGTACAAATTCCCTCTTCTTTCTCATTTCCTTAAAATTTGGGAATAAAGAAAATTTGCGGGCCCAATGGAAAATCATTCCCTTCATTTTCCTTCCCTCCCTCAATTTCTCTCCAACCAAACAAAATAATGGTTTTCCCTTCCCTCCCCGTCTTTCCTTTCCTTCCAATTTCTTCCGACCAAACTTAGTGTTAAAAGTTATTTCATTATCCATAAAAATATATAAAGAAATAGTCATAGAGTCATAGCCTGAAGTAACATGATGGTCAATCTTTAGTGTCTGCATGCATAGAGTTTATCCTCTAACAACCATTCATACAATATACAAATGTCACACACAAAATTTCCACAAGTCAAGCCAAACATGTGAAAAACTAATATATATATATATATATATATATATAACTTATTTGCATGACAAGGAGGAAAACAATAACAAGTTTACAAATTCTATGCATTTACCAGATTCACCGAGCGAGGAACCCGCACCAATGCAATAGCTGTTTGACCTGTGTCATTCTTATAGGTGGAATTGTACCATATGGTCACATTGAAACTATTCTTATTCGAGTTTAAGAAATCATAAGCTGAAAAAATAAATAAATAAATAAGCCATAAGCATTGTCCTCTACATGATACTACTCTAACCACATCAAAAAATTAAGTCAAAGATATCAAGTAGACGAACCTGCAACTATTTCATTAATCTTCCCCTCTGAATTCCCTTTTCGGTAGCCTTTATATATCTCATCATTAATTGCAGAAGAACTATCACGCCACAAACGTAAACCTTGGACACAACTGGCCTCTATATTAAAAGGCAAAAAATAATGAATAAAGATTTTCTTGGATAACAAAAGCGCTAAAGAATAAAAGGAGATGCAACAATCACACACAGGAGTCCTGAATGTTTTTAACATATTAAGTAAACCATTCTTGTGCATTAATAATGAACTCTAATTTGAGAGCTTCCCTGAAGTTTATTGATCATCAATAATTTTTCCAATCATCATACAGTACAATAATTCTAATAAAAAAATTTGACCAAAGAAAAGTCAAAGGTCAAACACACCAAATGAAAGTCTGCCTCACTAGAGCCATATAGAGTACAATAATCAGCTATTAGTTGATCTGACCATCAACCAAATTTGCATGTGACGCTATTAGTGCGAGTCTAAGCTTGACGTAATCGATTTTTTGATATGAATTAGTCATTATGCACAGGCTTTATGAACTGTGCTTTTTCTTGTCTGGAGTATTAGGTGTGTGTAAATCCCCCATAGTACATGAAGTGTTGTAGCCAGTGCTTCCCTGGAATGGGTTGGATGAGGCACTCAAGCTCTTAGTATGGTGTTTGCTAGTTTGTATACAGTCATTATGGGTGGCGGCACTTGTGATATATGTCTATCACTAAGTACTTTGAATCCCTCAATTGGGAATGCCAGTTTACTTAGTACTTTGAAAACCATTATAAACTAGAGATATAGAACTTCTACACAAACACGCACACACAAGTAGGCAGACTTTCTTGTTTTTCCGTTGTGTTCATGTCCTATATGCTCAAGAATTTAATCTGTCTGCATGAACTTACACGTCAGATTTTATACTTGTACCCATTTCATGCAATAAAGAATGTGAACTTTCTTTTATTGGAGAGAAGTATTTATTGAGATATTATAGATGTAAGGGATGTATACCTCCCTGCACCGGAATGGATGATGAAGTCTGAAAGGTAAAAGGAAATGTAGAGTTGGACGAGCACTGAGTTTGTATGTTATAGATGGGATCACCCGAAATGAAAGCAGATTCAAGAAAATTGGTTGTTTGAGGAAATGAATCTGAGCCCTGAAACATTTTGAAAAGCCATATTAGCAGCATATCTGACACTACTATCAAGAAAAAGTAGGCAACATAATAATACTTGATGACAAAATTACTCATAACTAAGTAAAAGGGAATACATAATGTAACAGAAGCCAGGGAAAGCAAAGACACTAAGAACAACTTACCACAACATTAGTGGCTAAACTGATAGCTACATTGGTCGCATTCTGGAAAGAACTCGTGATCATATTCCCAAGCAAAACTATCAAATATGAAAAGTATGTTTAATACAGACAACATATTGATCATCCCATTAGATGAAATATCAAAATTAAAATGTTTACACAGAGAGAGAGAGAGATACTTTCTCCAAGAGACTGATTATTCCCAGTGAAAAGGAAAGTTGCCGGGCAGGACCCTGAAGTCCTGCAAGATTCATTTGGCAAGTCTGTAAATGGAAGAAAATCAGTTCTCACTGCACGAAATTCAGGTTCAGGTACTTGTATCAGAGGAGGCCATGCTGGAGAGTTAGGAATTGCACAAGTTCCCGCTTGATCCAAATCTGAGTATTGTAACCCACAAACTTTCTCACATTTTCCACTCCCCGTTGTATCAACACACTGACAGCCACACTTATTAGCAGGCTTATCCAATTGCGTATTGATCAATATTTGAAGGAGAACAAGCAACAAGCAGAGCAAAAAGGGGAAAGAGATGAGCCGAATATTCGTCTTTATATTCCGTTTCTGTGAAAAGAACAAATGAAAATATTACTTTCATCAGATATATTCACAGTGTAATGTTTTCTAAACACACAACATCTCAAGAAGCACACATACATATTGACAGTATCTTATTGCTTTACAATCATTAATATAATTAAAGAAGTTAGACAAAAATCAAACCCCATGACTTTTAAGAACCCAGTTAAAAAAAAAAAAAAAAAACAAATCTAATGGGCAATTATATTTATCTGGAAAAGCTAACAAAATTCCATTTAAGTCTTAACATTTCTCAACCTGTTCTTTTCAAGCTTTTCTTTGTATCCGCATAAAGTTCAGTTGCTGAAATTATAACATCTAATATATAATTTATTACTAAAATTGACACAAGAAAGCGATTTGATTCAAAACAAATTACACCCATTTGAAAAGAAAACCCATCAAAGCAATCAATAAATCCACCAAAAGAAACCGAAAATCAAATAATCAAAGAAAACCCACAATCCAAAATAACCAAAATCACCACCCAGAATTCTCATTCATCTTTCATTTCTTTCCAAATTATCAGAGAGAGAGAGAGACCTGGTAGGTGAGATTCTTTCTGAGCAGAGCATTGGCCTGGGTCCAGAAGCTGGCAGGACCAAGCGATGGGTCCGCCATTAAAGCCAAAGAAATATGACCGTTAAACCTCCTCGGCGAGTAACGGAAATTCAAATATCCCGCTTAAGATTGGAATCTCTCAGTGCTAGTTCTGTTCTAAAAGCTCTGCTTTTTTATTTATATTTTTTGGCTTTCTCTATACTTTGCTCTGCTTTTCTCTTCTCTGCTGTGCTCTGTCCTTTCTTCGATTCTACAATTTGTCATTACAAACAATAACTGCAGGATTTATATATTCCTTTCGTTACACACAGACACTACTGGGTTTTACGACTCTATCCTAAATTACTATGCTGTCCCTTGTCTTTCATTAAATTTCGGAAATGGTAATGAATTCGGATTTTAAGAATAAATTTCTCTACCGAAAATACCCTTATATAAATGACTACATTGCCCTCCACACGTATTTGACTCTTTACATTTCCTACTTTCCTAGTTCCTATCCTAACTCAACCGGCCAATATGCCCAAAAATAATAATAAAGAAAGGATAGGAAAAAAGTCAAATATAAACATATAAAAATATACCATATTGGCTTTTGCTTTTGTTTTGAAGCAACCTTTTTTTAGAGAACAGGAAATGGTCTTATACGTATTAATTCCTCTTTATGAATATCATTAAAAAAATGAAGGAAAAAAAAATCAAAATGATATCATTTCTCAAATGGTGTATAACTTTTTTTTCTTTTTTTCTTTTTTTCTTTTTTGTGTTCTTAAAAACAATTTTGGATTTACTTTTAGATTGTTGGATAGAGTTTATTTTGAAACTAGTTTGGAAGAATTTTCCTTCAACCCACTATATTATTTATTAGTATTATATTAATTTAGGACATTTACCTCAACTAAATCATATAGAAGTTTATCTTTATCATTAGACCACTCACCCTCAATAACACCAACAAAAAAAACTTAAAACGTGATTCATGTGAAATCTCTTTTTTTAAAAACTAAATTGCACGGCTAAAATACAACATCTAAAGCCAAAGTAATTGGAGTTTTTGCTAATGAGCTCAAAAGTTAAACCCTATAATTTCTTAAGGATAATTAAAAGTAAAACTTTTGTGTGATTGATTCATGCTATTGTGTGGTCCGTGCATATAATCAAAAGTTTACTATAAGTGAATTTATTTAAGAACACAATTAAATGAAAAACCGTCAAATTTCCCAAACAAGACGTGGTCTACCAAATTGCTAATTGTGTGATAGTAAACTATATATCAGGTCGTGGAGCAGTGGATGTGATGGGGGTGGACAACTAGCATCTCCGAGACTCTTTCTAATAGTTAATCCCAATACCGTATGAATAATTTAATGTATTGCGGGATTTCTTCACAATGAATTAAAGAAAATCGACAAACATCACTGCAGGCTTGCACAATTCACATGAATAAACAGAATAAAAATCCATGCGGTCAACGTTATTTTTAAATGATGATTTACTTTGTAGTTTCCTAGAAATCGCCCAATAAGATATCAGAAAGATAGAGAGATTCAAGCCCAAATGTACCTTTTGAATTTAAAATCATGGAGGCAGAGATCATCCGAAAATATAACTAAATCAAATATCAAATCTCCCACTCAATGAAGACAATGACATGGTACCTCCGTTTCAAACCACTAATACTTCTTTAAATCCTTGAAATGGCTTGGTAAGAGTCAAATAAGATATATAAATAAATATAGCATGTCAGTTCAGCAGCTTTTTTTGTGTTTTTTAAATTTTTGCTTATTTTTACTTTTTGTCTCAGCTTTCAACAAATAACAAATAAATTAGTCTTTAGCTTTTTAAAAAAAAAAAAAGCTTTTTTTGAATTTTTTGTCTCAATTTTCGATAAAAAAGCTACTGAAAATAAACTAATGTTAAACGGACCCTAACTGTCAAATACTTAAGCTGCAAGAAATTCTACTAAGTAGTGATACCTTTGTACGCAATACCATATATAGACCCACATCACATAGACTTCTTCTAAGCACGTCAAAACCTTGAAGCAGCCCGGTTACTTCCAATAATAATTGAGAAAACAAAAACCATATACACAAACATACATGAAACTAAATAATGGAGTCATTTCAAACAACATTAAATAAATTCACAACAAAATAATAACAAATCATGCTTACTAACGTGTGGACCAAATACTGGTCAATTTTCTTAAATTCTTACCCCTTAGGGTCGAAGTACATAAAAGGGGAATCTATTTAGTAGTATCATTGAATTTGCTCAATCTTTTGCCAATTTATTTGCCTGGCAGAATCTATTGAATGGTGGGTCCTGCTGTTCGTCACTATGATAGTTGTACATTAGGTGCCTTGAGGAAAAAAAAAAAAAATCCAATATCTAAAGCCAAAGTAAATAGAGTTTTTGCTACATTTAGTAGTTTTTAATATGCTCAAAAGTCAAATCCTATAATTGCACTTATGTGTTTGAATTGAATTAAGAAACCTAACATACAACACTTAAGAAATTGTACATAAATTTTACCTTTTATTTCACTTACAGTTTTAATATTATAGTGGGACCCAAGTAAAATGAGCAATTTCTGGTGACTTGCATTTCTCTAAAATGAAAAACAGTCAAATTCTTCCACCAAGATTAATGGTTCAAAATAAACATGATGTGGTCAACCAAATTGTGGGATAGTAAACTATATTTAGCTCATGGAGTAGCGGATTTGGTGGGGGTGGTGGACAACAAGCATCTCCAAGGCTCTTTTAATAGATAATCCCTATACCGTTTGAATAATTTAATGTAAAGCATGATTTCTTCATAATGAATTAAAGAAAATTGACTAGCATTTCTAGGAAACTACAAAGGAAATCGTCATTCAAAAATAATGTTGACCACCTGGATGTTTATTCTGTTTATTCATGTGGAACTGTCCAAGCCTGCAGTGATAAGAAAGGTAGAGATTTAGCTAATATAAGTTCTATCCTTTCTACCAAAATACATAAATAAATAAGAAAGTTAGAGATTCATGACCAGATGCACCTTTTATATTTAAAAATTAAAATCCTGGAGGCAGAGATCATCCGAAAATATAATTTAATCAAAGATCAAATCTCCCACTCAATGAAGAAAATGACATGGTACCTCAGTTTCAAACTTCTAGTACTTCTTTGAATCCTTGAAATGCTTAGTAAAAGTAAAAAAAGATAAATAAATATATAGCCTGCTTGAAGTTGCAATGACTTTCAAATACTTAAGCTGCAAGAAATTCTACCATGGTTTGAAAGTGATAGACCCACATCACATAGACTTCTTCTAACCACCATATTTTAGCATCAACACGTCAATTACCTTGAATTAGCCCTGCTACTTCCAGTTTTGGTCATGAAGCTATCTAACAGAATATTTATAATAATTGAGAAAACAAAAACCATATAAACAAACATACAAGAAACACATGAAAATAAATATAACAAAATAATAACAAGTCATGCTTACTAACTTTTGGACCAAATACTGGTCAATTTTCTGAATTCCTTAAAAGTCTAAGTACAATAGTACATACAAGGGGAAGATTAACAGTGTCTAAGAGAATATGAGCCAAACCGTAACTAAAGCATCATGATCATCTCACAATTGTTTTTTTACCGAATATCTTTAGTATTTAAGATGACCTAAGAAATCAGTCATTCATGTACCTGTGATGCTAGTGTATAACTGACTGAGTGCTTGTTTATGAAGTGTACAACAATGTCTGGAAATAATACAATGGATTGAAAAATCATAAATCTTCACAGCCAATGTCATACTGTATAACATGTGATGGTTTAAGTAGGAATGGATCAAGTTTGTTACTACATGCAATAAGCATTTGCCAAATAAACTTGAAGCAGAAAAATAATCTTTGAGCAAACAATCAAGGATAGATCAATTTGGATGTGAAGTAATTGAGTTCCAAGAAATAATTCTGTACCGCTATATCAGTTCTTAAGTTGGCATTTGAGGGACAAATAGCGTGATACCCTGGATTGTTTATTGGATTAGATTATACAAGTGTGTGCCTGCACGAGCATGTGTTGAGTCGCATATTGAGCGTTCACTAGGTCAAACTAAGCTATATAAATGATAATGATGAGCCATAATTGCAACTTGACTAATCATTTTAAAATATAACGCAAATGTTGCTAGCGCTTTCCTTGAGTCATGAAAATTCATAATCAACCTAGTAATGCTATGTGGTTCGAACCCACTGCATTGCAACGTGGGTCCTGATAAGGACATCAGGAATTTCAGTGAGGGATGAATATGTGGCTAACGCTTTTCTCAGATCGTGACACATAGACATAAGTAAACAAAAATAATAATAATTGTCCCATAGATGATGGATTAATTCGTCTGCCTTGGCATGCATTGTAGATTTCCTACAAACCATCTAATCTGAAGCCACCACCAAATTAGACAAAGTTTAGAAAATGAGATTCTGCTTGTTTTCGTAAGCTTATTGCCAAAATTCACCAAAACTTTAATAAGTTTTGAATAGTATCTATAAAAATGTGCCTTGCTAGGCCAGGTAACCTGAAATTCCTTTCTATTCAATACATTATCTACCATTTAAATCAAAATACAAAATGAGAAAGAAAACAGTTTACCGTGAAAACTTTTCCCAGACATTTTTTCTTTTGTTTGGACAACAAGCAAGAGAGCAGGATTTCCAAGCCCAAGCTGAGATTTAAACTGTCTGTGGTACAACCTCCATCATACTTTTCCACTTGTGGAAGCGGACAATTACCGGTTTCTACCATGACTCTATGAGCATCATCCAAATTCCAAATCAGAATCAAAATTATAACCAGTCCAAGTCAACTGCATTGCCAGCCCATCGACAATGCCATAAACATCATTAGATCTAGGGTGGGATGTATCACCAACTAAAAACTTATGCACTTTATTATCCATTTCTATCCAACTATATGCAGTGATTTTCTGCACTCTGTTAGTTTTCATCAAGTTTCTCACCGTCACAGCTTCTTGCCATCTGCCGGCACTTGCATATATGTTGGAAAGAAGGACATAGTTCCCAGAATTCTCAGGCTCCAGTTCTAGTAATTTCTTGACAGAGAGCTCAGCAAGCTCTAGATTGGAATGGATTCTAGACGAACTCAATAAGGTGCCCCATATCACAACATTAGGCTCCACTTCCATTCTACATATGAACTCATAGGCATCTTTCAGTTTCCCAGATCTACAAAAGAGGTCAACAACACAAGCATAATGTTCTATAGTTGGTGTAATCTCATGATCCGATTTCATGCTTCTGAAAAACCCAAGCCCCAATTCAAGAAGGCGTGCATGGGTGCAAGCTGTCAATATCCCCACAAATGTTATATCATTTGGTTTCACTCCAATTTCTTTCATTTTCTCATAAAGATTAATTGCTTCCACCCCAAAACCATTAGCTGCTAGACCCACAATCATTGTATTCCAACTAACAACATCTTTGTGAGGCATCTTATTGAAAATTTGATGAGCTTTACTAATATTTCCACACTTGGAGTACATATCCAATAGTGCAGAAGCCACGTAAACATTTAAGACAAAACCTTGACTCTCTACATAGTAGCCGATGCGCTCACCAGCTTCCAATGAGCCCAATTGAGAGCATGCTGATAGAACACTAACAAGAGCAACATCATTAGGTTTAATCTGTTCGCTTTTCATTCTTTCAAAGAGCTCTAAGGCCTCAATAGGTCTCCCATTTTGGGCATAACCAGCAATCATGGCACTCCATGCAACAACATCTCTTCTGTCCATGCGGTTAAACTCCTGACGTGCATCATCAACAGCCCCACATTTCACATACATTTCCAGCAATGCAGTAGAAACTATCATATTCATACGAAAATTGTTCTCATCAATAAACTTCTTAACCCTCAACCCCATTTCCAAATCCCTAAGCTTAGCACATACGGAGAGTACAGTGGCTACACTTGTTTCATTTGGACAAAACCTCTCAGCCTGCATCCTCTCAAAAATCCTCAAACCCTCATGATAATACCCATTGTTTGCATAGCAAGAAATCATAGAATTCCATGAAACAACAGTTCTCTCAGTCATCTCATCAAACAGCCGCTGCCCTGCTATAACATCACCAGACTTGGAATACCCAGAAATCAAACAATTATAACAGATCGGATCCTTCACGAGAATCTCATCAAAAACTTTCTTTGCAGAATCTATATCACTGGTTTTGGCATAAAAATCCATCAAAGGAGTCTGAACAAAAACATCCGAGCTAAACCCATATTTTACTACCAACGAATGAACTTCGTTGGCTAATTCAATGGCCAACAAAGAAGTGCATGACTTCATTACAGGCGAAATTGTGGAACATACCACCCGGATACCACTATCATGCATCAAAACAAATGCTTCCAAAGCTTCTTTATTCAATGAAAGTCTGGAGTATGTCGAAATAAGGGAATTATAAAGGAAATGATTTGGTTGAGGAATTCTATCAAACACTTGGCGAGCATATGGAATAATAGATAGACGAAGAAGTCCCTGTACGAAAACTGGGGTAAGAGTAGGATAATTTGTTACGATCAGGGCGTGAACTTGTTTGAATTGTTTTATGTGCAGAGACGATTGAAGTAAGTTTAACAAATAGCGTTCCATATTTATGACTAATAAAGAGTAGCATTTACCTATAGAAGAGCGAAGTGGATTTTGGCATAGTATCACATATGGCTCAGTGTCTGGGCTATTAGCCGTTGGAAGAGGGAGGCAAAAAGGCCGCGGGAATTTCAAATCAAACACGTATTACAAATTGTGAAACAATCGGGTAGGACAGCGGTGCATGAGGCAATAAAGGCCAACCAATTACAAAAATTTTTATTTTTCTTTTAAGTTGTCAGTTGTCACGTAAATATTTATTATTATTTTAATAAAATCATTAGTGAAGTAGTATTTTTTTCATTTACCACCTAATGACGAGGTTTAAAATAAAACAAAGATAAAAGATTGAGAAACAAATTAATACATTTGAAACGGAAAGAATCATTTTAACACAAAGGTTAAGGATCAAAATTGTAATTAAAACCTTAGATTTATAATGAAAATCATCCTTCGTAAAGTAATTATTCAATATTTTCATAACACAATAAATATGTATTCTCTTATCTCACATGAATGTGAATTCGACTAATTAATTCATGATAAAACCTATCAATCATATAAGAGAAACAGTACGCTATTCAGAATATTCTATCATTTCCTGCCTCATATGTGGGACTTACACTTAGTCCCACACAGCCAACCAGGGACCACGCATTATTGAAGATGACAAATAGCGCACGAAACGAGTATCACAACTATAAGTACATAGGAATTTCCGAGAAAATGTAGGAATGTGAACCAAACAAATTGGTCAAAATAAACCTTGTTTTTGGTTAAAAAGACAATCCGATCGTGTTCATTCGCATTAATTTGTCACCTGTTAACATGCTTTCACAAGTTAGTTTCAAAGGATTTTTTCTTTTCATCGTATGTATTTGTACTTTGTACACGGTTTGGTCAAAGAAAAATATTCTTCATTTTCAAGAAGGAAAAAAAAAAAAAAAAACTATTCGATTGTCCATACTCATTTGTCAACTCGTTAACGATAAGTTATTGAATCTAACGCCAAAATCGTCGTATAGTACGTTCTACGAAGTACAACCATGGACTATTCGCCTTATTTTCGTTGTCTTTTCTTAATGAAACTTGTCCACTAAACTTGTTTCCATGGACAATTGCAACGACCTTTTTCAGCTTACGTAAGCCATCCACTTGGCAAAATCTCCCACATTTTTTTAAACCAAAAGTTTTTAAACAAATCAAATCCTGTCATAATATTATTGTTTTTTTCCGATTCAATTAATAAAATCAAGTAAATGAGGGTGAATCGAATATCCATTCTCTTAAGTACAAAGAAATCAAATTTACAAAAGTCTTAACATCATACTATTCAATTTGATCCCTTATTTGTCCTTGCATGATTTTGTAAATCAAGTATTTCAAGTTAAATTAATGTTATATTATAACACCCACTTTTTATGTGATTATAATATTTACTCAAATTTATAATCATTGTTATCATAAAATATAATGTAATTACTATATATGATATTATTACTATTTAATAAGATTTTGATACATCTAATTTTGTATATATATTAAATTTAAGATACCAAGTAATATAATGGTAAGTTATTAAATATGACAATTTAACTATTAAAAATATCATATCCTTACACAAAAAGTAAGATATTATAGAATTATCTCTTTTTTGCTTCATCTTAACTAATTTTGATTCAAAGGTCACAAACTTTATAATAACAATGGTCGTTAATGGTAATGCTTTGGTAGATCAAGTCAATGTGCAGAGCAGCCTCTTGACAGTCATAATCCTCAGCCGCATGGGTACGCCACTGCCATAAACTCTGAATTTCAACGGTCAAATCGAGTACAGGTAGAGTTAGCCAATTTTAAAATGGTTCCGAAAATTTAACTGGACAATGCAGAAGCCTTATTAAATAAGTAACAGCAACATCGTGACACGTTGCTCCTATCAATGGTTGACTGATCTGCACGCATGATTCAGTGGAATTGCTCATTACAATTTCGTCTAGCTATAATTTAATGAAAAAAAATAACGAAAGCTACAATTTGGAATGACCAATTTGCCCTTCTCCCTCTGTGGCCTAATTGACCAAAGTACCCTTTTGCTTATGAAAGTAACATGGGGGCCACAAATGAACTTGTTTTTTTCATTTATTTGAACACTGGAAATCAAATTATATGGTATGAAGGGATCTAGTCAAGAAGGAACAAATAGCTATCGAGAGATGAGATTTTGACAGTTATAATTTTTTTTTATATAAGTGCTTAGTTTATTTGGCCAAAGACTCCTTTTGTTGCTTAAGCATTATTTGTTAGTTGTTACCTACCATGATGGTGACAATTTAAATCTATCATATGAGAGACAATTATCAACACAAGTGGTTTTAGCCAATCAAATTTATACTTGTCAAAAAAGAATTATTCAATGAATACATTCTATCCATCCCTTTCAGACATTCAATAAAATTGGAACACATTTCTATCTATTGGTCTAAGATACCAACTTACGTGATTTTAGCCAATCAGGTTTATACTTGTCAAAAAAGAATTATTCAATGAATACATTCTATCCATCCGTTCCAGATATTTAATAAAATTGGAACACATTTCTATCTATTGGTCTAAGATCACCCAGTTAAACAATATTTTGTATTTGAGATGTCTATTGCAAATCATTGTTGTCATCATAGTTGTTGAGAGATCTTCTAAGTTCTAACTCATTTGTCCCTAGAAAAAGTCGAAAAATCTTATTGGTTCCTACATCGAAATTGTGAGGATGGAAGATTAGGGTTAATAATTACCTCCCAACAAAAACAAAAAGAGTCACATATGAGCTTTTCTAAATCTGGTATGATAACTAGTTTTGGCCCGCCAATGGAATGTGAGATAATTAAAAGCTCCTTAAAATCTTATGCTCGTGATAATTTATACCCACATTTGTATCCATAATCTTCATATAATCTAGATTTCCCTAACAAAGAGGTCCAGGTTTTGAATCCCCTTCCCCATTAAAAATGTATTCAAAAGAAATGTATTAAATAATTTATCAAAAATATTAAAAATTGAACAAATTTTCTCATTATACTCGTCAAGAACACATTTGGTATACATAATGGAATAACTATTACTAGTCATCTATTTGGTAACAACACAATATTTTATGAGAAAATATTAAAAATTCAATATAGAATATAGAATCCCCTTCCCCTTCCTCATTCTATATTCTATATTTTACTACAACATGATTAATTTATGTGTTCTTTGCTCAAAATTAATAACTCCATAATTTTTTTTAAACAAAGAATTGATAACACCTTTTATAATTATAATTTATAATAAACTTGAACTGTTTTATAGAAGTGAGAGAGAGAGAGAGAGAGAGAGAGAGAGAGAGAGAGAGAGAGGGAGGCAAAAAAAAAATGAACATAAAAAAAATATTTGTTCGAGAGCTGCAATTAATGAGGATTTTTGTATACATATATATATTGTTATAGCTATTAGCTAATTAGGTAGGTTAAAGAATAGCTATTACACCCCTTTTGATGATGAATAACTATTCATAATTACAAAGAAAACACAATCTATTACAGTACATATTAAAGTGTACCAAACTTACCTTAAATATCTCAATTATCTCAAGATACGAGTGATAGTCTCTTTTCACTTTTTATTTAAATTATTAGATATCCCCACAATCTCTCCATTCCACAAATTTCAAGATTCAAATAACGATGCAAATAGACAAATACTCCTAAATTCTAGGTGTAACAAAAAAGCAAAAGAGAGAATTAAGGGACGAGTAATTATAGTTTATTCTTTCATATAAATGATGGGTTTCACAAATTAAATTCATAATTGAATCCATTATTTATGTAAAGAGAAAATATGATATTAATGTAGTCCAAGATACTATCATTTTCCGAAGAGGGTCAAGAATTCAAACTTAGATAAAATACGCAAAGAGAATTCCCACTTGCAACTTCGTAGAAGACTCGTTATATATATATATATATATATATATATATATATATATATACAATATAGAAATGGCACACATCGTAATTCCCTCAAAAACCAACCCCAAATTCCCCACTTACCATAACGCACAAAACCGCGCCTTTTAAACGTTTCTCTCTCTCTTTATTACATCTTCGTCGATACAAAAATTCCAAACCCACTCTCCAACTTCCCCTCCAAAAAAGATTCGTACTAATAACAAACCCAAAATCCAAAGCAATACATACAATCACTATTCACTAGTATTATAAAACCATGAATTTACTGCGCGGTTTTCCGTTGCTGTTGCAGCAATACACCGCGCTTTTGAAGAAGAACCTCTTGCTCTCATGGCGGAACAAGAGGTCTACGTTTCTCCAGCTCTTTTCCTCCCTTTTCTTCATTTTCCTCATCTTTTGTATCCAGAAAGCTATCGAGGCTCGCTACGCTTCCTCCACGGCTTTCAAGAGCGTCTCCGACCCCAGCCTCCTTTCCTCGCCGCCGATCCCGCCTTGCGAGGACAAGTTCTACACCAAGCTCCCTTGCTTCGACTTATTGTGGAGTGGGAATGAGAGCAACGCGGCTCAGAGGATCATCTCTAGTATCATTGCTAATAATCCTGGCAGACCTATTCCTCAGAGCAAGGTAAAAACTTTTTTTTAGCTTAATTACTGTCTGGTTCCCGAGAAAGCAAATAAAAGAAAACGAAGAATTGAAATGCGTGTTTCAAATCTTTCATGTTCATATAATTGAGATGAAAATTCTGAATTTCTAGTGCTATTACTTCTATTCAATTAATATCAATATGAAATTTTAATATAAAAATGAACAATTTTTAGTCTTTTTTATTATTTTTAAATACAATTATTAAACCGAAAATTGAGCCAGTTGACTACCTGGATACCGATCGAAAATTGGTTTTGGTATTTTTCTTGGGATTTGACTTTGGTCCAAACTCCAATGCTCCATTGCATTGGTCCACATGTCGTAATCGTGTCCGGTCCAGTGTTTCGATGTGGCTTTTTCTTGTACCTAAGCAATTGGGGTTTTGGTGTATGGTATATTCAGTGTGGCTTTTTGTTTATGCAGGTTTTGTCATTTAGAACACCAACTGAAGTAGATGCATGGCTTGTTAGTAATCCGATGAGGTGTCCGGGAGCCTTGCATTTTGCAGAAAGAAATGCTACTGTAATTAGCTACAGCATACAGACTAATTCAACTCCGGTCGGACTGCGAGGCCAATATGAAGATCCCACATTTAAATTTCAAATACCACTCCAAATTGCTGCAGAGCGTGAGATTGCGCGATATCTGATTGGAGGTATTTGATAATAGTTCTTGTTTTCTGTTTTCCTCTTGGAATTTTCTAATCACATGGTTTATTGTTTAGTGCTGTGAATGTGACATCCCATTTCTGCATACAACTAATTTTAATCAATCTGTGTATGTTCAGATCCAAACTTTAGCTGGATTGTTGGATTTAAGGAATTTGCACACCCTGCAGTTCAAAGTTTCTCTGCAGTGGGTTCAATAGGACCAACTTTTTTCCTTGCAACTGCCATGTTTGCTTTTGTGTTTCAAATCAGTTCTTTGATCACAGAGAAAGAACTTAAACTTCGCCAGGTATTGACCTTGTAAAAATAGGATTAACATTGCTGTACTTTTTCAGAATTATTCAAATTTTCATTTTCGGTTTTGATCTACACAGGCAATGACTATGATGGGTCTTTATGATTCTGCTTACTGGCTCTCATGGCTCACGTGGGAGGGAACTCTTACGCTTCTCTCATCACTTTTCATAGTTCTCTTCGGGATGATGTTTCAGTTCGATTTTTTCTTGAAAAACAATTTTTTTGTTGTGTACCTTGTGTTCTATCTTTTCCAAATCAATATGGTAAGATATTTCCTGCAAGCCTATAGGTCATTGTTTTACTTTATGCTTATTGATGGTGATTTTGGTTCTTAAATATAGTAACACTTGATCTGTCTTTTCTAACTTTTGATGCTAGATTGGCTTTGCCTTCATGTTGGCAGCCTTTGTTAGCAAGTCAACTTCATCCACAACTGTGGGTTTCTCCATATTTATTGTTGGCTTTTTGACTCAGGCAAGATTCACTTCATAAATCTCTAGGTTAGGATTTATCAGTTCACTTGAAATAATCTGTTTCCACTTTGTCCATGCAGCTTGTTACAGTATTTGGATTTCCCTACACTACTTCCATCTCTAGTGCCATAAGAGCTGTCTGGTCGTTATTCCCACCTAATCTTCTTGCTCAAGCTCTTTCTCTGCTTTCCAAAGCAACTTCAACTTCTCAAGATTCCGGGATTAGCTGGAGTGGACGGACCAAGTGTGCACCAAACGATACAGAGTGTGTAATAACCATTGTATGTGAACAATTCAAGCTCAAAATCCCAATATTGACAATAGATAGATACACTTACTAGTGAAAAATTGCATATGACTCCTTTCTTTCTATTCTCTAGTCTTTTTTCTCTGTTTACTTTAATCTAAGCTGAATCACTTACATTACACACATTTTGAATTTCTTGTATTCTCAACAGAATGATATTTACATATGGCTCGTTGCTACATTCTTTGTGTGGTTTGTATTGGCTATCTACCTCGATAATATTATCCCAAATGCATCTGGTGTGAGAAAATCAGTGCTTTACTTCCTAAACCCTGGGTACTGGACTGGGAATGGTGGAGGCAAAGTGAAAGGTAATTCAGTTTGATCATCAGTTTGTGCTCATGAGTTCTCCTTATTGCCTGGTATTATGACTAATGCCTTTTTTTCCCTCTCTCATCATAGAGGGTAGCATTTGTAGTTGCATAGGTTCAGTCCCTCAGCTTGAGCATCTTACTCCAGATGATGATGATGTAGTTGAAGAGGAAAACGTAGTAAAACATCAAACAAGGGAAGGTGTGGTTGATCCAAATGTTGCTGTTCAGGTACGTGGTCTTGTAAAGACATATCCTGGAAATACGGAGTGCGGTTGCTGTAAATGCAAGAAGACGCCACCTTACCATGCTCTTAGGGTAAGGACCTCTTTCTAACTTTAATTCTGGTGAGGTTGAGGGAGTAAAATGAACTTTCATTCACTGGTACCTGATTATGTAGTTGTTATGTGTTGGTGAAGGGTCCTAGTGTTTCATGGTTCTTAAGGAGGATGCTCTTATAAAACCAACCTAATCAAATATCTTATTTGTCCAATGCACATTCTTCTGTTTTTCACCGTTGCCTCTTTCTTTCTTTTTTCTTTTTTTATTGTTCTTTGAGGGAATGCATTGGTGGGCACAGGTAGGGCAGGGTAGACTGCATACCTAGATTATTAGTATCATTGAATTTGCTCGATTTTTGGCCTATTTTTCTGTCTGGCAGAATCTATTGATTGGTGGGTCCTGCTATTCATCACTATGATAGTTGTACATTAGGTGCCTTGAGGAGGGTTTCTTCTTCTTCTTTTTGATATCGTGGGAACCTCCCCAAGGCAAGGCCCTTTGGACCCACCCTTGGAGAGTAAACCTTCGGGTTGCATTGCATCAATATCATCGAAGTTTGTTTTCTTCCCAGTTTGTAACTGTCATCAAGTATCACCATAAGGCATTAGATAACAATAATGATGTTGACCATGGTAGTATTTATGTTTTGGTGAATTGTTAACTTGCTTATTTGCAACTTACTTCAGGGCTTATGCGTGAACTTCACAAAGGATCAGTTATTTTGTCTTCTTGGACCTAATGGAGCTGGAAAAACTACAGCAATTAATTGTTTGACAGGCATCACACCAGTGACTGGTGGAGATGGTGATTCTCTCTCTCTCTCTCTCTCTCTCAGTTTATCCTATTGAAATGTATTGAAGGAGAAAATTACATTTGGATCTGCCTCATTAACAGCATTGATTTATGGAGATTCAATCCGAAGCTCTGTTGGCATGTCAAACATTCGAAGAATTATAGGAGTTTGTCCCCAGGTGACTTATGTCTCTTTTTATGTTTGTACATTTCAAGTTTCCTGCATGTTTTCAGTAATGTATGAGTCAACATAGTTTTGAATAGCAATGACTCAAAAAGAAGTTGTATGTAACCTTTTCTTGAATTTTGTATCTTTTTATAGTTTGATATCCTTTGGGATGCATTGTCTGGTCGAGAGCACCTCCAACTCTTTGCTAGAATTAAAGGCCTACCCCCTGCTTCTATCGAATCGGTACGTACTATGCAAGCATAGAAGGGTGTTTCACTCGCTTTCTTCGTGATCATGGTTTGAAGATTCTGAACACACTTTATGATGCTAAAAAGAGTATCCAACGGAATTTATATGTGACCATAATAATCTACTGTAGGTTTTTATTTCCATTCTTCTTAAAAAAAACAATTCTGCTCAATGCAGATTACTGAGAAGTCGTTGGCAGAGGTAAGACTCACTGAGGCGGCCAAAATGAGAGCTGGGAGTTACAGTGGAGGAATGAAACGTCGCCTCAGTGTTGCAATAGCCCTTATTGGTGATCCGAAGTTAGTCATTTTGGATGAACCGGTATGCAGCTAGGAATATACTTGCTCAAAAATTTATTTACTTGATTTGTTTATGAGAAGTTTCATTTTTTTCCCTCTAATTGGCAGACAACTGGTATGGATCCAATAACAAGGAGGCATGTATGGGACATTATAAATGATGCAAAGAAAGGACGTGCCATTGTTCTAACAACACATTCAATGGAAGAAGCTGACATTTTAAGTGACCGCATAGGAATCATGGCCAAGGGTAGGCTTCGCTGCATTGGAACCTCAATCAGGCTGAAGTCACGGTTTGGCACTGGTTTCATTGCTAATGTTAGCTTCTCTGATACCAACAATGGACAAACTCCTCAGAATCGTTCTTCTCCCAATCGGGCTGCAGTTTCTACAACTCATCATGAGGCTGTGAAGCAGTTCTTTAAAGATGTATGTTAAATAAATAATTTGATCAAAGTTTTTATTTAACTTACAAAGAGGTTGATTTTCTGACTAGGGGAATGTTTTGACAGCGTTTGGATGTAGTTCCAAAAGAGGAGAATAAAGCCTTTTTGACTTTTGTTATTCCTCATGATAGAGAGAGTCTTTTAAAGGTAAAGATCTTTTACATTATATTTTGTTTTCATTTCTTTTGAAGCTGTCCTTCACATGTTAATAAATAGTAGGTTTGGGTCAGACAGTCAACAGTATGGATATGGATTAATATGTGAAACTGTATTGCATATCTACTGATGTAGCAGCGGAATTTTTAACCTTCAGTCACAGCATAGTATTACCTTCATAAGACAACTGTCAAATGTAATGATATTATGTCAAGTGCATAAGCCTATATATTGCATTCTTTGAAATGATACGCGTCATAGAGTAATGATATTAAGTCAAGTGCATAATCCTATATATTGCATTCTTTGAAATGATACACATCGAGTCCAATTGGAGAAGGATCACATCAGCTGTGTTTGCACTGGGGTGACATAGATCCAGGAAAAAATTCCGGAAGGCTCAGATTGCCAATTTTGTTGCCCAAATATCATTGTGAAGAAAAAAAAAAATTTGTGTATAGTTTTCCTTACTGTATTTGGTGATTGTCAATTTGTCATTTGCGCATGATTTGGTAACTTCATTGGTTTCCACTACTGTAGAGTCTAATGAAATATTTTGAGCTGCCATAAAGCAACAAGTATAGCTCAAACAATTATATTCATTAGATTATGAAAAATTATACTAATCAAATTTAGTGTTTACTTATAATCCTGAACAGAAATTCTTCGAGGAGCTCCAAGATAGAGAAAGGGAATTTGGTATATCTGACATCCAACTTGGTCTTACGACCCTTGAAGAAGTTTTCTTGAATATTGCAAGGCAGGCAGAGCTAGAGAGTGCAGCAGTTGAAGGGAGGTTGGAAACTCTGAATTTAACATCTGGATCCTCAGTTCAGGTAAGTGGAATTTTTTCTTTTTATTTTACTTATCATATAGCAAGATAAATTAGAAAATAGTTTTAGAGTTACTATGTCCACTCCCATCTTATCCTTTTTACAATGATTGTGCAGATACCTGTAGGAGCTAGGTTTGTAGGGATTCCAGGAACAGAGTCTGAAGAGAATCCTAGAGGAATTATGGTAGAAGTGTACTGGGAGCAAGATGATACTGGTTCCCTCTGCATTTCTGGCCACTCGGCCGAAATTCCAGTGCCTCCAAATGTTCAAGCAATGCCTCCAGCAGCGACTTCTGGAAGAAATTACTTAGGCCGGTCAGGACCAGTTCATGGAATTGTGATTGATCCCCATCTAATTAATTATTAATGATTCATTTACTTATGAGATTTATACATATGTTTTTGTTCATTCTGTACATTTAATGAGCACCACCATTTGAAAGCATTTTAGCCGTTTTGTATCATGTATACTAGGATATTGAAAAACCTTACAGGATTTTGCTATATGTCGAAATGATTCATATATTATTATTACATTGTTTATGCATTTTTTTTTAAATCTTAAGAGTTCAGCCCCATCCTTAGTTTGATTCCAACGCATAATTTATTACTGTTGGTCTTTTGATCCTTGTTGGATGTTTCCTGTGTGCTCCTAAGTTCTATTATCTAAGAGGCTCCCCAGAATTAGCTCAATTCATAGTTTCTTTAGCCTCGGATATCTAGAAATGTAAATTTTGTTGAATTTCCTAACATTTAGAGGGATCTAACGTTATAATTGGAAGACTGGGTTTCAACTCAGGAGCCACTTAAATTTTTTATTTATTTTTTGCTGAGTATGAGCCACTCAATTGATGCTTGAAACCAAGGTGTATAAACAAACCAAACAAGCAAACTAAAAATTGCATTGCCCAAAACCAATTAGATGGAGCTTAGAGGGTGACGCCACCAATCTTGTATAGTTCACTCAATCATGTATAGTAGTATAACTCACCAATGAAAACTAGTGCTTAACATTCTCCACTCATCATAGCTCCAGTTATAACAGTGCATTGAACTAGTGCTTAACATTTTCCACTCATTATAGCTCCAGGTATAACAGTGCATTGACCAGACCTTGAGATCAGGTAAATCATGTTTCTTTGAGGAAAGAATGATGGCTCTCCTGACTTCCTGAGTATTTAAGTAAAACGCCATTTATCTTTTGCATTTGAACATCACTTCTCTTACATAGACACCGGATGATTATCATTATTTCTTTTTCTTTTTCTTTTTTTAATATATTATTATTTAAATTATTAAAATACTCATTTCCTATCAATTTAAACTTGAAATATTTGATATAAGAGAAAATTTATGATGATATTAAAACAGATGGTCTAAAATTCAAATAATAATTTATCATAGTGTTAAAACAACTGATCTTGAATTCAAACTCCATCTGCTCACATTTAAAAACTTAAATTAAAAAAATTCCACATCTCAAACCCCATTTATGGAGTAATTCACAATTCAAATTTAAAAAGCTTAAATTCCAAGTATTAAAGCCCATTTATGGAAGGGGGATTTGGACTCACGCATATTAGTATAATAATTAAATTAATCATTTCCTATCAACTTAAATTTTTGGAAAGATAGTAATTTATCAATCATTGTGCAAACTCGTGTTTTTTTATAACTGAATATCCCTGAGGACCCTGGCATTATTTATGTTTAGTGAGGAATACAATTCACAAAAAGTATATGGTGGAAACTATATCTTGATCTGAATATTAAGAGATCAGAGCCAACTAATATTAGTTCTAGAGGCCAAGTTATCAAAAGGCTCAATCAAAGACTAGAAAAGCTGCCTTCCAGAGAATGGTAGTGATAAGAACTAATTAATGGAACATTACAAACATGATCTAAGGTGCATTTAAAGATCATAATCACCATGTAATACACTATGCACAGCCCAAAAGCATGTCAACACCAACCACAGTCAGAATTAAAGTATAACATAATAAACTTCAAAACCTATGATGTACATTCACTCACAAACACCCCAAATGCACGAAAATCAGGAATGCTCTTGCCCCAACACACCCTCAACTTTAGTCCCAGTTACAGTTTTAGAAGACTTACAAACACATAACACAAAAACTCCAGATCAATTTCCACCTTATGATCAACTTTGTAATCATGCACATCAACAAATCCCTAAATGCTTCTTTATACTGTTGCCATAGAAAAAGTTCAGGTACGAAGAACTAGAAGGCCCAAATTTGGTCACAGATTACCTTTTCCACTCAGCTTGGTTTACCTTAACTGCAAAATCAAACACCAAGAAGGCATATCATAAGGAGACGGTAAAAAAAGAATTAATATATGTTTCGATGTATGACAAAGTGAATAACTGTTTTTTCCAGAAAATTGATTGGAAGTTCTATTTTGTTAACTTTCTTGGCATGATGAAAATGGATTTTTTTTTTTCCTTTTGCAAATCAATGGTTTAGTAAAAAAAATACTATAAAGCTTAAGCTGAACTTCCTTGGAAATTATAGGCATTTTGGATTGGCACGCACAGCATAATAATTCACAGAATTGCAGAAGAAACAAACCAATTGACTCTTACCTGATGGCCCAGAAATTGTAAGCTATATTCACTTTTAACTACTGAAAAGAACTTCCACTAAAACTCCTTAAAGAAGATTTTTTATTAAAAAACCATATATGCAACAGATTTTAAAACTGCTACAGGAGATCAAAAGAATCATTACCATTTCCATCTCTTGAAGACAAGAGAGATCTGTCGCTTTTATTTCCCCCTTTGCCACCTGCTTGCACTAGTCTCTGCGTTCTTGGTGACTGTGAACTGATCTTACTATTAGTCGAAGAAGGCAGAGAATGACGCCTTGTGGTGTTATTTTTCTCAACCGCATCTTGTCCCAACCTTGGGGAGCCTTGAGCTCTCAGCTTTGCCTTTGCAGATTCAGTTGCTGCCATATAGCTGGGCAATGTTGGACTGCTCTGTAACCCATTCTCTGCACGTTCTTGCTTTACTGGAATAGAAGCTTTCCGGCTGGATTTCTGATTCTCGTTGCTTGTCAAATCTTCCTTTGGGCTCAACTCTCCATTTGTTATGGAAATGTTCTCATTTTTAGCACCGTTCTCATTTTTAGCACCGTTCTCTATTAAAATACTTGACTCTACAACAGCTTCGTCAGCAGGAATATGTTTATCTTTACCACTGCTCTCTGTTAAAGGCTTTGATTCCACAGCGGCTTGATCACTATGTGGTAAATCAGATAATTCTTTAATCACTAATGGTTCAGGAGGTGTTTCTACATCAGGCACTTTGGACGTAGTCAAGGTTGCCTCTCTTTTCATTTTCTCACCCGAATTATTCAATCCTTGTTCTAAAACATCTTGGCTTGAATTGGTCAATGACTTCTCCATACTCTGCTTTGGTTTCTCAGTTTCGACCTCTGGCTGGACAGAGTTCTCTACTACAGGGTTATGAACCTTTCTCAAATTACGTTTGACCTTTTCGAGCTCATGTTGTGGATTTTCCTGTAATGGATCTACTGAATGGCTTGAAATTTTCTTCAGGTTACGTTTGGGTTTCTCAGATTCAGAGGTTGCTTGCACTGAGGCACCGTCAACATTAGCAGCAGAGAGCCTCCGAGTGGTGCGCTTTGACTTGCCTATTTGAGCTTCTACAGTTTGACCATTACCCTGCTTTCTCTGAGATTTTGAGTCCGGAATTTTCTTTGGTTGTGGAGCTGGTCTCCAAAAGCGGGATGATGTCCAGCGTTCCAACCAGCTAGTGACTGAATTTGGTTCCCAAGAATCATAATGGAGGTGCAGAGGCATCACATTTGGTGACGAAGCAAGAAGCTAATGTAACAAACCAAGCAGTCAGATTTCCAATTCAAAAAGGAACAGAGAAGACAATCAAACAATAACATAGCAATTGAAATATTTACACGTTGCTGAACAAAATTATAAAGTCAAAACTGTCAGTGCTGCCCTGAAACCCCCCACCCCAAATTATTTTTAGGTATAGCAACAAATTTTAGTTGTATTACTGTTAAGGTTTTATTTTTTGATAAGTTACTGTTAAGATTCTATTGATTCTAATATGATTGACTCTGCATATATACAAAGTTAAGTTATGGAACAGATCCAAGCACTGCCACATTGTCTGAGGAGAAAATAAATTGATCGTGATATAGATGCTGCTAACATACCATAAACCACGGCCTGTAATACAACATGAATATTGTTATGAACTACAACATACTCCCAGGAATCTTCCGAAGTGGAGTTCAAACTTCTTTTAGAAAGAACAAGGGCCTGTTCAGATATGATCTCCAAAAACTATTCTTGAGAACCTTTTTTGAGTGCAAGAACAAAATACAATTTTCTATTACTTTTTAGTAAAAAAAAATCTAGCAATTAGGAAATAAACAAATAATTTTTAAAAACAAAACACGAACATTGTTTGGATTATGAATTATATGCTCCGCTCCCCCTCCCCCCCCAATCCATAGCCACCCTCCTAACCCACACACCATCAATTGATGAAAAAAAAAATATCAACTTTTATCGGGCAGTCACTTTGCACTGTTTATGAGTTTCTTTTACATTGCTCTCTCTGAAAAAATAAAATAAAAGATTGGAGAAAACAATTTTTTTTGAGTCTTCGCTCCCTGAAAACAATTTTTTGGAAACAAGTTGTCTAAAGATTTTTTTTTGCGTGGTTTTAAAACAATGTCTTAACCGCTCATAATATTTCTTGACATCTTGATATACATGCCACTATCATATCCTTAATGTATCATGTCATAATGACATACCATAATTCCAAGATTCTTCTGAACTGAGGGGGTGTATACTTGAAAACTTTATATGCTTCAGTTGATCTAAAAAGGAAATAGAAATCTTCTAAAAGTCTAGATATAGTTACAAACTACCACAAACTTCCCAAGATCTTCCAAGGCAAAAAAGTGCAACGTATGATCAAAGTGCAAAAATTTATAGACCTCAACTTGATGCTTTAGGTTCCAGCCAATCACTTTCTTTATTTTTTTGATAAGTAAAGAAGAAGGAAAATAAAAAAATAAAAAATGTATGGCAAAGTTACTAAGTAAACACCTCGTGGTTAAAAGAAAAGGCGTAATTCAGCGAAACTTCCAATTTTGCTTTTGGCCTCCCATGAATCAGGTAAGCACTAACCATTTAGGCTTAGCTTATCTGGGATTATGAAGGCACAAAGAGGAAAGATAGATAGAGAGAGAGAGAGAGAGAGAGAGAGAGAGAGATCTTAAAAGACACAAAGAGATGAAAAAAAAATTTGTTGCAACTCGAAAGAAAACCCAACTTTGGAAAGCCTACTTCTTTGGACTATAGCATAACGGCGCTGCGAACTTGTGAAGGCTTAAACCAGCCAAATCACTTCCTTATAAGTAATGATTTGAACATTTAAAAAAACAAATAAAATAAAAAAGTAAGAAGGCACAGGTATAGTATGCTTTATGCAGATCTTTATTTGAATTCCTCAAGAATTTAGACACAACATAACGATGTAAGTGCCACTATCATTCAACATTAAATGTAGCCAAATTCTGGGCCCTGCTTTATTGTGTAAGCTTAAAGCCACTGCCAAATATAGTAAATCGATAAAAGCATAATAGCCAACACATTTTCATCGTCTTAATATTATATCAAATTATTCTCATGGTAGCTCCATGCATTGCTAATTCAACAGAGATATGACAACAGTAGCCACAGACATGACATGATCTTGAACTCACCTTATGAACAAAAGCATTTGCGGACAGCTTTGCTATTCGTGCAGATATATCAACTCCAACAGGCACCACAGGTTTGTTTTCCTAATAGATTAAATATAAGGAAGAAAAAGCAATTAATGGCAAAAGTAGAATTAAGGAATATTTAAAAGCAGCCAGCTTAACCATGTTCACAAGAAAACTTAGAGCCTTCCCCCAATGGCCTTTGAGGCAATATTATTTTATTTCCAATACAAACCATTGACGTATGATAAAAGTGTGAAACAAGCACAATGATGCATTTTACTGTAAATATATTGTGTTGTATCTCCTAATTTTGTACTCAATGAAAGGAAGACAACATAGATGAATGTATATAACATGATTCTAAAGTTTATAGTCATGCCAACTGCCAAGAGGCAACAATGATTTTTCTTCTTTTTTAAGTACGATTTGAACATAAGTAAATTACTGTGATACCCTTAAAAAATTAGAAGTTGTTTTATTCACAAGTTAATTGTAAAAGAAGGTGCGTTTTGGAACTTCTTGTAACATTTATTTATGATGGAAAACTGCCCAACAGTCCTCTTCATTTGTAGTAAAGATTACCGAAACTTCAAATTCTTCTAAAGAAGCTTCTAAGGTTATAGCAATATAATTGTCCTCACAAACTAAGGTTGATTATTTGCCAATGTCAGTTTCATTTATTTGGACAACACCATTTAAATGTACAACAATACAGCCTAAGTGCTTGAACACAGTGGAACCATCACACCCCCCCCCCCCCCCCAAAAAAAAAAAAAAACTTGACCTCAATTTTAGTCTCAATTGCAAACATATTTTGGGAAAATAGAAATCCTAGCAGAAAGATTTTCCCCTATTATACAGCTAAGACAAGACGTCTGTAATTAGAAATTGATCACTGGCAGAGTTCGTGAAAAAAATTGTTACCAGATGCTTCACTAGACTGCATTTTTTATGCACTTCAAGCCCAAGATCACAACTTCTGACCCTTCTTCCACGAACAAGTGCCTGAAACTTGACAATTCCCAGCATAGAGCACAAAGTAGCAACACCTTGCCTCCTGACCAAGTGCCCACGAATAAGTGCCTGCAACCTTATTATGCCTTTGAGGGCCCGAAATGCCCGGCGAGCCTTTACATAATAAGCTTAGTTAGTGCATGCATAATCTTAAGTATAACAAAAACATAATACAATGTGCATTGGATCAGAATAAATGTAAAAATTTGTCAGCCAGTTCACTGATATATAAATAACAATCTAAGCCAGATAAACAGCGAAAGTGACCAAAACAAAAGTGCAGTATTAATGCCATTATCTTTTCTTTTTCTTTTTCTTTTTTAAATTTGGCAGCAAGGAGCACAAAGGAGCTAATCTCTCCGCCATGGGATCCATCGGGAAAAACTTTCAGCAATTAGAAGATCTTAATTCCACCTTATCATTTTTATTTTATTTTATATTATGATAGCTAGTCGAGTTCTCTGCAGGTGGTGGTACTACAAAACTCAAGAACATGCTGGGTGTCTGAAACCTTGACCTCAATCCCAGAAAACCCTCAACACAGGATGTCCCCAAACCAGAATTGAAAATAACTTCAACACTTCTAAACTCAAATTGAATTATCCACACCACAACAGAATTACTTCAACAAGAGAGAATTACCAAATAACCACGAAAAGCAGCCTGTGCCTTTGTTGCAGCTTCCTCCAGCCTAATCTTCTCCGGATCATAAGGTGCATCTTGGGGTGTGGATCCTGCTGCATCTATCTCTTGATTCCCAGGTAAAACATTTCCCTCATCATGTGTTGAATTTGTAGCTTCCTTGTTCTCTACATTTCTACCAATCGTATTGGGGGTCAGATGTGAAGCCACGGGAGGATCCAAACCCAAACTGCCTTCCGATGCCTTGGCAGGAACCAAGACCTCTCTCTCATTCGTAAATTTCTGCAACAGAGTAATCAATAAATAAATAAATTAGGACTCCTGTATAATACAGATGAGAGAAAGTTCTACAATTGATAACCGAGAAAAAGGTGTGATCTAAACATCAAGTTTATACTTTGAACTCTCCCCCACTCCCCAACACTTCAACTCAAATTGAATTATACTCTAGAAAAAGACCATACCAATATGATTTATACTCTGATAATGCAATTTAATTTAGAAGTTAAATTCAAAGATAAAGGGAAAAAAGGCGGAACCAGAAGTTATTATTTAACAAGTCATATCTTAAGATAACTCAGTATTACCTCTCTTCCTTTTGAAACATTAGATTTGGATGACTTCTTCCCAAACAATACGGCCTTGATCCATTTTCCGGGTGATTTTCCCATTGCAGAAAAGCCAGGACCAGTAATCACGATAACCTGAATCCCACTCTCTGCAATTTTCTTCAAGTGAGAACAACTTATACACACAAATCGATACCATATTATCCCGGAATGACACACAAAACGTCACAAATTTTAATTTACTAAGTGCATTTTGTGAAACAATGCCAAAAATAGTTATAGAATTAATGAATTCAACATTTTCTCAGTACCAAACAATGCGTCAAGAGTACACTTCTAACAGATCCAAATGAACTAAGCAAATCACATTCAATCTCCTCAGTTCACCAACCAACAAATTAAAACATCGTAGAAAAAAGTTAAGCCGGAATAACAAACTAGCAGTAAATTTAAAGAAATTACCTTAAAAAACACTAACCTAAATATCTAATAAATCGGTAAATATATAAGGTAACATAATAAGAACATAGTAATAAAAGTCAAATCATAGTATCTTGCAAACCTAGACACTGAACTACTAAATAAAACATTGCAATAAAAACTAGAACTCACAAGATCTGCTCCAAGCAAGAAACAAACTAACCTAAGTAAGAAACTAAAAAACAGTTATAAGCTTGAAACACACCAGATCTGAAACTTACCTAACAAATGTGGTATTGTCAGACTCCAAATCTACCATTCCTAGGAACCACAATGAACCAAACCATGAGACCATAGAACATTTGACAAACCAAAAAAAAATATGGTTACAGATTTCTGAAATAGAGAGTCAGAGAAAATATATATATACATAAATAAGTTAGAGAGAGAGGAAATGAGAACGGAATGTACCATTGAGTGACAGTGAGAGAGCTTGCAAACCAAGGAAATTTGTTCAAAGCTTTACAGATTACCGTTTTTTTTTTTTTTTTTTTTGCTTTTTGCTTTTTGTGTTGTGCTTTGCTTTGCTTTGTTTTCTCTCACTGTCTCTCTTTTACTCACTCACCGTGCTACTCTATCAAAATCAAAAATATATCTGAAATTAAAAAAATTTAGATATAAGGGAAATGACATGGTGTGAACGAGTTCACGGTACAATAATTAGAGTTCCTTTTATTGGCCGTTGATCTGGTATGATTTTGCAAAATGAAAGAGATCGGAGGGTTGAGAATGTAGCGTGTGGTGTGAGCGAGTAAGAGAGTAGTCGTTGTTGAATAAAGGAGAAGTGGGGAGTGGAGTTACTTCGGAACCAAGTGTCCCCACCCAGGGTCCTTTATTCTGAAGCATTGCGAAATTACATCACTGTCCTCGTACCAGAAACTTTTAATCTGACGCGTGTGAATACGCGTGGCAAATCTGAGCCGTTTGATAGTGAGTGGAGCGAGTGGGTGTTGGTGTGTGGGGAAACAGAAATAAAAAGATGCGATAGAGTTGTGTTTAACCTTCACGGGGTAGAAATGTAGGAGTTGTTGAAACTAGTCAAGTCACTATGATCCGCCTCACTCCACCTGTCCACTCTATTCTATATTATCCTTTTTTTATACATATTTCGTCTTCTTCTTTTTCCTAAAAATCAAATTATATTAACATGATCATGTTGCAGTAACCACCACAATGTCATTGTGATTGTGAGCCACAATTCATCAACCCCTCCACATACTGTTGGCAACCTACAACCCAAAATCCCCATCAAACTAAAACACATTGATGACTCATGGCCAAGACTATTCCATCAAATTCCCTTAAAACCATCATTAACCCCCAACAATACAATAACTCTCTTTTTTTCTTTTCTTTTTTTTGCCTAAAATGTTAAGTTTGAAGTT
The DNA here is from genome assembly GCA_907173295.1 of Fagus sylvatica. Classification (NCBI taxonomy): domain Eukaryota; kingdom Viridiplantae; phylum Streptophyta; class Magnoliopsida; order Fagales; family Fagaceae; genus Fagus; species Fagus sylvatica. The sequence continues at coordinate 8,454,933 of OU015770.1, read as the reverse complement.
TGTTTGAAATTCGATTTATCGTCTTTTAACTTTTAAACAAATAATTTTTCAATGGTTTAAATGCAAAAATATGAATAGAATACGAATTTTTTTTAATAATTTAGAATGAACAGATATATTTTTTAAACTTTATGGACATATTATGTAATATTTTCAATAATTAAGGACAAAAAACGAATTTCATGTAAATTTTAGGGATGAAAACAATAATTTACGTTTTTAGAGAGAAGTAGAGAAAAAGAAGCAATGTCATCCAATTATAGATTTGTCAAAAAACTTGTTTAATAAAAAGTCATTGAATTGTAGATTTGCAAAAATTACATCTCTCTCTCTCTCTCTCAATTGTAGATTTGCAAAAAGTTCACACATTACAACGGATTAACCCTAAGGGTAGCTAGTTTGTTGTGCATCCCATGAAAGGTCAAAATATAGAACATTAGGAATTTAGGACAGGACCAAAAAAACACAATGAGGTTCCAATTGATGTCTACCCATGACTGCCAATTTGTGTTACACAACGATTATCTTTTTTGTATACATACCGTATAGATATCCATTCAAGCTCTAGATAGTAATGTCCTGAAATCCAAAACCAAATCTGAGTAGCGTGGATGAACCAAAATATTGGATGTAATAAGTTTAAAAACTGGTATAGAAACAACTTCAAAAATAACATCCAAAAAAGCCATTAACCATGATAGTCGAACTAAGCCATAAATTCTTCAAGACTACTAGAAGTGTATCCAACATTTAAAGCAAAACCCACCATCCAGCTGTGATTTTGATTGTGTAATAGTATTTAATGTAACATGACAAAAACAAAGAAAAGAAAAAAGAGGTGTCCAATAAATGGAAATAATTATCAATTAATCGTAAATTATTTTAGGTAGCATGATAAAACAGTTGAGTGGGGAAATGCGCTGGTACCGCTTGGTGTGGGGACATAAGTTCTTAGTTCTTATAGAACTACATTGCAGCCAAACAATTGAAGAGGAAAGTAACAAAAAACAAGAGTCCGTGGGAGTTGATTCATTTGAAAGGGAAGTGAGCAAATTAAAAAAACACGACAAAGCACTATTGACTAATTTTCAAGTTATCATATCAAACAAAAAAGGTTCCCTTAACATGATTAGATAGGTGAATGACAATAATCAAAAACCTTGACATCTCCTTTATCCTGAAGATAATAAATATAACTTTATTTTTTTAGAATAAAAATAAAAGTGCTTGATAGAAAGAGGAGGGGAGGTAGACCATGATTAAGGAAGAAGAAAACAAACTAAAAGCATCCACTTCTAAAAAAAGCAAACATCCCTTTTTGTAGCTAAGAGACATTTATTAAAGAAGAAAACATGCTAAAAAAACATCCATTCTACCTCATCCAACAAACATTCAAGGGAATTGAGAAATAATAGATAGGTCCATGAAAAGTACATAGCAGCCCGTTAGCTTAAGTTATAGCCTTATAGGCAACAAAATTGACATACTAGGAGTTCCTATAACACAACCAGAGAGTTTAGACAAAATTTCGACAAATCCACAATCAACAATTATACCCAAGGGATACTCCAATCAGGCTTCTCGTCCAATATCTGTAAAAGGGGACATTATTCCTAACTATCTACTTCCAAAATCACAAAGTGAATACCCAAATTATAGCATATTCGATAGCAAACTCGGCTACTAAACTACAAATGCCTTGGCCACTAGCCCACTACAGAATTAGAATAAGCCACCAGTTTTGTCTACTAATAAGTAAACACTGTACTATACCGTTGATAGAGGTGTGAGCTTGAATGATGGGTTTGATCAAGTTAAAGGTTTGAGAATGGTTTGTTGGCCATGGATTTGTTGTTAGAATTATATGCCCTCAAAAACCAATTCTATGAATTTTATTTTATAATAAATTTATTCTTTCACATACATGATTATTAAAGGTATATTTATTAGTTAAATGTGGCATGTGATGTCATCTTGGTAGAAAAATCATGCTAATGGTTAAGGAACCAAATGCAGGGAGTAATGATTTTTCATAAACTTAAAATTGTTCTAGGCTTGTGGATGTTAATAGAATATCAACACTAAAGCCTACACTTGTTGTGCTTCTATATAATAGGATGATTTACTCCATCATTGAGGTAGTGACTTTAAGCAGACAAGTGGGTGTAATGTAACAAGTACATACACTGAACTGGATCTGATTAAGAACACCTTGTGGGTTGATCATTGTTGGTCAAAAGGTTGTTCTATCACAATTTTTCCTATTGTCCTCAAACATGAGAGGTTTACATATATTTATTTATTATGCACATAACTTTGACAATGTCAACCGGTGATGCTCATTTAAAGGCTATATACGGATATGTTGGGTTCTATGTATAATGAGTAAAATATGTTAATGCTTAACAATGGATTCACCAATCTTTAAATGAGATAGTATATTCAGTTGATTTTCATAATGGTATTGGACTCAAAACAAAACCGGCCGGTGACATTTTTCAAAGTGTTTTCATATATATATAATATCTATATATATTTATAAAGAGTTCTCTATTTATGAGTTTACTTCATCATTGAGGTAGGTGAATTAAATTCTTCAAAATTTGTGAGGGTTAACAAGCTAGGGACATAACTGGTGATGATTAATCCACCTAAGTGGCTCACTGTTGGATGATAAAGGTTGTTCTATGGACATTTCCTAAAGATTGTCCTCCTCACTTGTTGATTATTTATTTATTATACATCTTTGTCAATTGTCAACCGGTGATGCTCATTTAAAGGTATACGGATTTGTCAAAAATGTTTAAAGAAATTTCTTATAATGTGAAAAATAATTTGAGGTCTTGTAAATATAATATTTATAACCATGCTTAACTTGATATCAACAGATTCAAAAACTCTTCTCAAATTAAGTCTATGAATTAAATTAAAGAACTTTCAAGCAATAGAGAGATAAATAATATATTCAACCAACAAGAACAGTTGAAAACTTTTTTCACATGGATTTGTCTTTATTGGATCAAACTCAACTTTAAGAGAACCAGCTTAGGAAGATGACAAAATCTTTTTTCTTTGAAAGATTTTCAAGTCTACATATTTATCTATATTGTATATTTATAAAGAAAAGTAACAGGAGAGGAAATTAATGTTGGATCCAAGGGAATTATATTGAAAAAAAAAAAGGGGTTAGCAAAAGCTATTCTGGGATTGATTAATCAGATCAATAGTTCTTACCTCTAAATATATGCAAGGGATATAGAAAAAAGTTGGAAACAACAATAGACCTACTTCAAATTAAATCTTCAAGGATTGTTTCAATTGTATCAAAAACATAGAAGATCCTTAATTTTTCGCAGTTGGTGCCAAGTTGCTAATGAACTTTATCTTACTTGAATATTTCATTTAGTTGGTAATGACTTAGTGAATCGATTTAAATCAACCAAATTTTTAACAAATTTAACTTTATTCAATAAATATCATAAAAACCACAGCAATATGCTTAATAAGTCAGATTAAAATCATTGAAGCTCTTCTGGCCAAGATCATGTGTAAGGAAAAAAAACAATTTTGGTAGGAAATCAAAACCTGCAAATCTCCCTTGATTCTATACAAAAAGTAAATAATGAATAGTTTCCTCCTCTGATTTGATTAAGATACAAGCAGCATTGTTTAGAGAAAATGATTCAAGTATTGGTCGGGAATTGATGTCTTTAATTGAGTCTCTGATGAATGATACAGCACTCTTTCTCGAATTTTCTTGCTTGTTGAATTACCGATCTTAGCCAAACGCATTCACGACTTGCTTCATGAATTGCGATAATCTCTGAATGATTTGAGGAGGTGGCAGATATAGTTTGCTTAACAGATCTCCAATGAAATAGCAGTGTCGCCACAAGTAAACAAATACCCTGTTTGTGATCGGCCTTTGTGTGGATCAGAAAGATAACCAGCATCCGCATATCCAACTAACTGTGGATTTGATTTATTTGGATAAAATAATCCCATGTCAGTCGTTCCACGGAGGTAACGCAATACATGCTTAACCCCATTCCAATGTCTCAAAGTTGGTGCGGAACTATACCTTGCCAGTAAATTGACCGAAAAAGCTATGTCAGGTCGTGTGCAATTTGCAAGGTACATCAAAGCACCAATTGCACTGAGGTATGGTACTTCAGGACCAAGAGTTTCTTCACCACTTCTTGAGGGTGAAAAGGATCTTTCTTGACATCAAGTGTGAAATTGGAGTCTCAAAGGATGAGCTTTATCTGTGAAAGTGTTTTTCTGTGTATGTTGACTGATGTAAGAATACCTTGGAAGGTGTTCAATTTATAAGCCAAGACAAAATTTTGTTTTACCGAGATCCTTCATCTCAAACTCATTCTTTAAGTAATCAGCGGTTTTTTGAGCTCTTCAGGAGTTCCCACATATCGTCAAATAAACCGCAACAATAGCAAATCCGGATTCTGATTTTTTAATAAAAACGCGCATAGGATTATTCTCAAATCCTTCTTTCAATAGATACTCACTGAGTCGATTGTACCACATGCGACCGGATGCTTTAAACCATATTCTTTGTCTTGATGGAATTGTCCATTCAAATTTATCTTTCATAAACCCCTTTTCAATATGCTCAGCTAATCCTTCAATTTTTGAGTATTTCATTTCAACGTTTCATACAAAGATCCACTCTGCTCATTATAAGCTAATTTTCATCATTGGTTCTACACTTTTTATTAAGTCCAATTTGTATACAAGCATTACACCTTCAGGTGTTTGGACTACAAGGTCCAAATACTTCACGTTTTAACTCAGTGAGTTTAGTTCTGCCTGAATTGCTTCTTTCCACTTTGGCCAATTCATTTCTACGTCGACATTGTTCGACAGTTTGTGGTTCAATTTCATGATCATTACTTCTGGTAATGTCAAGAGCAACTTTAAATGAAAATATGTTGTCGACAACAATTTTATTTCTATCCCATATTTCTCCTGTACTTACATAATGTATTGAGATCTCATCATTTTCAGGTACCTGCTCCTCTTCTGGGGATAACTCTTCAGGAGTTCCCTCTTCAGGAGGTTCATTTTCAGGAGATTTGTGTGCACAATTTTTGGATAGATTAATTATGTTTGTTGCCTGTTTCATGGGTATAGCCTCTTCAGGGGCTGCAACTTGTTTTTCTTGTATTTTCCTCTTCCGGGGAATTTTGTCTTTAGCACCGACAGGTCTTCCACGCTTTAGGCGTGTCTTAGATTCATTTGCTGCTATATTAATCAATTGTCCTTCAGGGACTTCAATCCGTGCTGGATTGTTAGCAGCTGGGATGTGAGATTTCACTATTTTCTTACTGTCAGTGAATACATCCGGTAATTGATTTGCAATACCTTGCAAATGAATAATCCTCTGAACTTCCAGTTCACTTTGATTTGTACGAGGATCAAGATGGGATAATGTCGAAACATTCCAAGTGATTTCTCGTCGTGCTTCAGGCAACGACTTTTCTCCCCCTAATGGTGGGAAGATTGTTTCATTGAAGTGACAATCATCAAAACGTGCCTTAAAAATGTCACCAGTTAAGGGTTCAAGATATCTAATGATTGACGGAGAATCAAAACCAACATAAATACCAAGTCTACGTTGGGGGCCCATTTTAGTGCGTTGTGGGGGTGAAATAGGAACATATACAGCACAACCAAAAATGCGAAAGTGAAAAATATTTGGTTGTTGACCAAAAACAAGTTGTAATGGTGAGTATTTATGGTAAGCAGTTGGTCTAATGCGAACTAATGATGCAGCATGTAATATGGCATGTCCCCAAGCAGAAATAGGTAGTTTTGTTTTCATAAGTAAAGGACGAGCAATCATTTGAAGTCTTTTAATAAATGATTCAGCTAAACCATTTTGAGTATGGGTATGAGCAACTGGATATTCAACATCAATCCCGATTGACATGCAATAGTTATCAAATGCTTGAGATGTATACTCTCCTGCATTATCTAGACGGATTTTCTTAATTGGGTAGTCAGGAAATTGTGCCCGTAACCTAATTATTTGAGCAAGGAGTCTAGCAAATGCAACATTCCTAGTAGAAAGTAGACAAACATGTGACCATCTAGTTGATGCATCTATTAAAACCATAAAATACCTGAATGGCCCACATGGTGGGTGTATAGGTCCACAAATATCACCTTGTATTCTTTCTAAGAAAGATGGGGATTCAACAGCAATCTTTGAAAGAGATGGTTTGATGATTAGTTTACCTTGAGAACAGGCACTACAAGGATAGTCACTTGGTGAAAGAATCTTTTGGTTCTTTAAGGGATGCCCATGAGAATTCTCAATGATTCGACGCATCATTATTGACCCCGGATGCCCAAGACGATTATGCCAAAGCATAAATATATTTGGGTCAGAGCACTTCTGGTGCACTATAACATTTGTTTCAATTGTTCTCATAGTGGTATAATATAACCCAGAAGAGAAAATAGGCAGTTTTTCTAATATGAGTTTCTGGACCTGAAACCATTGAAGTAATATAAAGATATTCTTCACTGCCTTTATTGTTGGTTTCAATATGATAACCATTATGACGTATATCCTTAAAGCTGAGTAAATTCCTTCTAGATTTAGAAGAGTACAAAGCATCGTCAATATAAAGTTTTGTTCCCTTTGGTAACATGATATTTGCTCTTCCGGAGCCTTCAATTAGGTTCGAAGAACCTGATATGGTATTGACATAAGCTTTGCTTAAGGATAATTGTTGAAAATATTTTTTATCTTTAAGGATTGTGTGCGTTGTTGCACTGTCTGCTAGACAAAAGTCTTCACCCATCATCTTGGAATTAAATCCATCAATAAGACTCATGCCTCTACATATATGAAAAATATAAATTAAACTTTATTATTTTAAGAGTAAAATAAAGCATAACAAGATAACATACTAAAACAAAGCGATAGTATGTTGGAAAGGAAATATGCTAATTGGTATGAACATTTCCATCACCAATCAAATGATCAATTTTTCCGTTAGCATCCTCAAAGAAATCAGAGACATCCAGATGGGTAATGTCCACTTTATTTGGGATATCAGAATAACCCATGTGATCTTCTGGATCACTGTGATGAGCGAAATTCATTTCAATTCCTTTCCCTTTTTCTTTTATAGAGGCTTGGTATAGGTCTACTAAATGTTTAGGCATACGACATGTACGTTGCCAATGACCTTTCATACCACACCTAAGACATTTTTCTTCATGGGTTTTTGGGGGTTTATTTTGTAAACCTTTGTCCATTTCCATGTTGTTTTGTTTCATTGTAATTCCCCTTTCGGTGGTAAGGTGTGGTATTCTTTCTTGGAAGTATTTTGAGTACGTCCCCCTCGTTTCCTACCATGTTCCACGCCCACGACCATTATTATCCTCTATTATTATCAAATGAGGTTCCATTTCACTTCAGGGAATGGTGTTGAACCGGTCGGGCGAGACTGGTGGATTTTTCAGCAAAAAGCTCATTATTTTATTTCAGCCACTAGAAGACAATATATTCGTTCATAATATTTTTGTGAACTTATGCCTCTCGATATTGCTGCTGCAGGAGCACATTCGAGGCATGAAATATATTGTATGTTTTTTTTTCTCAACATGTCTTCTTTCAGTGATCATTTTCCCCACATAGTTTTAATTGTGAGTTTGATTTTAAAAAGTGCAGAAATTACTCATTCGCTCACACTTTTAAGATTCTTGCAACCTTAGGTGCATTCCAATCATAACAAGCCTTTAGAGAGGATTACGGTTTTTTGGTGCGTATCGTATCTCTCCTTTAAGTTATTCCATAGAATTCAGGAGGATCTTTTACTGTAAGGTACTCAAGTTTTTAATTCCTCATGGAGATGATGGCGAATAAAAATCATTGCTTTTGCGCGATTTTGTGGGGATGCTTGGTTGCCATCTTTTATAGTATCTCCAAGGTTCATTGCCTCCAAGTGGATCTCAGCATCAAGGATCCATGATAAGTAATTCTTGCCCGAAATATCAAGGGCAACGAATTCAAGTTTTGTAAGGTTCGACATTATCTATAGGGAAGATGTAACAATATTAACAATTAAGTAAGTAAGCATTTATATCATGCAATGTTTTGATAAGAAATAATATATTCAATCTAAATTATTCAAATGTAAACTTGCAATAAAAAGGAATAAAAATTGACTATATGAAATATGATATAAATATATGTATACATTCCCCCTTTTTTATTATTATTATTATTATTTTTTGTGTGAATAAATGAATAAGCATTTATATCATGCAATTAATCAATATGATATTCAATCTAAATTATTTAAATGTAAACTATAATCAAATAGTATACATAAAACTAACGTATATTTGTATACAAAGTTTAGAACATGTGTCAGATATGATTCTAATTGGTTAAAATAAAAGAACAATTGTAATGGAATTGCCTAATTTAATACTAACCGTATTTAATGATATTACTAGATATAATATGTCTAGCATAAAGCCCATAGGAGTTTTAATCCATTAACTAAATACTAAGGTTTTAAGCATTAATCAATGTGATGATAAATAAATAAGATAATACTATTACAAATTCATTAAGAAAAACTTACTGTGGATTGAAGTGTCACACAAATCACTTTTTATTGTGATAGATAAAGTAAAGACAAATTCCTTTTAGAATTTGGCTAGAGTCTCGTGCTGATAACGTGTTATAAAATAAAGGAAATAATATGATAATGAGAATATATCTTTAAGTGGTCATCCACATGATGTATATAACTAATTGTATATGTAATGGTTTTGTTTTTCGTATTTACAAGAGGAGATTACATATGTATATATAGCCTTAAAAGTGTGGAGTTACTTCTTCAAGTATTAAGGCTATAAACCTCAATCTTTAATTGATAAAACCTAACGTCACAATTAATATTTCATAACAAAAATATTATTTAATGATTTTTATTTATTTTAAAGGTTAAAGACAATAACCTTAAAAGATGATTTTATCTAAAAGTCTGACTCCGTTAAAATCTTTCTCTAGATTTTTCTAATTAAAATAAGAAATAACTTAGTAGTTGGCCATCAGAACTATTGTGATATATTGTAGCCATTAGAAAAACTCTAAAAGAAACAGAGAGAGAGAGACGTGAATACCTTGGGAGGCAACACACTTGGGTTGCTAGAAGAGGCTTACACTTGGGTTGTTAAGAAGAGGCTTACTTGGGTTGCTGAAAAAGGTACATTTATTATTATTTAAAGTCCATGATTATGTGGTGTAATAATTCTTGAATGAAACAAAAAAAATTTATTTGACATAAATGCTTCCGCAAACTAATATTTGTGTGCGATGAGAGTGTTTGGGATATTGAAGTGTAATTATTGGTTTTGATCTGTTGATTTTGTGTGTATTAAAAAGCTTATGAAAGGGAGGAACCAAGAGAAATTGAGTGAGGAACAGAGAGAAGTAAACTGGATATTTATTTTTTATTTTGGTTATCATATTATTAATATCTTCTTCTGTTTCTGTTTTGTTTTCCTCAACAAGATCGTTAACGGAGCAAATCAAAATATCTTAGTGTTTTTTTGTTGTTGTTGTGAAAGGTAATATTTAACCTTAAATACTTGACTAACCATGGTTAAGCTTCAGTTAAGGGAATCTATTAAAAAAAGAGAATATTATATCACGGTCCGTTAATAATAGTAACCGAAAGAGAATATTCTATCATGGCAGTTTTATGTCAAACCTGAAAGTTGGGAGTGTCATTTCAACTCAAATTTGATGAATTACCAGTTATATGATCAGAAGCTCCCGAGTCGATAACCCAAGGAGGACTAGATGATGAATGAAGACAAATGTTACCTGAGGCGACCATGGAGGAGGATGAAACACGTTGGAGAATTGAATCATACTCAGCCTTACTTATAAGAACCTGCTCCTCAGAAATATGGGTGGAGTTATCCGCATCAATAATAGCATGATTAGCCCAAGCTGGTTTGCCATGAAGCTTCCAACAGAAATCAATTGTGTGGTTAGTGCGACCACAATGAGTACATTTCCTAGGGTCGCGGCCACCACCACCACTACGACCACCTCGGCTACCACGACCATTATGGGTACCCCGACGAGAGCTATGATCACCACGCTCCCCCTGAGGAGTATCATAATGCCCAACAAAAGCAAATCACTCGTCTTTGACACCAGAAGATGAGATAGCTGCTCTTCTAACTCGAGCATAAGTCTCACGAACAGTAGGTATGTCCTTTCCAGATAGGATCTGAGAGCGAATGGGATCAAGGTCCGGCTTAAGACCAGATAAAAACTTAGCAACTCGAAATTCTTCCCGGTACTTTTGCTGTTTCTGCAAGTCAGTGGACAATGGTTGATACACATTAAGTTCATCCCACATACCTTGGAGAAGAGAGAAATATTCCTCAATTGAGCGATCACCCTGCTGGAGAGAGAACATATCTTGATAAAGCTCATGAATTCGAGTAATATTTTCTTCAGAAGAATACATGAGATGCAGTGTATCCCAAATATCCTTAGAAGATTCCAAGTACGACACATTGTTGAATACATCGGGTTCCAGGCTGTTCCATAACCAAGTCATAATCTGTGCATCCTCTTTGATCCACTTAGAAATTTTGGTGGCATCAGTGGGTTTGGTAGTCGTTAGATATGATTCTTTGCCATGACCAGTCAAGAAAACAAGAACAGCACGTGACCACTGAAGATAATTGGAGCCCTTTAATTTGGTACTAGTCATAGAACCAAAGAAAAGGGAATCCTGCACATCTTTAGTGTCACCCATAATAAGAGAATAAAGGTAATAGAGTAGAATAACTCAAAAAAAAGTATCCTGCTGCTCACACCAAATAACCCAATAGAACCAAGCAGTGGCCAAGATAGTGCAGTAAATAACCAAGCTTGCAGATAAGACAAAACAGCAAATAGTATCTTAACCAACACTCAAAAACCAATCTGAAGATAAAAGAAGCAAAACAGCAGAAACACGATACCCAAACCAACTGAGAAGACCGAGAGCAACCAAAGGGAGAAAGGCACCGGTGAGGCCTAGCGATGCTGGAGGAGCAACCGAGACCCACTGGCGGCGCGAGACCCACGGTGAGATCGAGACAAAGAGTTGGAGTTCCAAAGGGAATCGAGAGCCACCGAGAGCTAGTGGAGCAAGAGGAGCAACCGAGACGCTGATATCGAGGTCTGGCGGTGCTGGAGGAGCAACCGAGACCCACCGAGTCTTGTGGTGCGAGAGGAAACCGAGATGGTGAAAGCAAAGATGCCGAGAGCAACTGCAAGGCCAGGTGAAAGCCAAGAAGCTGAGGGGATGCCGAGATCGTCACCGGCGATGCCTGGAGAGCCGATACGGTGCGAGAGGAAGCCGAGATGGTCACCGGCGAAACTTGGTGAGCCAATAAAGTCCAAGATGACCACCGGCGATGCCTGGTGATCTGAGAAAGATACCGGAGAGGCCTAGCGGCGCCGGAATCCAAGAGAGAACGAAGAAACCCTAATTTGTTTTAGGGTTTTCAAAAAGAACAGGTAACCTGCCCTGATACCATGTAGAAATATTTTGCTGAATATATTCGGTATATTATTCTTCTCACTATGAGGTAGATTATATAGATGTACAATCGATCTAAATAAGGAAAAAATTAATCATGGCTAATTACACGATTAACTTCTATAATTAAGCTATACATATATATACTGACAACAACATCCAACGTTGCAACTACTTAGTTAAAGTATATAACTTCTTTTTAACCATATTTACTATATGAATCCTTGTTTGCACTAAGTCTACAAAAGCCATGAAGCTTATCGCTCTTGCTAGATTCATTCGTTTTTTGCATGAGTTACTGACTAATTAACATAAAAAGAAGAAGAAAAGACTATACAATTTGCCCAAAAAATGAAAATAGTCTCTAAACATGTGCTATGGTATGAAATTCAGAAACAATTACAACCATAGATTAAGATTTTGATCCACATGATGTCCAAGCAACTTAAGTACTTTAGAAATGAGGTTATAGCAACTAAATACATGGAGACACAAATAACCCTAGAATGGAATTGCATCACATGACAAGAATGCAAATATTGGATGAGTAAATGAGTAATCAAGCCATGAACTTATCACTTATTTAGCCTGAATAGGTGCCTCCTCATGATTTGGAGGTGGAAGTGGAGAAAGAGAGAGAGAGAGAGTTTATTAGTGAGAGAAAGAGATATATATTATGAGAGAGGCCAAACAATTAGAGATAGAGAAAAGTTTTCTAATAAATGAATTTTATTTTATAAGAATTAATAAATGACATTATATTTTATAAAGAAAAATAAAATTATTTTTTAAATGCTTATTTAACTTTTGTATGTATCATATAATTATATTATATAAATAAATATTTATTATAAATTAATGACATGTAAGCATTCTGTTAGCCACATCATTAGTAAGTTAATAGACGGTAAGGACCAAATGAAAATAAGTTGAAAAAATATAAGATCAAAGTGAAAATTTTCAAAACATAAGGACCAAAATGAAAACAGACACAAAAATGCAATTTTTCTTTCTTTTAATTGGTTTTCTATTTTTAAAAATTAATCGGTTTTCTACTAGGTATAGAAAAACGCAATGTATATATATAGACAGTCACATACGTATGGCGTCCAAAAAGTCAGTTTCTTTGTTTCGAGTGAGTATATTTTTGTCTCCCTACAGAAATATGTCAGATTCTTATTTCATTGTGCGGCTGAGAAGCAGAGCCTCTCGGACGGCGTCGCACGGGTTCTCAGTGGAATTTTTCATGTTCAGATTGGTGTATTTCAGTGGCGACAGAGTACCACGGATAATCCAAGACAGTGAAACGGTCTGGCTCCCAAATTGTTCGGTGCTGTTGCACGATAATGGGTATCACTTGTCCTATTTGCTTAAGGACTTCAATTTCCCAAGGGAAAAACACGGAGAGGTTTCACGAAATATAGCAGCTGTTGCTAGAGGGAGTGAGACATCAAGGAAGCCCATCATTGTGCACCTATACCGAACGATAACGATGTATTCCTCGCTGGATACGGTAATTTGGAAGGGCATCCCAGCCACTAAATCTTCCATTCAGGCTTTGGAGAAAGTTAGGTTTCAACCCGACTCGGTTGGAGACTGTATTATTTGCCTTCAAGAGTTTGAGATTGATTCGGAAGTAACACGCATGCCCTGCTCGCATGTCTATCACGGAGATTGTATTGTCAAATGGCTCGAGACCAGTCACTTCTGTCCTTTGTGTCGATACATAATGCCACATGTTTGTTGAGATTTCGGAATTAAGGATCAAATTTCGTTTCTTTGTTATGGTTATATATGGATTTGGCTCAATTTTGTTTCTTTGTAAAAGATTAGATTAATTGCTGCATTGAAGTTTGTTTCTTTATGTATGTGGGATTGAATATTTCAAGGAGTTTATTCAAGTTGCTTCTTTTTTTACTTGCTTACAGTTACAGCTTGTTAACCTTTTTTTGTTTTTCAAAGATTTAAGAGTATTTATTATCTTGAAGATACATAATTGTCTTTGAACCCTTAATCTTTGGGTTCTAATTAAAGAATTAAGCAGTTTCAATTAAAAAAACAAACTTTTATATGTTTTATTTCTTATGAATTTATTTGTTTTGGCCAAGAAATATTTCAAGTATTGTTTTGGTTCTGGGTTTTCAATGAATTTGGAACTAAAAGTTGTGTGAAACGTTGTAAATTAAAGATAGAGATATGTTAAGTGTGTGAACAGAGGAATGGACCATACACTTCAGAGCTGAAGCATAATATAATTGGCTTGGATGTTGGTAATGGCTGCTCTTCAATTGAATACTTTCATCAACTGAAAATGTAGTATCATTTTAAGTAAGCTTATAGAGCTTTTGTTTCCAGGAGAAGAGTTTCATTTGAGAAGAGACCTTAAAGTAAGAGCTTTCAAGACTTACCATGTCATACCAAGCCAGGTATCTTAATTAGTTGTAATTTTTTTTTTCTATACTGGCTTTACGTGCAGATATTGATGAATTGGTATACACTTTGAGCTGTCTTTAGTATTTAATGACTATGTATGATTCATGAGAGGGTTATGTAGTTTACTCTATAAAACAGAAATTTAAGCAGGAGTACATTGGGCTTCCTGGGAACAAGATTAAGAATTTGAAGTCATCAGGTGTGGAGGTCTGGCTTGACAGTTGCCTTCATAAACTTCTTATTGATACTATTTGATTGGGAAATTGCTTCCTTTACTTTCTGGGGGGCCTTTATATGCCCATTTTTTTTTAGATTATTCATAAGTATAATTGCATTTTTTATGCAACTGTTCTACCACCTCTTGACTGCAATACTCTTATTTTCTCCTGTTAATTTGATAATGACTTAATGAGAGAACTAGAAGTAGGATAGTAACCATGGTTATGAGTAACAGCAGTAGACGATATCCGAAAATTGATCTTTTTCACTTGCTTAGCTTCGAAAATAAAAAAATTTCGTGTATAGCATCCACAAATAGAAGATATGATGTACTGTTTCTTTTTGAAATGATTGGAGTATCTAGTTTTTTGGTGATTGGGTTTTCTTTCCTGTCATCATGTGTTATTTCATTGTCTTAGCTCAAAAAATAGTGTTATTTCATTATATGCAAAAAAGATTTTCTTTGCTGAAATTATATTGGAATATGGAAGATAAGCTTAGAGTTTTATGGGGCATAGTTTGAGTATCTAGACATACATTTTGGGCATTTGCAACATTGGAGGTAAGACTGTTAGAAAAAATTTCTAGCAATTTTATCGAAACCTCAGTACATGGTTGATTGCTGTTTGCTTTAGAAAGTTCTACTATTTACCTAATATCTTGGTGGGCTTCTGTTTTTCTCTTTTATTTTTTAATGCTCAGAACGTTTTGACATTTTGTTTTTTTGGTAATGTGGTTTTCATTGTTTCTCAAATTTATATGTCCCGTCTCTACCCACCTTGCTCTTTTTTTTAATAGCTTATACTAAACAAGGCTGGGATTGTTTACTTGCAGATTACATACACTGTTACAGTACCTGAAATTGCTTTCACTGGAGATACCATGTCTGACTTCATAATTGACCAAAATAACATTGATGTTTTGAGATCAAGGATTCTAGTTATGGAGGTGCATTACTTTGCTCATGTAGTTTTACTTTACATACATTTTGGTACATCAAGGTTTACTTTTATTCTATCATATTTAACTTCTTGCACCCGTCCAAGGTAACTCTGGTCAAACCAATTAGAAAAAAAAAGTGAGAAGAAAAGAAATGAGTAACTCTGGTCACAATCTAGCTGTTTGTTTTTGGAGTCTGGAGTGATATGGATGTGGCATCTTTTCTTTTTAAGAAAATCTTTAATGGTTAGTTTGTGGTGGCTTGCAATTGAACCTACTGCACTCATTAATGAGAGGTGGATTTTGTGATGGATTGCTATTCTGAAATCTCAATAACGCACACTTGCTTTAGATCATGTGGACCAAATGAGAGGAAGTGTTATAGTGAAAATTGCCTTTTTTTCCCCCTTTCTTGGGTATTAAATGTTGATCATTCATGCAATTTGGCTCATGTAGGTACCAGGTCAATGAGAGTATCTCATTGACACTTCCTATGTGTTAATATACACACAAGCATGTATTAACACACACATGTACGCGGTGATTCATATCCATTGTCTACATAGGTTATACTGCTCAAAATCGTTTGAGCATCTATATGAACTGTTTACATGATGTATGTGTACTTCCCTCATTTCCTGCAGAGCACCTTTCTTGATAAATCTGTTCCAGTGGAGGGAGCAAGGGATTATGGACACACACATCTATCGGAGGTTTAGTCTCCAAACTCTTCTTTTGAAAACTGTCATGCTGCATGAGGTTTATTGGCCTCTGTCTTGTTAGTGCACCTTCCTGGATTTCTTATTGTGCTTTTATTATGTGGATGAGCTTTTACCGGATAATAAGTTATGCAGAGAGCTTTTACCAGATAACAAAGCAATTCTTCTAATCCACTTTTCAGCTCGTCATACAGTTGAGGTACTTTTATGCAAACCTCGATTCTGATAGTCTCCTCAGTGACAGCCTGCACAATGAGTTTGTGTTGTTCTTCTAGCAGCAAATCAATTCCATAAGCAAAGATATAATCTCTTCTATCAGATGAATCCCCCACTGCCAAGTAGTGAATCATATTAACTCATCGGTTGCCATATGGCTTAGAGGCATAGGCATAGGTGGTAATATTGACTCAAAGGAGTTGCCATCCTTGTTTGGTCCACTATCAAGCCCTCCTACATTTAAAAAGTTGAACAGAGCTGGAGTTTATGATAAACCTATATGATGGTCCAGTTATATCTTATAATGTCTCTTGCATTTGTATTCTCAATGGTAATTAAATTGTTAATTTGGTACTTTGATTTATCAGGTAATTCAACAAGCTATATCTGCGTTGCTGTCACCTTTAGCAGGTCGAGTTTTTGCTCTTACAGAAGGTTTCTGATGGGAACTGGAATAGTGTTTTTCTATTTTGGGTGCCTGAATGTTGTTGTCAGTTTAGTGTTTTAGTTTTTGCGCTTAAAGATTTATGTACTAAACCCAAGAAATCAGGCTTTAAGGCTTTGTTGGACTAAGCAGAATTTTCCATATAAATTAGTACAGCAAATATTATGAATCAGGTGCTACTAATAATGAATGAATGAATGACTTAGACTTGGCATAAACCTCACACTTTTTATTAACATTAAACGGTGACCCAGGTATCACGTGTAAGTGCCATTCGCGTAACAGGAGGGATCACCTATAAAAAAAAAGAAAAAAAGATGAATTAGAAGTGATGAGCAAAGCCAGTTACAGTAGCAAATGACTATAACTAACAAAATAGAAAATTTCCAGCAGCACGGCCATTAACAAGGTTATGCTTGCATCATAATTGCCAGAGGAATGTATCTTACAATTTAATCAGCCACAGTTTCAAAAAAAAAATCCAAATTTGGGCAGTTGATAGGAAACATTTGACTGTGTAACATGTACAAGTATCATGAGACAAGGCAATGTGAAAGCAATAAGCCTATTATCAAAAAAAAAAAAAAGTGAAAGCAATAAGCCTGACACAGTTGACCATCAATATGTAATATTAAAAAGTAAACAAGATTCGATTCTTTTGCTCACATTAATCAGATTTTAGCATTAAGAATGAAATTCAAAGTTTACAGAGAAGGCCAATACTTCCACAGTGAAATGACTTTTTTGATGACAAAAAAGCGGAACGGTGTCGTGTTTTTGCCCTTGATGAGCAAAATTGGCTAAGAAGCCTCACGATTCACTAGTCAACCCCCTTACCTATATTATATAGGAGTCTCTGGACACGCACATCAGAGGCTCTTTCCATTTTTTGGGTATATTGTATAATCTTCTCTTTTTGTTTTTTCTTTTTTTTTGGGAGTTTGTGAAGGGTAAGAAATGCTAAGATTTTTTTAAGGATATGAAGGGAATATTTTAAATCTGAAGACTAACTTCTTATGTTTTGAAGCTTTTTTTACTGAATATGATTGCCACTCGCTTTGTTTACTTTCTCCAATTTTTTGGGATTCTTTGATTATTATTCTGTTAAAAATTAATTGCTTTTGCCAAATACGTCTAGTATCCTTTACTTTGGTGTAGTATCCAAATATGTCTAGTATCCAATTTTTCCATGATCAATAAAACTTATTACTTTGGTGTCAATGTCATTAACATATTTATTTTCCTGACCTATTCTTTCTTTTACACGAGCTTCATAGGTGTTTAGAGGCTATTTAAAAATAAATAAATAAATAACTAAAAAATCTTTTTATTTTTGAGTTTAAAATCTAAAAGTTCTCAAACCTAAAATTCAAATTTTAACATGCACCAAAGCCTTCTTTTAAAATTAAACAATGTAGGAATAGTACTGAGTTTTGAGTATATTGGTTACAATTTCAATTTTTTTTTAAAAAAGCTTCAAATTTAATTTTCATAGTTAATTTTCAAATTTAATTTAACCACATAATTAAATTTGAAGCTTTTTTATTTAGTTACTTGCTTCCAATTTTTTTAAATTTTTTATTTTTAAATTAACTATGCTAATGGAAATGTGGAAATGTATAGCCTTGCAAAATGTGTGAATGTTTGAAATGGTTCCCAAAAAAAAAAAATTTAACTCTAGCTTCTAATTGGAAAAAAAAAAAAAAAAATACAATAATCTCAACTCAAATTCTTTGATGATGTAGGGATCAAGGGATCAAGCTAAAACAGTGGTGTTATTGAAGAATTAGGAAGTAGATAGAGGGCGATCATTTTATAATGGTACAGGTTTTTTGATTTGTGAGGACTTTGAGTTTTAGTGATAGACTTCAGCATGAGAAAGAAGAGAGGGGGTAGACGCATTGTTCTGGAGCAAATCCATTGTTGGGAAAGATAAGGGGGTACGAGATTCAATGTTAATGAAATGAATGTATAACAACCACACACCTGTTGCTAATGAATAATCTATATTATTTTGTTTTGTTTATTTGTTTTTTTTAATAAAATAGTCATTATTAAATTTTGTATTCTCAAAATAGGTTTATAGCAAATATTGTTTGGAAATAATTGGTATGCTTAATGTAGTGGATTATGCATTTCAACGAGAAAAAAAAAATGTAGTGGATTATCATGCAATTTGATTGGATGGAATTCTCTATCAACATTTTTATGATCTAAATATTTTTAATTTAGGGCTGTGTAGTAATGCAATTATTTCAATGGACAAATGTGTAAAACCCTGAGATGCTCTATACGAATATATTCCTTTTAAATATATCATTGAGATGCTCTATAACTTTTATTCCTTCTTCGCCTGTAAAGATTTTGTACCTTACTCAATTGTTGAGATATCTAATATTAAAAAATATATGTGAGAAGTAAAATGAACACTTACTTCTTTATCAAAAAATAAACACTTTACTTCACTTTTGAGCTTTTTTTAAGCTTCTAAACATAGGCGTTTGAGTTTTTTTTTTTTATTTAAATTGTAAATATACTCAAAACTTGATACTATTCTTAGGCCAACTCCAGCAGTCATCCAAAACTGCTATCTATCTCTATTTGTAGAGAATAAAATGAAAAAACCGACTCCAACAGTCATCCAAATCAGCTTTTCATCCTCAAATTTTTTTACAAAGTGTACAGTAGCCTTTCATTTTTGAAAGGCTACTGTACACTTTGTATTTATTAAAAAATCAATTTCTCCTAGTGGGGACCACCGACTATACTGATATATCATCCGAATTTTTTCTCTCTCTCCTCTCATTTCATCCGAAACTTTCTCTCTCTTCTTCTCATTTCCTCTCTGCTCTCTCTTCTCTCTTTGCTCTTTCGATGGTTCGGTGGTTAGGCTTTCTGTTGGGTTATCTGTTGAAGCACGAAACAGGGTGGCTTGGGCTTGCCGGCGTGGTGTTGGTTGACGGCGGAGCACTTGATTCGGTAGTTGGGCTTCCCGATCTCGGCGTGGTGATGGTTAACAGATTTGGTGGTTAGGCTTCCCGATCTCAGCGTGGTAGTGCTTAACGGCGGAGCACTTGATTCGGTGGTTGGGCTTCTCGATCTCGGGTTGATTTTATGTGTACCAGGTTGAAAAAGAAATAATAAAGAAAGAATAAAAAATATAATATTTAAATGAGATAAAAAAATAAAAAAGTATATTTAATAGAATAGAGAGTCAAATAGAGAGTACTGTTGGACAGTTTGTCTGAAAAAATAAATAGAGAATTGTTGAATAGTGCAAATATAAAGATAAAATAGAGATAAGTTTAAAGGACTGCTGGAGTTGGCCTTACATTGTTTAATTTTAAAAGAAGGCTTTGGTGCATGTTAAAATTTGAATTTTAGGTTTTGAGAACTTTTAGATTTTAAACTCAAAAATAAAAAGATTTTTTAGTTTTTTAGTTTTTTTTTTTTTAAAAAAAAAAAACAATAGCCTTTAAACATCCGTACATTAGATAATTATCCCCAAACCCACATGTTACAATTTCGAAAGCATTCCCGAACCCTCACACTCAATCAAATTCGAAAGTAGTTCGCTAGTTTTTTTTTTTTGGTAAAAGAAAGTAGTTAGTTAGTTAGCGGCCTAGGCCATAGACCCTAGTGTAGTGGTGGGAGCGGTTACTCTTTGACGACGTTGTCCTCTACAAGCCAGAACCTTTTTATTAAAACCCTTTTCACTCTACCCTCTAGCTGCAGCGGTTACTAATACAGACTACAGAGTTCTGCCCTGTTTCTTTCTTCTTTTCATCACAAACAGAGTTACAGACTACAGAATTCTTCCCTGTTTCTTTCTTCCTTTTCATCACAAAGTTTAAGCATTTCTTCACTAATATCTTTCACAAATCCACAAACACACTGACCCACTTTCTCATTTGTCTTTTCTTTCTTATTCAAGAATGAATGTGATTCTTGAAACCGAAAGTGGAAGTCCCTTCTCCATTGAAGTGGGTTTGTTTGACACTATCCGAGAGATCAAACAGAAGGTAGAACAAGACCAAGGCATACCCATATCCAACCAAACTCTTATCTTCAATGACTCTCACCTCAAAGACTACCTCAATATACACCACTACGACATCATCCAAGACTCACACATTCTTCTTGTTATTGATGATGGCCGCTCATTGAGTTGCTGGGAGATGGAGTCAAACGGTAGAAAACTAAAAGTGTATGCTCCTTCTAACTACGTTTTCGGCCCGTCAGAGATTGATAGTATTTTGGAAGCGGACAATTTTCTTGGACCGATAACTTTGGAGGTGCCTTCTAATGCACCACCGTCACTGTCTAAGATAGGGTCGTCGAGTAAGCTGAATCTGAAGGTGTTGATAACATGTGGGACGAAGGAGAAGGAGATTCCGGTTGAAGTAATTGAATCGGATAATATTAAAGTGTTGAGAAATGAGATGAAGAAGTTGGAAAAAAAGCTAGACTTTCGTCTTCCAGAAGAGGATTATTCTTTCTTTCGCAACAACTCTGTGCTGGAAGAAGATGAATCCTTTCTGTGGAGTAATATTGCGCAGGGTGATACAATAAATGTAGCAACGGTGTTTCATCCTAAGCCTTCTGATGTATCGGAGTCGAATCAATTGGAGCAGAAGGTGTTGACGATGCCGACATGTGAGAGTGAGAATGAGAATGGGACGGAGGTGATTCCCGTGGAAGTGAAATCATGGGAAACAAATCGTGGTTCCAAAATTATTGCGTTACCCGATGATGAGGGATGCAATTCTTACGTGCTGATTAGTAATGAGTGCTGTCAGGGGAAAAATGTTGATACAATAGAGATCAAAGGGGTGTTTAATTCTTCTGAGGCAGTATTGGAACGGCCTTCCGAGACAGTATTGGAATCAGGACAGTCTGGGCCTTCTGAAGCAGAATTGGCACCTCCAACGTCTGGGTCGAATAATAGATTGAATTTGGAGGTGTTGTTGACATGTCATATATGGATTCCCGTGGAAGTAAATGGCTGGGATAATGTTGAAGTCCTGAGAAACCAGTTGCAATATGATCTTCCAGATGGGGGATATTTCTTCTTTCACAAAGACGAGTTAATGTTTGATAATATGTCATTTCTAAAATTCAAGTATTTGAGGATTTCGTTTGTAGGGGACGCACTTTTTACCCTTTCCCCAATGTTAGAGGGTATAACACGTATGTAAGATTGCCACAGTTATTGTCAACACCAGATTCAAAGCCTTCTGCAGGGTCGAAGTTGAAACTGACTATAGAGACATCTGATTTGAGGAGGAGATTTGTTGTGGAAGTTTTTGAATGTGATAAAGTTCAAATGCTCAGGACCGAGTTAGAGAAAGAGGCAAAGCTTAATTTTGTCTCTCTTAACGAGAGTACTTTTTTCCTTTACAACCATGGTTTGATGATGGAGTGTAGGTCTTTTGTGTATCACCATATTCGAAATGGTGATACAATACAGATGTTTGAGGAATTTGTGTATCGTTTTCCGGTGCCTTTTCCTAGAAGAACAGCAGGCTGCTATTCGTTGAAGTTGAAGGCGTTGACAGCATGTGGGAAGGAGATCCCGGTGGAAGTGACTTCATCCAATAATGTTGAAGAGTTGTGGAATAAGCTAGACTATAGTATTCGAATTCAACGGGAGGGTTATTCTTTGTTTCACAAGTATATTGTGCTTTGTGAAGATAGGACATTCCTCTGGAACCATGTTCAGGAGGGTGACACGATAGAGATCAAACCTTAAAGTTGCTAAGACTTCCAATTTCATTGCTGCACTGGTAAGATGTGGACTTCCAATTTTCTTGTTGCACTTGTAAGATGTGCTTAAATGAGTCAAGCTTAGGGAGCTTAGTAAGTGAAGAATAAAACAATTTCTTGTAATTGAATTTCTTTAGTATGCTTCTTTCTTGTTTTGGATGAAAACCACCTTTAAAACAAATTGATCCTTGAAAACTTGAAAGCTGCTTTCTTTTTCTCTTCTCAATCTGTCATGTGTTATTATGTACTTGACCATATAAACACAAAGAAATGGCATGAATCATCTTTGTGTAGGTTCCATGTTGAGGGCCTAACAGAGTAACAGTCCTACTCTATCAATTACATGAAGTCCCCCCCCAAAAAAAAACCTCTTTTATGCTTAATTCTTGCTACAACAATGTTTTATAACAGTTGAAACCGAGATATGGAGGATCGTCTGTATTGACAACATCATCCTTAAAGAATAGTTATATTAACTGTTTACAGATTACAAAGATGTGAATAATTACAAGTTTACAACTACAAGAGTTTGAGAGTGCTACAACTACAAGCATCACTGTTTAAGAAGAATACAACTCAATGAGACTAAGGTACACGGCTTAGCTTGTGTTATCCTTATCCATAGTTGAGCTTGGATGATCTTCACTAAAAGATAACTATTCAGTAAGAGATAACTGATGAGAGTGTATATCATTAACAAGTACTGGGTGCGTCAACTCTCCTTAAATGCTGAAGGATTTAAGAATCTCAGACGTATTCCACATTGTCAGGAATGTAAAGACAATTTTGTTGACTCTTTAATGAGCAAGAGACAAACATTAAGTCTTCTTTGATCGAAGCTGCAGCATATGATTCAGCTCAAGTACGGCTTGTCTGTCCATAATATCGTGCTACCGCGGCGTGATTTTAGAATTAGAAGGTAACATTGTCTTTATTTTATTGTAAACTCAAATTTGGCCATAAATTTGAATATTATAGTCTTTATTTTATTCTAGTGAATTGATCAGATTTGCTCAATAATTTTTCCCTCAATCCACACATAGACTATTTTTTGGCCTAACTAATTAGTACCAAAGCTTCGGCTATCCCAACAAATTTCTGCCTGGGGTGGAGGTGAATTATCTATTTGATGGTCGGATGAGTACTACTAATTGCAAAGGTTAATTGAACAAAAAGACAATTAGCACCAGATTAAAGAACACACACTTATGATCCATACAAGGCATATATGCCATCGATATCATCCCCGTTCAATTCTCTTTTTGTCGTTCAACGTAGGGAACATAATAGGATCTTCATTTGTACTATGTTGAAGTCCAAGAGTGTCTCCTATTTTGTGTGTGGCCACAGATACCAAGTCAAATTGATCATCGCTCGGGTTATCAATGCTCCAGTTCTCATCCGCATCAAAGTGAATCTTTGCAATATTTGGGGGAAGAGCATGTGCTAAAATCTTGCCAGGTCCATCAAATGCTTGGGCATCCCCGTGCCAACCCCTGTAAATGGGTAGCCATGGCTAGTTGTGGGACTTGTGTCCAAGAAAAAACACACGTAATTTTCCTTTTTCTATGGTGAATAGAGAAAAACAATGGCTTGTATATTTTATAGCACGACTTCCTCCACCAAAAAAGGGAAAAAAAATAATAATAATAAAAAAGATTTGAGAGAAATGTACAACATACGTGGGATGTTATTCTAACCGAGCTCTAAGGAATTGAATGTTACAGAATCTTTATAAATTCCGAAATAAATACAAGATGCATCCTTATTAGTTAAGGTTTAGTTATACTCAGAAAATTTTAATTATCATAAATTAATACATAAAAAAATGAATTTATAAATATTCTATATGCAATATCACATACAGAATCTTAAACAATTTTTTGCCCACGTGCTTGTTCACGTCATATATATTCTGTATTGTGTATACAATATCAATATGTCAATATCATATAATATTTGTGCACATTTATTTACATCATTCTCCAATTTTGAAAGTATTTGAAGGTATCAAATCTCAATTTACATATCATGATTATAATTATTTATGCTTTATAGAAATACGTCAAATAACTCGTTTTGACTACTAAACAAGTAAACTTAAAAATAGAGTCAGTCCGAGGTTATGAATACCTTATATATAAGGTTGAAAAAAGGGTCTTTAAAATATGAATCTAATAGTATATCTTACATTTAAAATTCAATTGACTTTCATTCTAATTAATATTTATAAACAACTAATTAAATGACAAAATATATGGTTGTATACATTAAAAAAAAGAGGAAGCAAAATGTAGGTAATTTATACACTTACCAAGCATTTATTCCATATAGCCCTTCTTTTTTTATTGTCAAGTAGACAAATTTATATCATCGTTCAACTGATATTGACTGGTCGGAGAGAACTAAAGTTCAAATCCCCCCTCTTACAACTATTGAATTATCAAAAAAATTTAAATTAACCAACTATTTAGGATCCCCTATTAAATATCACATGTCAATATGTCTTCAATTCATATACCATTCCTCATAAGAAAGCCCACAAAATGTATCCTTATTTGGGTGAATCTCGTAATGGGCCATTACACAAGAGAAACTCAGTTGAGGTGGGTTGTTTTGAAATGGGCCGCCAGCCCTCATTCTCGTTCCTCTCATTCCCATTTCTCAGTTTCTCAGTAACCAGCCACTACTTGCTTCCTTCAGAGTCTCCTACAACTCCACCAATGCTTTGGAGGAGAAAACCTCAAATCTTTCGGCCAAACAGGTAAATCTTCCTCCCTTGTATTTTTTAAGAATGAAAAACCTGTAGTTGGGTTCATGTTTTGGGACTGATACGGTTCGAGTTTAACAAGAAAATATTCTAATTTGAAATATTGGGTAAGGTCGAAACTGTGTGTGTATAAAAGTGGACAAAAAATGCTGATTTTTTTTCTTTCTCTTAGTGGTGCTGAAATCCCTATGGGTTAGGAAATCATAAACTTGTTTGGATTATGTACACTTGCCCAGTCATTTAATTGTTAATTGCATTTGGGTAATGTTAATTTGGTGAAATTGAACGTTGTGGTTGTGGTGAGAAGTGGTGAGTGATCTTTTGGTCACTTGGTGCTCGGCTATGGCCGAATGGGGAAGGGCTGTTCAGCTAGCCTTGAATGGGAGATAGGTTGCTCTTGACTTATAAATATAAGCTTAAACGATGATCTAGGATTGACAAAAGGATTGGGAACAAATGGGATTGGTAAGAACTTGACTTATACCATATCTATATCCATAGGAGTCATGCTCTAGCTTTATAACAGAAAATTCAGCATTATGGGCATTTTTATTTTGTTGTTCTTGAATAGTGAGAAAGTATCTAATGTTCTGTTGTGTTGGTGTACACATTGATGTGCCTTTCGAACTCGTCCTTATAGGTTCTAGCTAGTAAGTTGGAGTGCACGAGTGCTGGCAACATAGTGAGGTGCTTAAGATAAGTAGAATTTGCTAACTTGGGATTTTTCTAAGTTTTCTCAATTTTATTCTTTTGTAAGGAAAATAAGAGTGTTCAATGAACTTGAATACTTTACTAAGTATCCTGTTATGATGTTGTGAACGATTTAGTAATTATATATTTCACAAAGAATTCAAGTAGGACGAGCTAGATTTTTAATACGTATATTTATGTGTACGTAGAGGCATTTCAATTATGTGTATATTTATGTAGAGTTTTGAGGATTCTGAGAGAACTATAGTCGAGCTGAAATTGATGTTTTTCAGAACCTTACTTGATTGGGTTTCTGTCAGGGAGTTCTGTTTCTTGTATTTCTTTGCATCATTTTTTAGACTTCTGCTCCTTGCGAGCTTGATTTTTTGTACTTATAATATACTCCTAGTATATTGGGGTTTTTCTGATCTTTAATAAAATTTTCTTACTTATCAAAAAAAAAATTATGTGCATGTTTCTAGAAACTTATTGCTCACTTTACCCACTATGTATTGAGAAATTATCATAGTTGGTTAGGAATACTCCATGAAATTGTTATGTTGAGATGGATGCCTTTTGAGAATTTACGGTTTAATTACTCATGATGTTTTACAAGGGATTTGATGTTTATATTACTTGTGGTGGTTGGAAGGTATCATGATATTAAAGTATATGTTTTGCAAAGGATGGTACTGGCATACTTTTAGAATGATTAATTTTGAAACACATTTATTGTGAGCACGTTGAGAAATAGTTTTAACACCCTAAGACTAGTTGTGATTAGTGGCACTGGCACAGTACTGTGGCTAAGTCCCAAATAGAGGACAATCACAAAGGAGGGATTGTGCAGTTATTGTAACTCCAAACAGGGAGCATTTTTTGTGATAGTTCTAAAGAGGGAGCTCTTATTGGTCTTAGGTTCCAAGAGGGTGCCTGAAAAGTCCGACCCATTTATGACTATCTGAGACTCTCTCTTTTGCCTTCTTTCATTGGTTGGGTATTGAGTCTTAACTATTTAATTAAATGGATAATTACATACATGACCCATTTATGACCTGACCCAAAGCCCGCACAATTGCCCATTTGCCACCCCAGTTTGGCTTAGTCACTGGAATCCTTTTGAGGGTCTTTTAGTATGAAACTCTGTGTAATTAGTCTTTCTAGAAAAATTAACTTAGACTTATGTAAATTCTTTAAATATATTTCATATATACTCGTGTAAGAGAGAGCAAGGGAGTGGAGATTGTTAACAATAGAGTAACTCGTATTCACTATGGTTTGATTGAATAAATTCTTATTCATTAAAAGAAGAAAAGAATAAAGTTCCTCTTTCACTTTGCTGTGTTTGTAAATTGGTGGACTTTGATGATCACTGCCCTTGTAATTTCTTTTAGCTTGTTGTGTTTGTAAATTGTTCAACTAGTAAATTCTTGTTTGTCATTAAGATATGCAAATTATAGCTTATGTAATGTAGTTGTTAGGTGAGCAATATTCTGGCTTGGTGTTTATGGTTTTCATTGACTATATACTGCCAAGGAGTAATTCTTCCATATGATGAAACATTAGTCATTGTAGCATCTATTGTTTAATACCTACATATTTTGATTGCCTTTCCATAAAATGGGATCACTTTTGCACTAGTTGATATTATTTTTTTCTTGTACAGTCAATAGTTCTCAGCAGACTCCATCCAGTTCGAATTGTGGTGATAAGAAAAGGAAAGGGTGTCCTTTGCATCCAACATTGCAACTACTTGGTTAAAGTATATAACTTCTATTTAACCATATTTATTACATGAATCATTGTTTGCACTGAGTCCATGGAAGCCATGAAGCTTATCGCGCTTGCTAGATTAATTCGTGTCCGTCCCACTCTCCCTGAAATAACTGGCCCTTTGCAGTTTCGTTGCTTCCAGCCTGATTTTGTTCCCAGAGATCCCAAGGCCAGGCCAAAAAGGTACAAATATCCGCAATCCTATGATCCATATGGCCCAAGACCCTCACCATCTGATAAAATCATTAATCTTGCTGAACGAATTGCGGCACTACCCCCTGAAGAACGCAAACAAATTGGTCCTACTCTTGCTGACAGGCTAAGGCATCCAAAGCTGCAGCCAATTTCTGTAGAAGGTATCGACCTGGGTCAACAAGGAGGAGGGGCTGCTGGAACAAAGGTGGAGGAGAAGAAGGCAGAGAAAACAGCATTTGATGTGAAATTGGAGAAGTTTGATGCAGCTGCGAAAATCAAGGTGATCAAGGAAGTAAGAGCTTTTACTAGTCTGGGATTGAAAGAGGCTAAAGAACTTGTTGAGAAGAGTCCTGTTTTGGTTAAACAAGGGGTCACTAAGGATGAGGCAAATGACATAATAGAGAAAATAAAGGCAGCTGGAGGAGTTGCAATTATGGAATAAATTTCCCAGGTTGCTCGATTCTGCTCTAACGGGTTTTGCGATTTTGCAGTGTTTCCATTATTCAAACATATGAATCTTGTAATGTGGATGGATAGTCATAACCAGAGATATTGAAGAACCATTAGAGTTGAACTTATTATGCTATGCTTGATTTGAATTGAGTTTTCAGTTGATATTGCAAGTTTAGTTACTTATGTTATTGTTACATGTTTCATTCATGTGGACATGTCTTCAGATTAGACTATCTTTCAAATGATACTGTCTGATTGACCCATAGTTTGTTTTGTTTCATTTACACAAAGATGCACCGACACACAAGGTCTGTTTTACAGCAAGGTAACTAAAAAAATGCAGTCTTTAGTGCGTCATTCTGCTTATCTGAATTGTCTTTATTTTTTATAATTCAACGGTTGGAGGAGAGAGATTTGAATCCTGAAAGATAGTTTGTAATACTAGTTGAGTTACACGACTCTTGGCACAATTTACACAATTAGGATGATATTAAAACTTCATCAAGTCTTAAAATTCAAAAACAAATCATACTAACATCAATATATATACACATACATTACTAATAGTATGAATTGGATCAAGATACTTGAGTTAGAATTTTTTTGTTGTTGTCAAATTTGAACCAAACTGAACCTGAGCTTCAAAATGTTTTAATAGCCAATGCAACCTATCAACCGAAGAAATTTCAATAAAAAAAAAAATCGGATTAGATTGGGTTGAATCGGATTAGTCCGAGTTGGTAGAAGAATAGTCTATTGTTGGGTTGAATGCAAATCCGGTTCACATTCACACCCATCAGCCCCAACTGAAGAGCCTGTTTAGATAACCCATGTGGGTTTGTCTTGGTATGGGTCCAAAGGGCCCACTTATTATATAGCATCAGCATTTTTACTACCGTTTGTCCAACCCATACAGACGAGACAAAAGCACACGCAACCTAAAATCCGACCCAAATTGAAAAAGCAATCCCATCCCCATTCCTATCATCTCAACCGTAAAAGCAGTTTCCAACGGCACCTGATTCGAAATTTGAAATTCAAAAGATTGGAGCGTCTTCTCAGCTCTCAACCTTTTCCTCTTTTGTCAAAAAAAAAAAAAACTCTCAACCTTCAAACCACGTGGGTCCCATCCACAGCGCCAGCCGTTCAACATCCACGTCATCATAGACCGTTCTTTTTAGACTCTCGAAAACTTGCATCACATATCTACTCTCTCCCTTTAACCACCACGTGTCAGAAGACGCGTGAATCAAAACAAAATTTCTTTACACTCGCGGCGAGTGTGATTATGAATAAAAAAAATTTGAGTTTGGGGATTGGTGGGGTTAGTTCTTTGAGTTTCCCGCCCAAAGGACATAATAACAACAGAAGATGGTTTTAAGGTTATAAAATCCACTCTGTCAGCTTCTCTCAAATTTCATTTCAGTTTTCTCCCAAATAATCCACATTTTCGTGACACCAAAAATAAAAACTCCGAAAATCAGAGAAATTAGCCATAGCAATGGAGGACCCAATCAAGGAACAAACCGAGACTCCGCTTCCTGGTACACATTTCTCTCTGTGTTTCTTTCTTTGTTTTTGAGGTTTTGTTGTTTTGGGGGTACTGAGGTTTTGTGGTCTGTGACAGGTTTGGGGAAACCGAAGCTTCAACGTTACCCGTTGCGATCGGGATCTAAACTCAAGGAGGAAAAGCCACCGGCTGTTGCTGAATTGTCAAACCCTTCTGTTTCTCTAACTAAACGGTGCAAATTACTAATTTACTCTCATTTTTTTTGTTTTGTTTGGTAATGGGTTTTTCATAATCGGATTAGATTGTGGTTTGTTTTGTAATTTATAACTTGCTGTTGTTAAAGTGGATAACTTGGTCTTTATCGGGTTCTGTTGAGATAAAATTCACATGGCAATTTTTCTTGTATTGTATGGTTGTAAAAGGGGATTTTTTTTTTTTTTTTTTTAAGTAGTAGTAGTAGAACATTTGAAGTATTTTATAGGGAAAAATGGAACAGCGACGGCTTAATGAAGATCAATGATTTAATACATTCATGCGTTAAATGTTTAAAATTTTCTAGCTTTAATATAAAATTAGTGGGGTTATCATAGTGGATTACTAGATATTTGCAGTAAATAAGTGTAGGCTCAATCTTATTTTCTCTCTATTGGTTCTGTTTACAGTAAAAAACTGCATCTATGACCTAATTTACATGTTTTAAATAAATCTGAAGCTTCTCTAAAGTCATTTGGTATCATAGAGTGTCTTTGGGTCCTTAAAATAGTAATACTATAGAAAAATTCTAGCCCAAAAGTTTATCACAAGTAGAGAAGAGAACCCTGCAAGGATTTGGGCAATGCGTGTGATGGGATTTTTTTTTTTTTTTTGGGGGGGGGGGGGGGGGGGTGGGGTATATAACCATGTTTCTCCAACTTTTCCAATTCAATATACATAGTTGATATAAGATCTAGATTGGCATTTCAAGTAATGTGTATTACTATGCAATGTTTTTTGTTTTTTCTTTTTGTAATAAGCACATAATGGTTTTATACAATAAGTGTCTTAACTAATAGCTTGGAGTAGCAACTGGCTGATTTTCTTATTTATTTTTTCAGGGGGAGAGCTCCATCAAGTGTAAGTAAAAGTGTAAGTGTTCTTGATCTCTCTGGCAAGGACAAGTCTGCAAAGCCACCCAGAAGGCTGTCTATTCCCACCAAGTCAATTGTCAGTCCAGCGCCAAAACTGACTGGAAACATCACTCCAATTTCGGAGGCTAGACCAAGGAGGTCTGTTATTAGTCAGGGGAAAACTGATACACCCGTTTCCGATGTTTCCAGATCAACAATCAGAAAGAAGTTCAATGTTTTGTCCTCAGCATCATATTGGCTTACACAGATTAAGCTCTCTGAATCTGCTGCTAAGCACTCAATTTCACTCGGCTTTTTCAAACTAGCATTTGATGCAGGATGTGAGGTATTACAATTCATGTTTTTTTTCTTTTTTTTCAAGTCTTGCTTCTTCTTACTTCTGCAATTGCACAATCAAATGCAGGTTTAGTTGAAACTTTGCTGAAACTGCTTAGAAAAATCAGTCTTCTATTTGTGTCGAAACAAAATACTCTAGTTAATAAGTCTTATGATTTCATAACTAGAGGAATGTAGAGGCAGTGGTTAGCCGCTAATTTCTGTGTTAAAAGTTAGGTGGGAACTTGAAGCTGGACTGGCACAACCCTGAAAGGGCAATGATTTGTCAAATTGGATCACTCAGTTGAATTCGAACAAAATGCATGATTGCTACAATACTTTTTTGTACTTTTTAATTAGTGAAGAGTTTAGGCATGTGCTTAATTTATAAACATGGACTCTTATTTTCGTTAAAATCTGACACATATATGAGGCCAAGGGGTAGAAGCATTAGGCTTCAAGCACATACTCAGTATTGCATGCCAACATCGAACCCATTGACAAGCAAATGAACTTCAAATTTTACTTTGTTTTCCTTGAATTTATGCAAGAGTTGATTTTGACCTGTTTCTGACTTTGTTTTCTCCTTACAAATAACATCAAGCAGCCTCTTCAGCGAATGCGAGATGAGCTCAAGTCTTATGCTCAGCGATATGACCTCAGTGAACTTGGGGAACCTGTGAAGGAATTATTTGAAAAGTATAACATATCAGAAAACACAGAGCAGTTGCAGGTTTCTGAAACCTTTTCTCAGGTTCCTGAAGAGGGAACTCGATCATCTGATGATGATGTCCACAGCTCTTCTTCTACTGGGGGAACTAGGAAACTGAAGCCCAGGTCTTTGAATACTGATGCCAATCAAACTTCTCCAACTGAATCTGCCAAGAAGAGGACCATTCAGAAGAGCATTTCATCAGTCAGGACTAGGGGATCTTTGAATAAGAACTCTGCAAATTCAAAACCTGTTTCAGAGACTGTGGGTCGTAAGTCCCTAAAGAAACCTGAGAAGCCAAGTAAGCTGGATTCCAATAAAGAAAAGGACAAGACCAAGCAGGGAAAGGGAAAGAAATCTGCTGCTGAAGCAGGTAAGCATAGTTAGCTATTTCTCTTTTAAATCAGATAACATGGAATTGGTAACTTATAGATTGTGATTCTTTGTCATGCACAGTTCCAGTCAGCACTTTGCCTGCCGAGGATATATGCCAAGAGAACAAAGAAAACATGGTATGGTAATTTAATCAACATGCTAGTTTATATTCAAGTTTTCATAAATCACTACCCCAAACTCCTACTCATTAAACCAAAAGGTTTTGAGCAGTCATTTGGTTTTCTTCTAATATTTTCCGTGTACTAATTTATTGACATTTTATGCTAGTGAATATTGTGCATATGTTGTACTGTTAAGATGCATTTCAATATCAATAAGTCTAGATACAACATCAAATTTCACAATCTCTTTCACAACCGTTGAGGTGGTAGGTTGTGATCTGGTGTACAATAATAGTGATGTTAGTGGTGGTTCCATTTGAAAGTAATGTTGCACTAATCACAATTTGCTATCTTAAATGTGAAAAAAAAAAAAATTGAAATTTATTGTGTCTATAGCATTGTTGTTTCAATATATCTTGTTTGGCTTATTTATGGTTTTATTGATTTCTTTCTATTCCTCTTCCAATTTAGGATGATGCTCCTCCAATGGAAGAGATCAGCTTGTCTGAGGTTGTGTAGACATTCTGCAACAAAGCTGCTAGATCTTTTCATTCTCATTCTCTTGGGTTTGTCTTCAGTGTTTTTAAGTGGGGGCTTTTCCTTTGTATAGAAAGGGTTTAAGGTGGACGTGTTCCAGTCTGGTGTGGAGGATGATTTTATATTTCTTTTATTGGTGGTTTAATCTTGGATTGTTTGCCTAGTATTATATAGTTGCTGGTGAAACCAAAGTGTATTTGACTCATTAAACTTATTTAATATTGGTCCAACGTTCTGTAATTTTTGCAGCCATAAATTTTGGTTGACATGCTTATTAAAAAAGAAAAGAAAAGAAAAAACATTTTGGTTGTCATAAACCATCTGTTTATCATTTTGAAAAGGATCCTAAGTAGAATGGCGACGAATTTTGTATTGTGAATGCTGATCTTGACGAAATTGTCTTTTCAAAATATGGTACTATTGAAACAGGCTGAATGTGAGAGTTTGAGACTTGTTATATTACTAGAACCTGAATTAGATTGATACAAATGATTTGCCACTTTGAATTTGCGAAGCTAAAAGACATAGTATTGTGAAAACTATTGCGATCACAATACTCAATCAATAGTGAGCCCATGGTTATGCAAATGGATGATTCATAGGACTGGGATCAACAAGAGTCAGCTGAAGCATTGCTTATCCCCTAGCCAAGGACATCGAACTGTATGCTAAAGTTGGGGTTTTTTTTTTTTTTTTTTTTTTTTTTTTTTTTTTTTTTTTTTTCTTCTTCTGATAAGTAAATTATATTGAAACAAAACACCAAGCTAGGAAATACAACAGCACAAACAAACTACAAAAAGCCCAAAAAAACAAGGGCAGTAAAAACTACAAGAAAAAAGAACATACAAAATAACATAAAGATCTAAAACAAGGAACTTGCAGACATCTAGAAGAACAATAAGTGCATTAGTAGCCAGTGTAGTCCAGATCAACAAATGGCAAGCGGGCAAACCAAAAAAACAATCTTCAACCGAGTGGATGGTTGGGTGCTTGAATCGTTTAAACCATGGCATTAAAGTACATGCGGATAATGGAAGATGTGGATACCTTTTACTTTCTCCATCAAGAGCTGTATTTTATTATGTTAATTTGAGTTAAAATGCCGACTTTATTAGACCAATCAATTGTGCATGCCTCACCGCCGCCTCTCTTCTTTCTTTCTCTTTTAAGTTTATTGTCTCGTTTACATGAGTTAATTGTCTCATTCTTTTGACGCTTTTGACCTAAATGACAATTAACGTTTCAAGTTGGATGATTCCATAGATGGGTTGCACCACGGATATCAGTTTGCCATCAGGAAATGGTATACAATGATACTCCTCATCCACTACCAATAGAACATTCAAGATTTCACCCAGCCAAAATTTTGGAGACAAGAAATGCTGATTTTATTTTTCAAGCCCAACAGCTGAAATTCACTCATGTCAGTCTAAAAAGAGAGCAGACAGGTCATCTCCACTAACGAAAACTAAGACCAACTTAAGTGAAGCAGCAAGCTAACTGATCTCCCAGCAAAGAAAAAATTGCTAATTGATCTTAGAAAAGTCTATGCTCCAGTAATCATTCACTTGCCAAGCTGCTCTAATTTATCTACTTATTCTTTTATTTATAATCCTTCCCCACGAGTAGGAATTTCTAGTATCTATAACGCCAGCAATTACAACTTTTACGTAGCATCAAGTTCATCACAATTCATTGTAAAGTGATACGTAAATTCTATTGGTAGAAATACACTTTTGGTCCCTATATTTAGGGGGTATTTTCAATTTGGTCCTTGTGTTTTAAAAAGTTTCAATTTAGTCCTTGTGTTTTCAATTCATTTTCAATTATACCCTTGGCGTTATCTCCGTTAGAAATCTGCCTACGTGGCAAATGGAAATTACTGACATGGCTAACTGTGTCATTTAAAAATAATAAAAAATAATTTAATTAAGCCACGTCAGCATCACGTATTTATTCTTATTATTTTTTTCTTTTCTCTTATTTTTTCTTTTTCTATTTTTCCTTTCTCTTTTATTTTTTCTTTTCTCTCTTCTCTGTTCTTATTCCTCCCCAGATTTCTTCTCTCTCACTGTGTTATCCATTCATTTCCTTTTCTCTAAATCTCTCTCTCCACCACTAAACAGAGATCGAAGACGATAAGTGAGGTGAGCTCGAAGACGATCGGCGAAGTGAGATCGAAGACGATCGGCGACGCAAGTCTTCAAGCTTCGCCGTTCACCACCTCAACCAGTTATCTCCGCCACCTCCGCCACCTTAGCGGTGGCTCTCTAGCTCGATTCGACCGAATCTCTTCCCACCTCAAACTTTTTGTTCTCACTTGCTTAGACCGAGCCAAGCCCACTTCGAACCACCATCACTCTCAGTTTGCACAGAGGAAGATTGAAGAGAAGCTAGCAACAAAAATGGCCAAAAGAATGGGGCTAAATTTGATCTGATTGGGGAGAGAGAGATTGGGTTGTTAGCTTGGGTTTGGCAATGTGTAGATTTCTGAGTTTCTGGGTTAAAATGGCTTGGGTTTGGAGACTAGGTTGGTTTGGATTATTTTGGTTTGTCAATTTAGAGGGTTTGAATGAATTGGGTTTGGAAACTTGGTTGGTTTGGATTTATTGGGTTTGGGGGTCTAAACTAACTCTCTCTCTCTCGGAGTTAATCGCCCATTGTTGCCGGTGGTTGTTAGGTTCACCATCTCAAGCTTCCCTGAACTCACAGATTTGTTTGGTTCCCGAGAAAATGAAGTTAAAGTTTGGATCTTTGATTACATATTCTTCTCAGCAAGCAAATTGGTTTGATTTTTGTTTGGTTCCGGATTAAATGAGGGAAAATTAAGGGTTCGGATTTTTGGTTTGATCTCTGTGTAGTGTTTGGTTTCCAAATGTTTTGCTGTGATCTTGTTTGGTTGGCCAAAAATTGTAAAATCTGGGTTCAGTGATGTTGAATATGTATTAGAGAAATTAAAAGAATGAAGATTAAGAAAAAGAAGAAAAAATTTATTGTTTTTTTTTTTCTTTTAAAAATTTAATTAATTAATTAATTTTTTTTTTTAAATTGAGGAATAAAGATATTTTTTTTTAATTGCTGATGTGGTTTTTTTAATGTTTTTTTTAATATGCCATGTCATTTTTAAGTATGCCATGTCATCATTTAGTGTGCCATGTAAGCAATTTCCGTCATGAAGTAACGGCAAGGAACAAAAATGAAAATGAATTGAAAACACAAGGACTAAATTGAAACTTTTTAAAACACAAGGACCAAATTGAAAACACCCCCTAAATATAGGGACCAAAAGTGTATTTCTGCCAATTCTATTTTACATGGGATCAACAACACGCAATGCAGCAATTCATATTTAAAGAAAAATAAAACATAAAGTTTGTGATAGGATGACATGTGAAATACAAGACAAAAGTTGATAAGTTTGCACAATGTTTCTTAGACTGGCAATGTCATTTCAAACATGTGATGCCATCAAACGGACCCATGAGTGCCCCATGACGGAGTTAGTCTGCTGTCCAGCTCTGCTCCACGATTTCCCTCACTCTTCGGTTGTACTCACGTTTGTTCTCGCTAAACATCCGCGCAGCTTCTGAATTCGCAGGAGAGTTGGGATTGGGGTCACACAGCAGCGACTGCAATGAAAGAATGATAGCCTTTAGAAATCTATCATATTGTCGGTGCTCAATAACTTGACAGTTCTCTATATAATGTTTTTGGTAGCAGCTTCATTAGATGATTTCTAATTACCATTCACATATTTCAATTAAAATTGCCAACTCATTTTAAATATATTGGTGTGATTCTAAATTTCTAACAATGGGGTTGCATAGTTGAGAGGCCACAAATGGTGGAACATGTCCATCATAGAGGTCTCTTCCCATATGTGGCTCTGATCCTGAAACTGAATGCTTGGCTCACCTTCCATCCATGTTTTTGCTAGCAGGCTATTTTGTATGATTCATGTACCAGTCATACAACCAGTTTACTTTTAAACTTTAAACTAATTTCATTTTTACTTCTTGAGAGTGCCCAGAGTTAACTGAAGTCCTAATTTAAATCTTACACAGACCACATTCATACATTTTGTGAAGGTATTGTTTCCTAACAAAGAAAGTGATAATTACATTTCTAGAGAACATAGAAGCCTATTCTAGTAAATCCATGACAGTTAGATTATGGTATCAACAGTATTTCTAAACACTGATGATAGGTCAGATTCAATCATTCAAATCTGCCAGAACCAAAATGGGTGAGGTGAGAGAAGAATCTAAAACACTCTATAGTTAGGCCTGATGAATGCTATACCATGACATTGGTCAACAAAAAGCAGAGAATCTATAAAACAGCCCATAATTGTCAAGATATCAACAAAACAACATAATAAGAGGGATCAACAAACCCTTTAAATGCATTACTATATTATTAGTCAGCAAAAAAGCCCCTTCATTTTTTGATAGAGTTCCACATCGAAAAAGGATGAAAAGAAAGGGTGATCAGATTGAAATGTCAGGATACATGTTAAATGCACAAAGCACATGGCATGGGATGTGATGGGATACTTATTCATCATGCCTACAGTTGGAACTTGGAAACCTTTTTTTTTTTTTTTTTCCTGATAAGTCATAAGTTTTATTGAGAGAAAAAAGCATCAAGGACACTAGGCGTGTGTACTTGATGAAAAACAAAATAAGTTCTAAAAGAACAAAAATTGAAAAACTCTAAAATATTGGAGAATGAAAACAAAGCCAGTCGTGAACATCCAGTCAAACAAGGTTCTGAAGAACTGCAGCTTCAGGTGAAAGAAAAAGGTAAAATTGACTATAATTGTCCTATACTTTCTTGTTCTGCTGCATGGACATAATCATATGCTTTTCTCTTTGCAAGAAGGTCATTAAAGGAAGGTTTGTGTGGAGTGAGTAACAATAGCCAGTGCTGCTCCTGAAACAAGAGGGTCCTAGGAGGGAAGGTTTGCACATGGTTCTAAACTTCACCAACAAATTACAATATACAATGTACTTATGTATGTTTTGTATGCATGCCTGTGTCAGCATACATTGAACTAGAAAGAAACCTACAAGTCTCGCTCACTCAACAAAGGCGTAGAAGCTAACTTTTTTTTTTTGATAAATAACAAATTTTATTGATCAAGAAGGGTCAAGAGTATACTGGAAATATACTCAAAGACCAAAGAATTACAACCGACAGAGATCAAAGAACTCAATAAAGGAACAGGAAAATAAACCAGTAGCTCTCATCCACTCATACAATGATCGGTAAAAGACCAGCTTTAAATCCACTATATTCAGCTCACAATCCTCAAAGGTGCGAGCATTCCTCTCCCTCCACAGGCACCACATCAAGCAATGCGGGGTAGCCTTCCAAATTTCTCGATGGCGACCCAAAGAACCTTGCCAACACCACAATAACTCAACCACCTTTCTAGGCATAACCCAAACCACCCCAAAAAGATTAAAAACAGAATTCCACAATTCTCGAGCCACTTTGCAGTGCAGAAACAAATGATCTATTGTCTCCCCATCCTCCTTACACAAGCAACACCAATCCACCAAGATTATGTTCCTTCGCCTTAAGTTATCCGCAGTTAATATCCTTTCCAAAGCAACCGTCCAAATAAAAAAGGCAACTCTAGGTGGCACCTTAGGCTTCCAAATACACTTCCACGGAAAGGGCACCCCTTCCTTTGAAGATAAAACAAGGTAGTACGAACGTACCTGGAAAGTCTTCGACACTGCCGGTTTCCAACACATTTGGTCCTGGCCTTGACCTTTGGGAGAAGCTGAATAAAGAAGGTCCAAGAAGTTCGATATAGCTTCCAGCTCCCAGTCATGAATTGAGCGAATAAAATCCAGCTCCCAATGAACCTTATCATTACGGATCCGTAAGTGCTTAGCTACCATAGCCTCCTTATCTCTCGTGATACGATATAATTCAGGAAACAACTCCTTCAAAGGACTCCCTCCACACCACACATCACTCCAAAAACGGATCCGAGACCCATCCCCCACTTCAAACTCCAAAAACTTATAAAACTGATCCCACCCTTTGCTTATATACTTCCATAAACTCATCCCATAAGAGCCATGAGCCTGCTGGGTAGACCAACCCCCACCCACCGAACCAAATTTCTCCGCTATGACCCTACGCCATAGAGCATCCCTTTCCACCCCAAATCTCCAAAGCCACTTCCCTAAAAGAGCTTGATTAAAAGTCAACAAACTCCTAACCCCCAAACCTCCATAACGCACCGGGGCACAGATCTGGTTCCAATTAACCAAATGAAATTTAAACTCCTCACCTGCACCTTGCCATAAAAACTCCCTTTGAAGCTTCTCAATACGCTTAGCCACCGACACAGGGATAGGGAAGAGGGACATATAATATGTAGGGAGATTTGATAACGTGCTCTTTATTAAAGTGAGCTTTCCCCCCTTGGATAAATACGATCTTTTCCACCCTGTTAACCTCCTCTCCACCTTCTCCAGGACCGGATTCCAAATGTCCTTAGATTTAAATTTAGCACCCAATGGTAATCCCAAATATTGCATAGGAAGGCTAGCTGTTTTACAACCCAAAATATCTGCCAACCCCTCTACATCTGGCACATCCCCTACAGGAACCAGTTCAGATTTACCCAAATTGATACGCAAGCCAGTAATAGCTTCGAACCAAGTAAGAACATACCTTAGGTTAAGGATCTGATCATGCTCAGCAGCACTGAAAATCAGCGTATCATCAGCGAATAGCAAGTGCGGCATCATAAGAGTAGTGATACCCCTATTTCCCACCAAGAAACCCGACAACAGCCCACCTTCAACCGCTTTATCCATCATTCGACTAAAACCCTCCATAACAATAACAAATAACAAAGGAGAGAGCGGATCCCCCTGCCGAAGACCTCTGGAACTCGAGAAGAACCCACAAGGACTCCCATTAACCAGGATCGAAAAACGAACCGAAGAAATACAAAACGAGATCCATCGAATCCATCTAGCTGAAAAACCACATCTTCTCAGCATATACAAAAGAAACTTCCAGTTTACATGATCGTAGGCCTTCTCGAGATCCAACTTACACAACACTCCTGGAATCCCAGACCGAATACGGCTGTCTATGCATTCATTAGCTATAAGAACCGAATCGAGGATTTGCATCTCTTTCACAAAGGCATTTTGAGGCGAAGAAATTATCTTTGCTAACACCAAGCTCCACCTGTTTGCCAAAACCTTTGCCATAATCTTATAAACACTCCCCACCAAGCTAATAGGACGAAAGTCCTTCAGCTCAACAGCCCCTGGCTTCTTTGGAATAAGACAAATAAAAGTGGCATTTAGGCTCTTCTCAAAAATGCCTTGATCATAGAACTCATTACACACATCCATAACTTCACTCCCAACAATACTCCAACATGCCTGATAGAAAGCCATGGAATATCCATCCGGACCCGGGGATTTGTCTCCATTAAAATTTTTCACCACATTGAACACTTCTTCCTCAGAAAAAGGCCTATCTAATCCCTCCAAGTCTTCCCCAGCTAAGCCATTAAACTCCAACCCATCCAGTAAAGGCCGTTGGAACTCACCCTCCGTATATAGCTGCTCATAAAACTGAACAATGTGCTCCTTGATGGCTGCCTACTGAGTTGCCCAATAGTGTTCCTATTCCGATTAGAGTTGGCTATACGGTGGAAAAACTTAGAATTTTTGTCCCCCTCCTTAAGCCATAACGCCCGATATTTTTGCCTTAAACTTATTTCCTCCATCAGAATAAGATGGTCCACTTCTGCAATGACCAGCTCCTTTCGCACCCTATCCTCCACTGATGGAATAACCGAATCTGGATCAACATCCAGCCCATTCAATTCTGCCAACAAAGCATTCTTCCTTGCCGTGACATTCCCAAATTCTTCCGCATTCCAATGCCTCAAATCAGACTTGAGTGCCTTTAGCTTATTGGCAAGAATGTAACTCGGGAAACCTTGGAACTGATAAGAGTTCCACCATTGGTGAACCTTTGCCACAAAACCATCCACCTTGAGCCACATATTTTCAAATCTAAACGGCCTACTTCCTTGATGAGGACTTCCACACACTAACAAAATAGGAAAATGATCTGAGCCCAACCTCACCAATCTCTTCTGAGAGATAAGCCCAAAATAATCTTCCCAGTCAGCCGTAAACAGAAATCTGTCCAACCTAGACCTAGCATCAATCGATCGACCATTTGACCAAGTAAACTTACCACCAAGCAGAGGAGTGTCAATCAGCCCCTGAGCTGAGATGAAATCTGAAAACTCATGCATAGCTTGAGTGAAAGAAGTAGAGTGGGATTTCTCCGCCGGAAAACGAACCACATTAAAATCTCCTCCCACGCACCAAGGAACATCCCACCAGCTCTTCACTCCAGCTAACTCATCCCACAAACCTTGTCTCTCACTATCCAAATTTGGCCCATAAACCCCTGAGAACATCCACTCACTTTGGTCCATAACAGTCCTAAATTTACAAGACACCGAGTACTGACCCACTGCGTCTTCTAACTTCTCAACTACCCTCCTATCCCACATGAGCAGAATGCCACCCGAAGCCCCATTAGAACCCAAGAAAACCCAATCAACATATTGGCCACCCCACAAACTCCTCACAACCCTACTTGGAATCAATCCCAATTTCGTCTCTTGAAGACAAACCACATCAGCTTTCCAACCCTTCAGAAGATTTTTAATCCGAAGACGTTTATCCAACTCATTCATCCCCCTCACATTCCAAGAAATGATCTTCACATTCATTGATTCAACAACGATGCCCCACCCTGGACCATACACAAAGATTGAGAGCCTCGTGTCTCATAATTTATGGTACTCACCAAACCTTTCAGCTCCCTAGTTCCCCTTTTACCTGATGGAGTAGACTTCCTGCTACTAGGCCCTGCCTTTCTGCGCCGAGCATCAATAGCTACAAGCAACTCCAGAACTCTTGCCTCATAGCCTTCATATGAAGCACCTACTAATTTCCCAAAAGCTTTATGCTTCTGCAGAACCACTCTGAATAAGTCTATGGACCTACCTCAGTCAACCCGTGTGCTTCAACGTCAGAGGGCATCATCACAGCTAGTGGTGCCACCACCATAGCTTCCCCTTCATCCTCCGGTATGGAATCTTCCTTTGTCACCAGAGCTAGATCCATATCTGACCCGACCCATTTCTTTTCCTCCTCGGTAGATTCCGACCCACCATGCCTCTGCTCCTCAATCCACTGTTGAACTCGCCTGGTGAGTCTCATCAGCCATCGGAGTGACCGATCTGATGCCTTCTGGAATTCGGAGACGTTTACCGTCTTTGAGTTCCAAAAACCACTCCTTCGATGTCCCCCATGCCCGATCCACCAAAGAATCCCCATCGCCCAAATCCCCTAACGGTGTATCATCGTGAACCGTAACCACCGGGAACGTATCCGAGCCACTCTCCTCATCGGAGCTTTCGACGGTGAGCTCGAGGTTGTCTCCGCCCGATGGTGTATCAAGAGCAATCATAGGTTGCTCTTGGTTAGGAGCCACAAGCACCATCTGATGCGGCTGCGTGGAGAAGTCTGGAGTAGACGTCTCCGATGCGCGGGGGTCGATCTGACCCCGAGGAGAACACGGGTCAGCTACTGCACTGGGCCCTTCCCCCACACGTGGTCTTGGAGGAATTTTCTCCGTTGCACGTGCCTCACTTTGCCCATGAGGAAGACACAGGCCAGCTAATGTACTGGGCCCCGCCCCAGCACGTGGTCTCCATACAAGGTTTTTATCCTTAACGGGCTTCACGGGTTCTTTAAAAACCGTGGGCTTTACCACCTGCCTAGCATGGTCAATTGGGCCCATGACCGCAGCCTCTGTTGGGCTAACGAGGCTTGTCTTTCTTATGCACCACACCCCATCCGGTCCACGGCCAATTTGAATATTCAAACACAAATTTGCTGACTCTGAATCCCTTAAAACATGCCCAGTATCCAGCTTTTCCATATTAAGAGTCAACTCTTGATTTGGCTGCGAATTCTCCGTGATTCTCGACCCTTCCCCCGAAATTTTCTCCTTTCCTTTTCCGTTACCCTCAACATGAACCCTTCCCTGACCTGAAACTATCGCCGCAAAAGAACCTCTATCTCCGGCATTGTTCATGTTCGCAGGTTGATAAGTACGTTGTTCTGGTCGCCGGTGATTAACATCACGACTTCCAGCGGTCATTGCAGCCATAAGACCATTGATCTCCCTACTCAGCCCATGCCATCCACTTGCATCCCTCCCTTCCGGTATAATCACATACCTTTTGTTCTTTGAATCCCCCAACGTTGTAATGGTTACAAACCGACCCTTACCATTCCGTTGTTTTTGAAGCACAAATATCTTGTTTCCTTCGCGAAAGGAGCGGAATAGATTTTGATCATTGGACATCTTGGCTACCTCAAGTAAGACATCACGGAGCCATAAGGCTGCTGCAAAACCCATCTTAACGATACTGACATGGTTTCTACTGCGTTCTATAAGACTCAACTCAAATGCATTTTTGGTAATCTCAAACGACTTTGATTCCACAAAAAAGAACCTATTTTCTCCCATAATTTAAACGTTGGAGAAACTACCACCTTCTAGACTTAGGGGCCTCCTCCCACCGATGCCGGTGATGGAAGGCCGGCTAGTTGGCTGGTGGCCCCCCTAGGAGAGGGTAGCACTTTGTGTTTCTCTAGCGTTAGGAGAGAGCATTTTTTCAATGATTTTGAATCATAAATTTAACACACTTGTCTATCAGTAATTATTGAGACAAGCACACCAAGTTCAGTCTGTGTCTCAAGCTCAAGGCGTAGAAGCTAACTACTAAAATAATCTTTTAAATCAAACCAAAATTCATGATTTATGTAAGATATGCATCTGCTTTGCTTATTGATACAAAAATATCAAATAGGCAGCAATACTACAACCACAATAATAAAACATTATACCATACCTGGATAGATGTGAGTATAGCTGCCACATCATATATAGGACTCCATTGATTTT
Source organism: Fagus sylvatica (assembly GCA_907173295.1). Lineage (NCBI taxonomy): Eukaryota > Viridiplantae > Streptophyta > Magnoliopsida > Fagales > Fagaceae > Fagus > Fagus sylvatica. Next base: position 8,410,965 of record OU015770.1, on the reverse strand, counting down.
GTAAAATATCCAAACAAATACTTCCATCGGCATAAACTGACCAAATTTTCAAAAGAAAAAATTGAAGTCAAAAACCATAACTTCGGTAAGATATAATATGTAAGACAGTTCCTCATTCAACTTACTGTTGGGATGAAACATTCGAGAAACAAATCGCACTGTAGGTGGTTTGTTTGGGTAATCCTCCGTGAACTGCAGAGTCAACTTGAACGTGCCTGAATAACTCAAATGAAAATTCTTTTATGTAGATTTGGATGGCTTTAAGTTAACGTTGACAGAAATAAGCATAAATGAGGAGCAAGCCAAACAGATACAAGCTCACCAAAAGACCCCCCCACCCCAAAAAAAAGTCCCCAAGAAAATAAGAAAAAATAAGCATTCATCAGATTATTCTTGTTCTATATGAAACATACAGATATTTCCAAATAGTTCATGAACAGAAAGCAACTGACCTACAGGTAAATTATCTAGTGATCTAGCTAACAAGCAATATTGAATTAGTAACATGCCATTCAACTTTCTATGTGCACTCATCTGCACAAAGCTACTTAAATAGAATGTTGGTCAAGTGATACTTTTACTGTGTGGTCATATCACCATATTGCCAAATAATTATGCAGCTGTGCACCTCAACAATTGGAAAGACTAGCTCTCACATGCTTCTGTTCATACCGCCATATATACTTAAATGAATGATTCCAAAAATCAGCGAAATCCAATGACATATGCAATACAATCATATTTAGATAAGCTTCCATAAAAAATGAAATTAACACCTGACTTATTAAGAAAAACCATCATTAATCTCAAAATGCAGCAGACTACAGACACATAAACACATATCATATGCTGCTGGGTTACAAAGGTTCTATTTATAAATAATTCCCACAAAAATGAATTATTCCACTGTATCAAATCAACAAAACAAGCATTCAGGAAATGTATCAAAGAAACTAACACAGATACAACCCATTTGACACACGCATTCAAGTTTTTTCAACTAAAAGCTTCAGCGCCAAGGATTTACTCACCTCCATCCCACGGTGTATCATCAGGACTGCAATCCAAACCAGACAAGAAACCAGAAATGGCTTATCGAACCGTACTTAAACATACTTGAAAAATGAAAAGAAATAGTTAAACAACATATGAAAGAGCACAAGCAGAGATTTTATGCACTTTACCCCTCAGCTTACCCAAATATAACAGCATTCCAAAGCATAATATTGTTGTCTTGGGGTGCCCCGCTGATGCCTGCAGGTGGGTCTTGCTGCAATCTCTTAAAATCTCTCATCAGCCTCTTCCTAGACGGAGTCGACATCCTTACCCACCTAAAATCCCAAAACCCATTTCAGTATAAGTCTCCTCAACACTAAAGGGCACATTTCAGTGATAGACATTTACAAAAATTACAATCCCAATTAAATATATAGAAACAGAGAGTCATAAATCAATTACATTTACATCTTAAAATTTTCCCAGTCATGAAAATCACCAATTTGACCATGTCAAAAAGAATTGCAATTAAGCTGCATATACATAGAACCTAGTAAAGGACCTCGATTTGATTGTACGAAGCTCCTAAATCAGAAATTTCAGCTGAATTGGGGAAATTCTTTACTAGTTCTATATATTTATTTCAATGTCAACAATAACGAAATCATTCTCTACTACTACTACTACTCCGGTACTAGAATTTATCCTTAATTAGTAAAGAAAAATCTCAATCCGTACTAGTACCAACGCATTCCAAGCAACCAAACGGTCCACAAAGTTAGGGTTTTCATTTTTTCATAAAATAAAATTAAAAAATAAGGTTCATGAAACACGAAAATCAGATCCTTTTATCTGTGTCTCTCTAATCATCCTCCAGTAAAAGAAGAAAATGAAAAGTAAAAAGAAGTAAATGAGAGAATTGTGTCACCTGGAAGTGGAAGTCGATTGGAAGAGAAGGTCCTGGTGTGTGAAAAGCTGAGCGTCCTCGATAGAGAGTAAAAGCTAGGGTTAGTGATTGGTGTAAGAGCATGCAGTAGAATTAGTTTGGGAAGTCGATCAGATCGAATCGAAGTCCCAAACAAAGAGAAAGAGAAAGAGAAAAAGAAAGAGAGAATCTAAGAAAGAGAAATGTGTTAGATTTATTGGGGAATTGGGATGTGATTGGCTAACTCGTCCCCACTTGCCCACTGCCTTACTTTATGGCCGACGTATCCTTTTTTTTTTTTTTTTTTTTTTGATAAAAGGCCGACGTATCCATCACTTATTAATATTACTATTCTTATTTACTACTGTACCCTTACTCTTTTTTTTTTTTTTTTTTTCTTTTTGCTCATTACAGTGCAGCTTTTTCGTAGATGCGAATACCCTTACAAATATTACGGGACACGCGACAAACTATTATGAGTATTTTCAATGAATGTTTAAAATTTAAGTTAAATTTTAATTTTAGAACTATTTTTTTTTTGCCTAATCACTTTTTAAAACACCAATCGATTCTTTATTTTCAACTCTATTTTATTATAATATTATTTCTTTACTTATTCTTTATTATATCATTCAAAACTTTCAAACACACAACCCAATAAAAGGAGAGAAAAAAAAGAGAACTAATTAAAAATAAAAGATATAATAAAATATTATTTTGCCTAAGCTATAATGCTTGGGCAAAAATGCTAAGCACTATAGCTTAAAGTTATTTTGCCTAACATGTTACCAGTCCAGTGGGAGTGGTTTTAGAGTTCATAAACCATATTTTGACTTAAATGCTATTTTGCTTAACCGGTTGAGAATACTCTTAGGTAGGGGTGTAAGTTTCACCGACACAACCGACCAAACCGCAAAAATCGCACCGAATCGCACCGAACCAAACCGCAATTGATCTTAAGAGGTGCAGGTGCAGGTGCGTGTAATAAGAAAACCACACTATAAGGTGTCGGTGTAGGTGCGTGTAATAAGAAAACCGCACTCCGGAGAAAACTGCACTGCACCTCTCCGATTACACCCCTAGTATGTTATACTTGTATGCTAATGCTATATGCAAGTAATGTTACGTTATATTTGTATGCTAATGGTATGTGAATGTTGAGATTGAGTTATATTTGTATAAGGATGATATATATGTGCAGGTTGAGATTTAAAATTATGATTCATTTCTATGAGATATGTATGTTATAATTTTTTTTTTCTTAAATATTCAGGTTGAGATTGGAAACTATGATTTATATTTGTATGCTATAGTTAGCCAAATTTTTGAGTTGTTGTAAAGGTGGATTTTTTAGATTCAAATTGACATTTGGACTGACCCAATCCAACCCAAATGAGTCCAGCTTAAACCGCAAGACCGTACCTACACCACACCAAACCGCACTGCACCGCGCCATGCCAAAACCGATCTTAATAGGTGCAGGTGCAGATGCATGTAATAGAAAAACCGCACTAGAAGGTGTAGGTGCATAAATTCGGAGAAAACCGCACCGCACCTCACCGATTACACCCCTACTCTTAGGAAACACACCTAAGACCGAATGGGAACACGCAACAACTTATTAGGAAACACACCTAAAACCGGATCAGTTAAACTATCCGTTAGTTTTAAATTAATAAATTTATTATATGGGTTATTCTATTGTATTCTTGAATGAATCCTGATATGATATCACAATATCTACATTTTATTTATTTATTTATAAACTGACACCACATATTTTATAATTAAACTGTAGAGTGTATAAGTGTATTACATCTTTTGGCAACAAAAAAAAGAGTGTATTATATCATTTTGAAAGTACATCCCGCAGGAAATCAGGCCTCGATTCATTCCGTGCTCTCATCTCTTTACTGGCTAGAATTGGTAATTTTGTATTGGGCCGCATCGTGATTGATGGAGTTGATTCGGGGAGCATTAGGCTTGGGACAATTTTCGGTATTTCGAATTTGGGCCTATGTTTTTTTTAATAAAAAAAATTGGGCTTATAAATCTATAATTTGGTCAAAATCCCAAATTGGAAAAGAAACTGGACCTGCATTAATCATGTGAGGCTGTGAGCACATATGGTAATCATCTCTAATTTTGAAGTGCTGCAACTTGCAACAGCCCTTGCTAGACTTGCCAGTACAACAATACACTGAGATTATGCAATAAAATGTTAGAATATATAGAGAAAGGAAAGAAATAAGTCTATTTGCAACAACAATACCAAGTTTATTTACTAAATTGTCACAAAAAATAAAAATTAAGGGAGAGTTACTATAACAACATAAAATGTCAAGGTTACTATTAATGGAATGTGCGGCAAGGCAAAGATAGCTTGGATTTTGGTTTTAGCCTTTTAGGTCCACTTACGTATCGGTGGTTAAGCAAACCCTCTGACCTCCACCACTTAACAACAACTTTTTCAAATTCTCTCTCTGTCCTATAAAGTTTAATATAATCTCTCGCAACAATGGTAAGAAATGGGCTACTTGATTACAAAATATGCTATGGGTTCATTTAGTTGAAGGTGAGTTCGGAATGTAAAATGTAGCGCACGAATATGCATAAAACTATTCTATAATTTTTGCAATGATCAAAGGGCTATCTACTTGCTATATATGAGAGTCATTCTGATTGTGCAAGTAATATGGCAGTTAATTTCACAAATACCTTCCCACATACATGCACTCATGTAAGAAAGGGTATCACTGATCATCAAGTTGGATGTGCTAGAGCATACAGGACGCGTTTCACATTTTGTGACAGTGCATATCGTGGATGAAATTGGACTACTACGTAGTGCAAGGCCAGAAATACTTTTCCACTTCTGATTTGATAGGGGAAAGTGATTAGGTGGTTCATCACCATCTCTCATTGAAATCTATGGATCATTTGCAAATTGAAGAAACGCAAGTGGTCCTTCTATTCAAGCATTGGATACAACACTTATTTCTAGTTCTATGGATGTATTCATAAAGGAAATTTATAAAATATTTTTGAAGTACATTAAATGTGTATTTTCCTATCTCACATGAATTGTGGATCTCACCATTAATATAATTAGCATGGCTCATCACTCATGTGAGATGAGCGAATACGCATTTAATGTATTATGGAAGTATTCGTTCATAAGATGAGGGGGAGATGCTTAAAATGGTTTGGTTATATTCAGAAGAGAGCAGCTAATTCACCAGTGAAAAATAATGAGTTAATTCAAGTTGATCAGGGAACGAAAAAAGTTAGAGTAAGACAAAAAATAACATTAATAGAACATAGAAGTAATAGCAAATGACATGTCAATTAATAAAATAACAAAAAATATGACTTCAGTTAGAATAAAATGACAGAAAAAAATAAGTATAGCCGCCATGACTAATTTGTTAAGAATCTATTACTAACCTCAGAATTTTTTAGACTAAAGCTTGGTTGTCCACTTGTGATACTAGTTAGATTAAATTATTAGAACAAGTGAATCAGAATACACTGGACCAGATAAGATGGAAGATAAGACAAATCCAATTTAGTTGTATTTCTATTTACTATGAAACAATGGAAAAAACAAAACTTATATATGTTACAGACTTTCTGTCACACAAGTAATCAATGCTTCAAGCCTAAAGAGCTGTCAAAGATGTCATGGTGGACGAAAGTTCAGCCAAAATATCCAAAATAATATCTAAGAGTTAAAGCCTCTCAATTGTCATCTTCCTCACAGGTAAAAATTGCTTATTAATTAATATGTTACTCAACCCGCTGTTTAACATTATCCTGTTAATATTTCATTGTCATTGAATCTTAAAATTTTATTACATAAACCAATCAACGGCGTTGCTTGTGTAGTCCCCCATAGATACTTCAAGGAACCCCTTCTAATTGGTGTATGAACTATATATAAAATAAACCATAATATTTGCTGTCATAATTGACATTCACACTTCCTTTGGATGAATAATGTAAGAAATACAGTACTATTGTTGTCGTGGACGCAATTACAATGACATAAGAGTAAACCCATATATTAATGTCAAACAAAGAATACTTTTTCCACTCGTATGTGAGCTTAACCCCTATCTGTAAAACTTATATAAATATATCTACATGCATGCTGAATCATCAAAATATTGTCGCCAAAACATATGTATCTGTTAGAAAAACAACAATAAAAATAAAAGGAAAAAGCTTATTCAAATTCCTTTGCTTGCTGTCACCATCTATCATGCACAAATTTCTTTATCATACATCATTACAGGCCAATCAAGACAAAATAAGCAATATTCTAATGAGCATAATTTCAAAACCCATCAATTGGTATGGTCTCTGCTATTGTCACCAGCTGGAGATGTAGATGCACTCTTGGAAGTAGAAAACGGCAATGAAGGTGCAGGTAGAAACATCAAACTTCCCGGCTGCGAATTTGTGGATTGCGTTTCGTTTAAGAAGCTTGATGCACATCCATTCCCTTTAGGCGCTGCTGGGAATGTAGAAGACGCCAGAAATTGCTCACCCCATCTTGATTTCTGGCCAAAATTATCTCCCCCACTATGATTTCCTTGGGCACCAACACCACCACTTGCAGCACCCCCAGTGCCAATGATTGAAGTGAGTGCAGCTACTAAAGCAGATTGGAAGCTTGGGTCATCTGTGATTGCTTTGGTTGCAGCAGCAATGCTATTCTCTGCAGGATTTGGGTTGGTATTTTGCCTGTAAGACTGATACATATTTTCTACAGTTTGTCTTTCCAAAGGCAAGTTTCCAATTTGGTTCCTGCTATAGTGGGGTTGATTGCCATAGCTAAGGAATCCATTGGCCCAAGACACTGCATTGGACTCAGAAGAACTGAAGTTGAGACTTGTGGAAGAATATCTTGGAGGATAGCCTGAAGCATTAAGTCTATTAAACTGAGTTGAAGAAGAAGTAGAAGAGGATGGGGCAGAAGTAGTGAGATCAAGAGTGATTGTTGGGCATGAAGGTGCAGATGAGAAAGGAGAAGAATTATTGGATAAGTAGAATTGCTTTGATTGTAAATTATCTGATAGATAATAGTTTAAGCCACTGTTGCCTAATGCGCTATGGCCAGGTTGGGAGCTTGATGAGCCAGACAAAAGCATTGAAGCCGCTGCTGAAGTAGTGGAAGCCATAGCAGTGGCTGACATAGGAAGTGGGTGGTTGTGTGTTCCTTCGTAGGTGGTGATCAAGATAGACAAATCCTGGGCACATCTTTGAACCTGAAATTGAAAACAAGCATATTGTTAAAGAGAGTACAAATTGTTTTATAATAATTAACAATGTATATGGCTTTTGCCATATATTAAGATAAAAATTAGGATTAAGATACATCTTCTAGAATTCTTACTAAGGATTAAACCCTAATCGTAAAAATTAATTACAGTAAGAGCTCCTCCGAAATTAAATTAATTAAAAGTTGCTCATTTGTTAGAATGGGTTAAAAGTAATGTATATACTAATTTATCGGTGATGACAAATTATGGAGTACCTGTTTTCTTACTGGGCACGATGGTGCAATAGTGCAACGATAATATGCTCGGGGGCATGGGTTTCCTTTCGAAATCTTTTGTCCGTATTTCCTCCATTGGCATCCATCATTAATCTGTATACACATTTAAAAAAAAATGTTATTCAATCTTGATAAATAATATAGATGAAACTTTTAATACCAATCATCTCTTCTAAATTTCATAGAAATTGGATTTTTGTGCATTGGGTAAGACAATTTTAATATACATTTTTACACTAATGTATCAACATGACTAGATTAAAGTAATACTACTTAAGAAACAAAACCTCATGTAAAAATTGTCCATGAGGTGCATGGGTGATTAAATACTTACTGTTGGGGTATCACATCTAGCCCTCACACAAACCCTAGCTTTCTTCACGGGATTTTGTTGTAGAGCTTCATCATCTCCACTTCTCATTGTCTTCAGAACTTTACTCGGTGGCCAAGTCTCCCCAGCTTCTTCCTTTGCTTCTTCAGAACTGTTAATAGGGCTTGGATTCCGCACATTCTCAGTTTCTATTGATGTAGACAATTCCAATTTGCAGTCCAGTCCAAGACTTAAGCCTTCCTTAGTTTGCTCATCTTCTTTCCATTGGTTAGAGACCAGATTAATCTTTTCGTCCTTTTTTGTATCACTTAAAACTCTTCCAAGGCTAAGGGAAATCAAATCCGCTTCTTCCATTTTTCGGTGATTGTTAGCGGTATCCACGGTTTTTGTCCTTTCTTGTTGAACAATGTCACGGAATTTCATTTGGAGGGTCTGGTAATCCTTCATCATTTGATCTAAAGAATTCTTTAGCCTTTGATTTTCTTCTCTCACCTCACCCATTTCTGCTCTAGCAGATTGAAGCTGAGCATCCTATATATATATATATATATATATCCACACATATGATTAGAAACTGATTTATTACTCATACTCTCTCATCCGAGAGAGAAAAATACCATCAAATTTGTTATTAAACTTTAAAGAAAATGGAATGTATATATTTTTTACACACCAATGCCAAACTGAATCTCAAATCCAAAGTAAACCCATTTGAGTCATTGCAGATATTATGTAACATTAAACTATATCATTGCATTGTTATTTTGAGTTGCATGCAATGCCAAAGAAAACCTTCATGGAAATTATAACATGCATGTTTGCAATTTTTGAAGTATATGTGTACGTATATACGCGTCCATATATGTGTATGTATAATGTATATGCGTGTGTCTCTCGCTTGAGAATATAAGATGAGGATTAACCTGTTTCTTTTGGCTTGTAGAAGATGTTGTTAAGTCATGTTCCCACAAGGATCCTCCCATATTAGTCTTGGGTGGCACCTGTTGAAGTATCATAGTTAGAAGAAACCAATTGGAAACAATTATATATACATGCAGATTAATTAGAATTCATGTAACTAGGGTTTTTCAAACTCTTTCCTTCCCAATTTGGTAGTGTTAAACTGAAAAGTGGAAGTTTTGTAATTATTGGCATACATCTACACAGCGATTTCTAAATGATAAGCAATCTAACTAGTTATAAGATTTGATAAACGATGATCAACGTATCGGTAGTAGAGTACTGTAATTGAGGAAAAACCAATACAAATTTGTGGTCATGTGGAGGAAAGCATGGCCTAAAAGTCATCATTTGTACACACATGGTCATGGTCATATTCTTACAAATCAAAAGTTTAGACAAAACATAAACTGTTAAAGAGCTAAGTCAATTAAGGTGACTAATTGGCAAGATATGATTATTGCGGTCCAATGGATCTTTGAGTTCTCACTTAATTGTAGGTACGTGTCACCCTATTCCAACCCATCATTTTGTTTTCGGTCAGTGAGAACCATCTATAGATTCTTTTTTTCTTTTTTGATAAGTATCTATAGATGTTGATTGATATATGGTTTGCCTCTTGATTTTATGACCTACAATTAATGAAGATATGACATCTCATTGTAATTCAAGGTAATTTTTGTTATTTGAAAATATCTCACTTTCATTTTTGTAATTATAAAAGAAGAAACACAAATTAGTATGAAGTGAAATTCCGATAAAATAGGAAAAATAAATTAAAGAGTAATAAGTTATTACTTTATGCTTTAATTTATAGAGAATTCGAAATAGAAGACTATTTGTTAGATTGAAAGGCTATAACCTATAAGTTAGCAACTGGTAATATAATATAATTCTAGTTAAAAATTAGAGAAAATTGTAGTATGCAATGGAAGATGATCATTTTCCTATAAATATAACCGGATTTCATGAAAAAAGCAATCACTTTTTTTAGTCAACTGTTAATTTTCACAAATATTAGAGATGAAAAAGCTCATAATCAACATAAAATAAGGATAAATATACAAATTAACAGATTATATCATCCATAAAATTGTAGCCACTAATTATTATTTTTTTTTTTTAAAGAAAAATCTTGAGACTGAATCAAAACTATATTCTATGAACTCTTTGTCTTTATGCTACCATAAAAGAACTCTTGGGTTTCCTCATGAACAATTACATAAGGGTTAAACCAAATTTTCAAACTTCTTTGGGAGCTGAAACTATATGTCTAAGCTTCATGAACAATTATATCAGAAAATACTTTTCTCTGTGCATACCAAAAGTGACGGCTTTCAACTCCAAAAATCTAACTATTGGATTGAGAGAAAAAAAAAACTGCAAATACAAAAAATATCTAAAATTAAACTCAACATAGATATCCGAAGAAACATGTAAAGAAGAAAGCTTCACCTTGATTACAATCTCTTCTGTATATCCTCCTTCTTCATAAGCACCACTAGATTCATTTCTTTTCTCTTCGTTCACTCCACCTCCATGACGATTTCTTTCCTTCTCAGCCTCCATAGCTCTCTTTATCCGTTTATGTTTTTCTTTGAAGTACTTCGCAATTTGCTCCTCTTCTTATATAGACAGCATGAAGTATTTGACTCCGTTTAGAAAGAAAAGGCAAAAATGTTCAAACTCTATATAGCCTTACAAACAACCACAGACACAGAAGGTCAACAGCCCAATCCAATTGCATATAAACAAAAATAGGTATACTTATATTATATTCATAAGTTTATGTATTATTAATCCAAAATGGAAGAATTCAACTTCAACGTTTGAGATAACATGTCTATAAGAGAGAGAGAGAGAGAGAGAGAGAGAGAGAGAGAGAGAGAGATTTTTAAGCCGCAATGCTCGGACCCCACGTAATACTGCTATCATCCTTGAAGTTTCGTACATGAACAAAAGTCATATGGGGATTGGTTCACGTGGTCAAAGTTTTGCTACCAGCGTGTTGCCACCGGTGACCTGAGTACGTTTTTCTTATGTAGGTCAGTGAGTTATAAGGTGGGGTAGGGTTTTGAGTAAAGACGATTGAGGTCAAGTAAATTACCAAAAGATGACAAAAATGAGGTTTAGGTCAAGCATGGCCCATTGGTTTTGGAATGGTTAGCTCATTGGTCCATGCATTCAATTTTAGTAACGTACAACTGGAGTGAGGATCCTGTGTTGCTACTCTTAGTCTTATAGCTTGGATATGATGAGTTTTCTGATTTAAACCGATCTTAATATATCAATGCTAGCTAGAGCTAGAATTTTTTTTGAGGAGATCAAGTTATAATTATACATAAAATAAAATTTTAACATATGTTATTTAATAATTTTAGTGTTTCCATGACTTTGGTTATAATTAATCACAATTCAAATTGTTTGATATTATTCATTCATTGTAACAAAGTTGGTAAAAACTATCTTGAAGCTACAAGAAGAAGTGTTGTATGAAGAAGTTCACTCAAGAAAAAGTGAAGCTCGCTCAAGTGAATGAGATGCTTGCTCGAGCAAATCATTAATCAACCTAAGACTTTGCATGTACCTCATTCGAGTAAGATCGCAAAAATCTATTTTATGATATTCTATTTGACTAGGTTTAGTGCCCTTTTTTAAAACCCTATTTATGAAATTATATAAGATCTAATTTGCACGATTTTTCTGTAGATTTAGAGACTACCACACCCTAAGCTATTGAGAAATATTTTGTGCCTCTTCTCCATTGAGCCATATTTATAAACCATAGTTTTTACCCACTCTACTTATGTTATAGATAGTGGCTCATATCTATCTATATATAAATTAAAGTAGAAGACGTTGCCATTTATTTGCCACGTGGCATCTAAGACAATGTCTTTTACTTGCCATGTGTCAGTTTATTAAAAAAAAATTATATCATTAATAAATTAAATACCCACTACCCCATAATAAAAACTACACCATTAATAAATTAAATACTCACTACCCAATTATATGCTTCAATTAAAGGCAAATATGTTAAACACAATATATGTTATTTCAAATATGCATTTAAATTATAACTTTGACATTTGTCCTAGTAGTCATTCCTCTCTTCAAAAAGTCTCTTGCCCAAGAGGGCGAGGGTGTGGGTTCAATCCCTATGTAAATTTTTTTTTTTTTTTTTTTTTCTATGTGTTAAATTTTCCTAAGATACGTGTTAGACTTAAGATGACATTGCCATTTTTATCTCCGTGAACCAATTTGTTATATGATGGACTTCTAAAGTCACAAATATTGTTTATGCAATTATTAATAAGTGATAAATTGCCCAAAAAAAGATGAAAAGAGAAATAAAAGAAAGTAAAAAAAGGTAAAGATGGGATAAATATGTGACAAATTGTATTATTTATTTATACAATCAAAATGTTACAAGTTAAACAAAAATGAGAAACCACTCAACATTTAGAATTCTTATATAAAACAATTAAGGTTCATTAAAGTGATTGAAATTCATAAACGATGTGAAGTGAGTTTTTTTTTTTTTTCTAAGTCAATATAACCCCAGGATATAAACCCCCATTGACTTTATGTTCAATATCCCCATTTGATGAAATATAATAAAAATCAGTATAATACATTTGATAAAATATAATAAAAATGATCATTTCTATTTTTAAGCTCAAAGAAAAATTATTTACATTTTCTATTTTACATTCTTTTTTTTATCTATTTTTTTTCCTTTTCATTATTGTTATTATTTCTTCATTCTTCTTAGTTTAGTTGCTTTGTTAGGAACATATTTATAGAAAAATAATAAAAAAGAGCTGCACATTACGCGGGTTATAATCTAGTTATAAATAACACTAGTGTCTAGTTTAGAGCTGGGCCTCTTGTCGTTACATACTTCCGCTCCATTGTTATTACCCATCACCATTTTCACCATCTTTTTCCTCCAACATTTCCTTCTACCACTATCGCAAAGTTTCTCGCCCATGACCACCTTACCACCATCACAATTTTATCCATAACCATTGGCATATCATCGTCAATTGTATCACCATTATTAACACAGTAACAGCACTCCACTATCATCACTAAGTCATTTGCACCACTGTTATCTTTTCCTCATTTTTTTTTTTTTTTTTTTGATTAGTTCGATAATTTGAGATAGAAAGATTAATGTATCAACACGACTAGATTAAAGTACTACTACTTAAGAAACAAAGCTCCATGTAAAAAATGTCCATGAGGTGCATATGCATGATTAATCCTCACACAAATCCTTAGCTTGATTGAATTCATTTATATTCTTAAATTTTTATAAACAATATTCTATTACCATAGAGTGGTAATAATAGAATAGTAATAATTAACTTGGGATGTCCAAATAAAAAATTCCTCACAGTAAGAATTAACTTGATTGAATTCATTTATATTCACAAGAAGATTCTCACATCTGCGAGTTAGGTGTTGACAACGGATTTTGAAGTTGAAAAATAGGAAGTAATTAATCAAGGATCTATAGCACACAAATCAAAATGAACGAACGAAATTATATTAGTTAAATTGAAAATTTTGAGTATATATTGTTTTATTAACCAAATGAAGTAAAGTCACTGTTATTTTCCAATCCAGGTAGGATATCAGCATTCAAATGTTGACAAAGAAACTTCCCGAAAGATCTTGGTTTACCATAAAATGGAAGAAAACGTGCAGAAAAGTACAAAGCCGCCACAGGCCCACAGTCATGCTTTGAAACTTCACAAGGATTCTTAATTCTAGTCTTTGCAAAAACATGGCCCCTCGTGATATAAAGATTCATATATTCCCTTGGCTTTTAGACAAAGCCTTAGGATTTAAAAAAAAAAAAAAACATGTTTGAAAATTTAAAACGTAAGGAGACAACTTGATTTGTAAATTAATTGTTTGAAAAGTAGAAAATGATTCTCTCTATTTAAAATGTATCAATTTAAATAATTTTGTATGACTTGGTAATATGTATATTGTTGTTAATTATAGTCTTATAGTTTAACTGACACTTCCTGATATTTTCAATTGAAATATCCAGAATTCAAATCTCATTTCTCCTAATTATTGAATTATAAAAATAAAATAAAATAACAAATTACACACGGTTAAATCTATGTAATAAAATCTTGATCCTGTAATGGACTCTCTTCGTTTGAAATGAAATTTATTCCCTAAAATTTCGTAGCATCATGACAATATTATACCATTTATTGTAAAATTAGAGAAAAATGAACAAAAAGTCCTATAGTTCAATTGATATGTCATGATCTTTCCAACAAAGACATCTAGGTTCAAATCCTCTTCCCTAATTATTGAATTATCAAAATGAAAAATGAAAAGTGAGAGAATTAATTAATGCATGAACTCTATAGTCACATTAATGTTATAGTAGTATTATTTAGTTGTGTGCATGTGGAAACCTCATAGTTAATAAAGTATCATTCCCTTTTTTTATTATTAAATAATAAAGTATCATTCCAATTTCCACACTTAGCAGTCAGCACAACTAAAAAATTAAAGAATTGTAGGCTCAAAATATAACCTCCATGTCTGCCTTAAATTGAAAAACAGTTATTCAATTCTGAGCGCAAGACTTGGAAGTCTTTTTTTTTTTTTTTTCATTTAACATGAATTGGTATCCCTATTATCAACCTATATATATTATAGAGTACTTTGAGACTAATCCTGCAATGTACAATCAATCAGAAGATATATAAAGCAAGATGGAAACTGATTATTTTTATCGATTTATTTTATGATTTAGATTAAAACTCTAAATTTAAAATGGATCCATTAAGGAGGATTCTAGACCATCCAATATTCATAATATTTTGGGGGTGAATCTTCTCTAATTAAAATGATAATATTAACTTTTAACAGAACTTTGTGGAAGCCAAATAGGCAATAGCACTCTCTCTTTTTGGGCTCAACATTTGACATGCATCATGGGCACCCGAGTCTACCGCTAGCTTTTTCCTCCAATTGGATTGGAACAAATCAAAAAACGTAGTAACAGTTCTGAATGTAGAAAGATAAGAAGAATTAAAAACTATGAAAGAGTCCTCTAACCTAACGTGATAAACGGTGAAATAGTCATGAGCATGTTTGTTGGAAATACACTCACACCAACACATGTCTCTGTATACATCAATTTTCTGTAGTGACAGGCCATGAGAAGTTAAAGCTTTCAGTTTTCAACGTTTTTGTCAATATGAAAGGAATAAAACCTGATAAAATTATGACCTAATATTCTTCTTTTAATTTCTTAAGATTCCGTTTTACATATATAATATATTGGACTCTTTCTCTCTCTCTCTCTAAGGGAGTTTATAAATTAATAATATATCATTGTACGCAGCAATATTGACCTTATATGCATCCATAAAACAAATTAATTAACCTTCGAAGTTATAGCTGTATAAGTAAATAGGCACGGATAGTTTCATGCATGTATGTGTACCTACATTCATTGTTTGGATGGAATCAGTTGTATAAATATATATAATCTATATATTGATTCTATTAAAAAAAAAAAGCTCTCGCTTTTGTATAAGTAAAATGGAAGAACAAATATTTAATTCACTCAAATTTTCTATTAAGTGTTTCAAATTGAATTTCAAATCCACTTTATTTAATTTTATGCCAAGTGTACCCCTCTAATTTAAAATTATTTCAACTTATTGCATCCAATTTAAAATTACTTGCAATTTATTTAAAACTATATTATAAACCATATACAATTTCGTTCAAGTTTCAACTAATTTGAAACCGCTTCAAGCTCATCTATACTTCGGACTGATTTGAAACGAATTCAATTTCTCTTATCAAAACCTAGCATTAATTCAAATGTAAATTTTAATATTAGAAAAATGGTTGTTCTTTTTAATAGATTTTCATAATGACTAAAGTTTAATAACTTATATGAAAAGTAAAATAAAAAGTTAACAAAATTCTTTTCATCACAATAATAAAAATGATGTGAATAAGTAAAAAAAAAAAAACTAAGTATATATATAAATAGGTAATATTTTTTTTTCTTTCTTACTAAAATAGAACAAATCCCAATTCATTAGGCCTTTCAATACAATCAAATAGAAAGCCTCAAGTGTGCCATATTCTAGGAGCTAAAACTATGTGATTGAATAAATCCTCCTCTATCTGTTGGGGGCGAATTATTCTTTTAAAGCTCATCATTTTCAACATAAATGATCAGCTTGTCCCGAAATGACCTATGTCAAAGTGATGGAAAAGAAAGGATATTCTTCACGCATCCGCCTAATTTTGTCAACTTTTTTGAAAATAATAAAAAGAAAGATGTCTTTGTTTTACATACTATATCAAATTTCAAACTTTGGCGAAAGTATATAAACAAAAATCGGTAATAATAAACTATGTACAAATGGTTAATATGAATATTATTTTTTATTTCTTAGATATTTTCGTGCATATGTAAGGGATTACAAAGCACACACATATTGTGTGTGTGTGTGTAGGCTAGGTAAGCAACTTGATCTTGTCTAACATTTTTAAGATCCATGTATAGGTCAACGGCTTATACTTCGTTCTTACTTTGTGAGAATTTATAAGCATTATCTTAGTCTACCTTGTAGATTTTTTAATATTTTGATTAGTATCTTCTAAAATGTGATCTGAAAACATTTATTTTTTAAATGTTACAGGTAATAATCTTGATTTCCACCAGTCTTACAAACTTTATTAAAAAAATCGGAAAAAAACCTCAATCAAAAAGAATAGAAGCCATAATGCATTAGATCGTGGAGGAATTTTCACTTTAAAATTCTCACAACCTTGAGACTTTTGTTCGATTATTCGTTGTATGATGTATCAACTAAGTTAGGGTTATTCTATTGAACTAGCTTCAGGCATTTCGTGTAGCAATTATAATTGGGATTGGGTTTTCTGGGTTTGTGCATGCATTAACCTATTATTAGTCATAAGATTGAGCTTTAATTATAGCCTTTACAATCCATTAACTAGTGGTCGATATCTAGGCCTGGCTATGTATTTGATCTGCTTTAAATTCCAGTTTATGGCAATAGTGTAAGGCAAAACTGTGGGATTAAGATTTTTTTTATCCATTTTGGATATATAGATATGACATCCATTCAATAATAATTATTTTTATTATCTGTTGAATTAACTGAACCTAATTACACTTATCAAAAAAAAAAAAAAACTGAACCTAATTACAAAAATATTTAAAAAAAAAAAAATCCAGTCAATGTGTGAGACCTTGGACATGAAGGGAACCAATACGCAAATGAATATTGTGCACCAATCTGGAATTGTAAAGAAGTCAATTTCTACAAGAGCTTCCCACTAGATATTGTTTTATTTGTATTTTATTTAATAATTGTAAGATAATAATATAGTAGATGACGCAAGCTCTCTTTTGTCAATGGGTGTCGACATTTTATATATGATAAAATATAGGCTTAATTGTACTAACTACCAAAGTCAACAATACTATATTTGTTGAAAAAGAAAATCGAAACAAAACCTTCCAAAATATTTAGTTATAAATAAATAACTTATCTCCTCATAGAATAATAGTGTCCTTAAAGAACCACTGATTAATGTTTCATTGAAAATGTACTAGGGTACCTGACATTGTTTAAAAATAGAAAACAAAGAAGGAACAAGCATAAAAACTAAAGCTTATGTTGTATTTGTGTTTATACAAAAATAAAATTTATAAGTGTGGTCACTAAATTGTTTGAAGGAAACAAACAATTTTACACTTCAAGCCTTTTTGTAAGTTTCAAATTAATAACTTGACTTCAATTAAAGAATGGATTCGGAAATACCTCACTTACAAGAACTTTTTCATGAAATGACAAGCAAAGTATGAAGGATGAAATATAAAGATAATTAACAATTGCTAGATTAATTCGACGTAAAACTTAAACAACATTAAATAATTTGAGATGAAGTCCATTAAAATAAAAAAACATACATTTGAAAGTCTAACTAAAGGGCGAAAAATTTGTATTATTTATAGTTGTTTCATATGCGCCCGAAATTGACATTACAAATAGGTTAACAAGGAATTAAAAGCCAGTTCACATCGATGCGTAAAGCTAAGAAGCAGCTTATAGCCTCTTGGATCTACGCACTACTCGAAATGGTCCATCATTGTCCTCATCATGAGTTTGAATAATGTACTTGAAATGCAATTTGCCAGCATTATAAATACCAATCAAAATCTGATTTAATCGTGAGAGTCCAATTCCATCCCGGCCACAAATGTCATGACAATAATAAAATGCTAGAAAAGAAAGCAAAGCAACAAATTGGAAGCAACAAATAATTTCATCCCAGAGCCCATCGACACTCCTGTCAGAACAAAAGTGCTGATCAAAATTGTAGTTCCAGTTTTCTACTGTTCCAAATTGACCAAAATGTAGTCGTTAAATGTTTCAAGCATACAAGCAAGTCATATGATATAAACGAAGGATGATAAACATGTCCAATAACCTTAAGTCCATTAAAATCAAATATCTACATTTGAAAGGCTAACTAATGGGCCGGGGTAAAAAAAACTTGCATGATTTGAGTGGTTTGATATGCACAGGTTTGATATGCACAGGAAAAAAAAACCAAAGCGATGAACCATGCTATACAATTCCTTTGACACTGCCCGAATTTGTGACAATTTTCAATTAACAAAATATTATTATTACTTTAAATATGACTCTTTCTAGGGGGTTGGTTATTAAAAAAATAAAATAAAATCAATGAATGACTTAAAATTAGTATTTATTTTAGACCATATATATTGTGTAGTGTAGTGACCTCATGTGAAATGAAATATAATAAATCCTTACAAATCATGGTCTTTGAAATGATGAAAGCCAATTTGCCAAATTGCACATATCAGCACACTTGGAAGTTGGGCCACGTCTTTGTCAAAAGATCGAATCTTTTACCAACAACAATCATCCTTATCAGCTGTGCAGTCAGCACTAAATCGCCAAATTTTACTGTTTCTAATCCCACCAACGCCAATGATCTGATAAATAATAATCCATAATCATAAGTAAAAACAACCTTATCCTCATAATTTTTTTTTCACTCATTGCGGCGCATGGATCAATGGGTTCAGTCTTCAAAGTTCATTATCTGCGGGATATATCACCTGTGTTATGAGTCTCAAAATGAACAAATCTAATCCGTTAATTCTATCCATTAAATTTGTTAAGGAGGGGCCCACATTTGAAGGATGGTCCAACAACCATATAGACTTGCTAAGATTAATTTTGTGATCATGATGACTAAGCTAAGCGTGTATTGACTGAGAACAAGAAGTCCTAAACACATGGGACAATTCTCCCAGGATGAGGTTGTGAGGGTATTATTGGGATGTGAGAAATGTCAGCCCCGCACAATCTATCTGCGTGTTTGGTACACGTGATTTGAATCCTGATTCTGGGATTCAAATCCATATATAAAACTGATACAACCTAAAACAGCATGAAAAGGACAGCATAGCCCTGAAGTGACACTTTGATTTCTGTAAGCTTTTGGTAGCCCTTTTAATCTCAAACAAAAAGTTTTCTAGTTCAGTGCACTATCACACACTCACATCATCATGAACAAGTTTCTATTCTGTGGAGGAATGGGGGCCAGAGCTCCCCAGAAGGCTCTCAGTTGGTTCAGTTCTTTCAATCTTCTCAAGGTATTTTACTGTGTTTTATGCAATTATTACTGCTTTTCAGTTTGTGAGTTTGTTGAAAATGGTGGCTTTTTGAGATTTTTTTTGTCATTTTAGACTGTTGGGTTTTGTTTGTGGTTCTGCATTCATTTCTATGCTATTATTTTTTTCAATCAGAGATACATTTATATATGTATCTGGTTGTTTGTGCGATGGTGGAGGTTTATATTTTATAATCTAATTATTGCTTGGTCGGAGACTATTACAAAATATATTCTAATTTAATAGGCTTGTCACAGACTGATTCTTGTCGCAGATCCCAAGTAGTTGGTATGAGGCATTTATAAATTAGTAAGGTTGGCTGTTGATAACTTCTGAAACCGCAGTGATCCATTGTGTTGGGACATGTATATGCTGTTTTGACTCTTTATTGTTGTGTTAGAATGCATTCTGTATCCCCATTGACTGTTTGGGCATTCACATTGAAGCTAATTTAGATTGGTTTTTTAGTTTACATAATCCATTTAATTTATTATTTGAATATATATGAAATCATCTTCCACATACAAAAGTTAAAGTTCATTATTATGCCTTTTATGAGTTGCTTATTTTCGGATTCAAGATCCCAGACTGAAACTTGGATTGTTAAATTGGAATATGATTATGTTTGTTGAACTGGTCCTAAATTCCCCGTCTACTTAATTTTTGTAAATGGAATGCATTTGGAGTCAGAATCCTAGGCAGTTGTGGAAGGGCCCTTCTGCCTCTACAATGTTCTAGCCAATCTGTTAGATAAACTGTCATGTACTCATACTTCTAATGAATTTATAAGGGTCTTATGGGATCTGCGTCTGATGATTCTTCCTTGGAAACTTATGTAATATTTTTTACTATCTTCTTATTTGTGACAAATGTCTGAACTCTGAAGTTGATTAACCTGTCACCCCGTATGTTTTATTTACTTCTAGTGGTCTGCCTGATAGTAATTTACTTTTTCAACTTCATTTTACCTTTATAGCAGATCTGTTCATTCCATACCCTTTGCTACCGTGGAAGTTGAAGAGATATCAGGTTCTCAACCTGCTGAAGTTCACAACTTGGGTAGGTACTGCAACTTTAGTAGTATGTTTATCTCATAAACGGATGTTAATTTATATAGATAATGTCCCGCAGCCAACAAGAATTGAGAACAAATCAACAAACAATTTAACTTCACAAAGACCTGCTAGGTGTAATTCTCTATAATAATTCTCTAGTTACATTTTGCTCTGTTTCTAATTATAGTGTTTTATTTCTTATTTTTTACACCTTAAAATTAAAAGTAGAATGGATGAAATATTAATCAATTATTTCCAATCCCCCCCCCCCTCCCCTTCCCTAAAAAAAAGGAACAGTTTTGTTCCATGTACTACTGAAGCTTAGAGTCAGGGCCACTAGAATAATGTTCATTTGTTCGTGATATCTTAGTAACTGAATTAGGTTGGTCCTGAACTTGTCTTTAGTATAAACCTACATTGATCAAGTATTAAGAACATAGAATGCCTTCACTTTCAGTGCAGGGTAAATGGAAAGGATCTTCAACTTGGAATACAATTCTGGATCCTTTAAACGGAGAGCCATTCATTAAAGTTGCTGAAGTAGATGAAACAGGCGTTCAGGTGTGTGTCATGAGTAGTCTACAAGTGCCTTCTTGCTTTATTTTCAAAACGATCTTCCCCGTTTTTTACTGTACAGAGAATGATCTAGCCGAGCTTAGGTCCTTATGCTTCATCATGCCATCTTTCCCCTGTCATTCTCTCACAAATTCAATAATTTTAACTTTGAAATGGTTACTGATGTCTGCATATTTGCATCTAAACCATTTTTTCCTCCCCAATTGTGAATTGATTATGCAGCCATTTGTGGAGAGCTTGTCCAAGTGTCCCAAACATGGTGTACACAATCCCTTTAAAGCACCAGAGAGGTTTGTGTTGCTCGTCCCATCTCTCTGTTTCTTTCTTTTGGCTTTTATTTTTTTGTCTTTGTTTTTTCTTTTTTCTTCCTTATCAATTTGAGATATTTTCTCTGAGGATTCCATGATTATTTAATACCTGTTTTCTTAAAGAAGACCTTAATTACAATGATTAATAAAATTAAAAATAACTGACAGCAAACCATCTTTTGCAGGTATCTTTTGTTGGGTGACATATCAGTAAAGGCAGCCCACATGCTTTCCCTTCCAAAGGTAATGTATTGTACGCAAAAAAAGAAAAGAAAAGATGACTGACTTTTTTTCTTCACTTCTTTAGATTATAAATTAACTCAAAGAGATAATGCAATGTCAACTGAAGGATATATAAATTTTTATTTTGACAACTAGGATATATATATATAAATCATTTTTATAAAATTAATTTTTATTCATATGACTTTCAGGTTTCCGATTTCTTCACTAGGTTAATACAGAGAGTTGCTCCAAAGAGTTACCATCAGGCTCATGCTGAAGTTTATGTTACACAGAAATTTCTAGAGAATTTCTCTGGTGATCAGGTACTTCAAGATGAAATCACTTGGAGCCTTTTTGTGTTGCAAAGAAAACTGTGCTTCTTTCGTATTGATAAACCTGTAATTGACAATTTTTTTGTTGGTTTCTTCTCATCCAAATAGATGCAATAATGATAAAATTACTGTTATTATTATGGCCAGCTTATATACAGGAAGAAATACCCTCGACATGGTTATAAAAATTTTGTGTAATAAGATGTGTCATGATTCATTTGGCAGGTTCGTTTCCTTGCGAGGTCTTTTGCAGTACCTGGAAATTATCTTGGACAGCAAAGTCATGGTTTTCGTTGGCCTTATGGTCCAGTAAGTTGTTCCTTTTAAACATGAATGATATTAGTAGAAACTATATGTTCAAGACATTCATCAATGAATTTTCAATACTTATTTAAACATGAGAATCAAATTTTAATAAAGGGAAATGTTGGGAAATTTACTTGATTCAGAGTAGCTTGTTTGCTCTTCAACCAATGATAGTTGAACAATTGTAAAGGATAAGAATGTGAAAAATGATTTTTTACAGTGTAATAAAGACTTGTCACTTCGTTAGAGCTCTTTATTAATTTGTTAGATCTTGGGCTATATTGCGGTCTAAACTGACTGTTAAAATGTAGACATGAAGTTCTCGTGTATAGTAAGTGAACCTGATAAGAATTTGATAGTAGGTCCTCTTTTACTGTGCTCTCAGAAATTAGTCTACTTTTTCAATTAAGCACATGCTGCGCAGGAGAATGATAAAAAACTGATGGATCTTAGATATGAAAAAGGCATCAATCTTGATGAGATAACTGCTTTCTCTGATTGGTATAACTTTTTTTGTTTTTTTACTAGGCATACTATCTTGTCATCTTGATGTGGATTTTGGTTTCATTTTCTGAAAGATAATGTCTCCATATCAAGATGGATACAGACTGTCTCTTCATTAGTTTCTATTCAAGATTTGGATGCTCCAGAAATCCTTTTATGTCAGAATATTAGATCATGATTAATTTAGTCTCTTCATACTTTGCTAATATAGAAGACTGTCTATGCAGGTTGCAATTATTACTCCTTTCAATTTTCCCCTGGAGATTCCTGTACTTCAGTTGATGGGCGCACTTTATATGGGCAACAAACCCATTCTTAAAGTTGATAGCAAGGTATGCCTGTAATCTTTTATGTACTATGGTTGGTGTGAACTTTCTAATTTGTTGATAATTTATTAATTACTTTATACAATGTTATCAATTTACATTAGTGATGCCCTATTTAATGTATTGGTGCAATTGAGGATAGAATGTACAACGTGTTAATTAAAGAAAATTTATGGATGTTCAATGAAACTGAGAGAGAAAGAGAGTGAATAATGAGAATGATGCACATGCACATGGCTAGCAGTGAAGCCAAGAGATAGATTTCCACCAAAGTTTGTGTTTTCAGAAATTGGTGGAATAATGTCCAATCCCTGCTTTAAAAATATTGTGACTATCTTTTCTAAATTATTCTTTTGTATATTGTCATCCCTTTCTAGCGAAGTCCATTATTCTATTTTTGTGATTTGTCTCTTACATTTTCTCATGTGCATATATCAAAATAGTGACTAATAATGTTTCCTAGGTGAGCATTGTCATGGAGCAAATGATGCGCCTACTTCATTATTGTGGGTTACCTGTGGATGACGTTGACTTCATAAATTCTGATGGGAAGACGATGAACAAGATATTATTGGAGGTTGGATTTTTAGATTGATCAATTTTGCTTTCTAATTCTTAATTACTTTAGAGCCTCTTACTTTATTCTTGAAAGATTTTCAATTGCTTGCTTCTATGGTTTATTATGTGATCAAGCTTGATCTCAATCACTGGAACTTCAAGCGTATCAGCCACATCAGTGTAGGATTGTTGAGTATTCAGTTGTAATTTTTGAAGTTTACTGGAAAATTTGGATAATTTGGGTCTCTCTCCCCAACTTGCACTTCTATATGTGGTTTGCTTTGGTTATGGATTTGATACATTTCCCAGTCCCAGAAAATTCCGCCTTCTCATTCACCATACTCCTCTCTCCACTGTTTTACCATTAAGGCAGTGAGCTGTACACTCAAAGAGTCAGAATATCAACTTATGATCGGCTCCTTATCCTGTGGTTATATGGTAAAATATATGATGTCTTGAAAAGAAAAAGGAGTTAACACATAATGGTAGTGTGGTGGAGGCAATTGTGGGGCTGTGGAGTTACTGGTCCCTTTGGTGGAGGTGGGAATGGGTTCGATGATAGAGTTGGTAATGAACTGTAAAGGCCAAGAAATAAAAAATAAAAGATAAGGTGGTGTTGGTAGTGACGGTGGCAATGGAAGTGGTTACATGTAGTGGTTCAAGAAATTTGGAAAAAGTGATTTCAGAGTTCATTGCCTTACTTTGTCCAGTTGTTTTCATTATAGGATTAGCTCTCACCCTTGAATCTTCCAATTCTTATAAATGTGCTTTATGACATGTAAATTTGCTACAAATGTATACAAAATCAAATTTCATACTCAATATTACTTTTGCAGGCAAACCCACGAATGACCCTCTTTACTGGTAGCTCAAGAGTGGCAGAAAAGTTGGCTGTTGACCTTAAGGGTCGCATTAGATTGGAAGACGCAGGATTCGACTGGAAAATTCTAGGGCCTGACGTTCAGGAGGTTCCTTATGAATAATTTTAATATTAGATTATACAGTTTCAACTATGTAGGTTTAATATAAGTCTTGATTTATTTCTTATGGGTTTTGGGATGGCAGGAAGATTATGTTGCATGGGTCTGTGATCAGGATGCATATGCATGCAGTGGTCAGAAGTGCTCTGCACAATCAATGTTATTCATGCATGAGGTTAGCTGCTTGCATTTGATTCTTATTAAGAATGTTTTATTATCAAGGCTGAGAAGATTACATCTTGTATTTCTACCTTGGATCATATTTTGTCTTTTATGTCATCCACATAGATTTTCTCAGTCACAACATTGTGAATTGGACGTTGTAGTTTGCGGACAACATGTTTCATTTCTTTTATCTTGATAATCTCATTGCTACCCTTCTGCAGAACTGGTCTAAAACTTCACTTATATCCAAAATAAAAGACCTTGCAGAGAGAAGGAAATTAGAAGATTTAACTATCGGCCCTGTCCTTACTGTAAGTGTGCTACACTTGCTGCTATTTTTAATTATATTGTCTGTATGATCAACAAAATACCACTCAAACATCCAATTAATAGCATTTTTACTACCATCCTAGATGATTTGACAAGTGTCATTTTGGAGTAGCAACATTTGAATGGATAGATTTTTTGGATTGCAAAGTAGAAGTCCTTGAAGAAGACAAATTAATGTTTAACTTTGATCCATGGATCTCTTGAATTAGTTGTGTCCTACTGCTATTATCCATTTTATCCTACATACGAGCAAAACTATTTTGATTGTTAACTTTGCTTTTCACTTTTTGTGTTGCAGTTCACAACTGAAGCCATGCTAGAGCACATGAATAAATTGCTTCAGATACCAGGTTCAAAATTACTCTTCGGTGGTGAACCTTTAAAGAACCATTCCATTCCATCCATATATGGTGCTCTAAAACCAACGGCCGTTTATGTCCCACTTCAAGAAATTATGAAAGAAAATACTTATGAGCTTGTAACAAGAGAAATTTTTGGACCATTCCAGGTAAATAAGAAAAGGAAATTTTAGTGTAATTTTTTTTTGGTTTTGAATTTTTTAGTGTATTACCAAATCTCATTCTACGTTTTATGTCAAAATTGTCTAGAAAATTGAGTAAATAGGGCAATTGTTTACAAAAACTGTCAAAATTACAGTAGTTGCATATAAACTGAAAAAGATTGTGCAGATTCAAAGTAGGTAGGCCTGCTTTTGTGACACATTCTGATCTTTAGATAATGAAGCCGGAAAGCAACTTTCACATTTTCAAAGTTGTTCTAGGTATCTAAGAGTTGTTGGGAAAAGAAAAAAGGATCACAAAGAAATGTAGGGAAATAAGAATGACATTACTTCTCTGGGGTCTGTGTGCGCTCGTGCTTGTTGTACATGCACATGTGACTGTTTGTGCACATGCCTTGAGAGAGAGAAAGTTGGAAATGGGAAGTGCATCCTTAATTTTTTATATATTGTAATTTATACTAAAGGAATGAATCAGAATAGCTGGAAGCTAATGTTACTAACATCTTCCTGTTTAGTCCTAGATTATTATTATCGACTAAATGTGATTTTGTATTTGCTCCTAGATAATTACTGACTACAAGACAGAACAACTCCCAATGGTATTGGATGCTCTTGAGAGGATGCATGCACATTTAACAGCTGCTGTGGTTTCAAATGATCCCTTGTTCCTGCAGGCAACTCTCTCTCTCTCTCTCTCTCTCTCTCTCTCTCTATTAAATTTCAGTGATAACATTTTTTTAAACCCCAAGCTCAATTTCAGTATGCCCCAAGATTTAGATTACCTTGTTTGTAATTTTAATGTCTTTATTGGGACATAATTAAGTAATGTCATTTTAATATTGCTGCCTTGCTGGAGACAGTCTCCAATTTCATGAAATGCTTTGTGCATTTCAAATTATTCTAATCCTTGATGACTGAGAACCTTCATCGCTATGGCTGGTCCAAAATCCCAACTGTTGACCTTGGTGTTGCTTTACATACCAATAGGTCATTGTTATGTAAGAGCTCAAACTGTTTAACGAGTTTTCCTTTTGTTTGGGAGGATTTTTTTTTGCGCGTGTGGGGGGGTGTTCGAACATTATGGTATAAGTGTATAACTTTCTCTTCTGTCAAATTGTGTGGCCCCATGATGATATTCTGCAGTTTTGTGTGTATGGAGCAGTCTCCTGGATCTTTATCAAAAAAGTTCTTCTCTATATGATGATTTCCTGATCATCATCTAAGTTTAGTTTATTTATGTCATAAATCCAATCTGCAGGAAGTAATTGGACAAACAGTAAATGGGACTACTTATGCTGGATTAAGAGCAAGAACAACTGGAGCTCCTCAGAATCATTGGTAGGCAGAAAATACATTAGTCTCTTTCCTTATTGAGAAGATTTCTATGTGCTTTGGTCATAAACAGTGGTATATGACAGGTTTGGACCAGCTGGAGACCCCAGGGGCGCCGGAATTGGAACCCCAGAAGCAATAAAGCTTGTTTGGTCTTGTCATAGAGAGATTATATATGATTTCGGCCCCGTGCCAAGGCAATGGGAAATTCCACCTTCTACCTGAGAAATCACACTGACAACAGAAGAAGAGAAATAATGAAACTTACAATGCCTACAAGCAAGTTGCTTTTTGGCTTCATTTACAAAAAAATAGAAGTAGGGAGTAGTAGTGTCCTTTACTCACTCACTATTTTCATTAATAAATCGGGATGTTTAGTTTGGCTTTTCTTTGGCTTATTACAGTTTTTTTTTTTTATTAATTTTTTTTTTTTTCTAGATACAATTTTATTTTTTCTAGATTAGGCTCTAGACTCTAGCCTCATTTCGAAGCTTTAGGCTCTATTTGTTTTGGCTGAGATATTTGTAGTAATTGTATTTTTATTGGGTTTATTCTCTTTGGTTTTAATGCTTGATTCAGAGTTATATATATTTGTTTACTACTTAGGTTTTGAGCTTTGCTTTCTAATTTTCACTATGACTTTGCTTGAAGTGATAGCAAAGACTATGTTGTTTAACCTCAAAAACAAGATTATGTCGTATAATGGCTGATGTAGTTTAGAGATTAAAAGTTGAATTTTGACATGCATGGAACTAGGAACCTTTTGCTAATATTGCATCAATGCTCCTAAATTGAAGTTATTGCAGGCTCTTTTGCATGGATGTTGGTTTGTTTAGTTTTTTTAGTCTGCAACACTTTGGATATGGCAATTTATAGCCAAGTTGTTGAGTTCAGAACCAAGAATCAAACAAAAAATGAAAAACAAGCAAAACGTGCTATATATGTGTCAATAAAAAAATATCTTCCAATTTATCTTCTTCTCTTAGCCTTCTTTCAAAATCCCTCTGCTGCACACTAGATATACTATGCTTTCTTTCTTTTTGGGTTTGATGAGGTGGAAGAGGTGGGATTTATGGATTTGGGATGACAATAAATTCCTTTGGTTGGGATATTAGAGACTTTATTTTAAACCCAATCTCCTCCTTTATCTATGCTCCCCATTTAAGGAAATTGGTGGCCATGCTTTAGAAACACAAGTCCAAACCATGATTGTAGTCCAAGTTCACTACAAGTCTACAATCCAATTTAATCCAGTCGACCTATGTGAAGTGCAGGTCACAACACAACTTTGTTTAGGGGAAAAAAAAACCTAAAGCGCATTTAAATTTATGAATGAGAGCAACAATGTTTATTTATTTACCCACAAACAGAGAGCAATTGAGAGAGAGATGAATAATGGATAAAAGTCCCCCAGAAAACCAACAAGCTTTAAAGAACATTCCTGACTAAGCATCCCACTGAAATTGTCTGAAAATTGGGGGCCTACAGAAACCCTCAAGCTCCAAAATCACAATGTCACCACCTCAATTTTCTGAGGTAGTAGTGGGGCTTGCACGAATCCATGAGTCCTAAAGTGATGACAACATTCAGGCACCCAAAATATAAAGACACTACTTCAGTTCCCATCAGAAACCTTCTGTAAGAGCAAAAACTCGACCTGCTAAAGGTGAAGGCAAGGCAGATACAGCTTGTTGAATTTCCTGATAAATCAAAGTACCAAATTAACAATTTAATTACCATTAAGAATACAAAAGCAAGAGACATTATAAGATATAACTTCATCACATAGAATACACCCACTAGGTTTATCACACTCCTGCTCTGTTAAACTTTTTAAATGTAGGAGGGCTTGATAGCAGACCAAACAAGGATGGCAACCCCTTTAAGTCAATATTACCACCTATGCCTATGCCTCTGAGCCATATGGAAACTGTGAGTCAATATTATTCACTATTTGGCGGTGGGGGAGTCATCAGAGAGAAGAGATACATCTTTCTTATAAAACTGATTTGCTGCTAGAACAGCACAAACTCTCTGTGCAGGCTGTCACCCTTGGCGACCAACCCACTGAGGAGACTATAAGAATAAGTCAGAATAGAAGAAGTTTGTATTATAGTACCTCAACTGTATGACGTGCTGAAAAATGTATTAGAAGAATTGCTTTGTTCTCAAACCTCTCTGCATGACTTATTATCTGGTAAAAGCTCATCCACATAATAAAAACACAATAAGAAATCCAGGAAGGTGCATTATACAAGACAGAGACCAATAAGGGCATGCAGCATGATAGTTTCCAAAAGAAGAGCTTGGAGACTAACCTCCGATAGATGCGTGTGTCCATAATCTCTTGCTCCCTCCACTGGAACAGAGTTATCAAGAAAGGTGCTCTGCAGGAGAAGTACTTCATGTAAACAATTCATAAGAGCCTCATATACAATGCAAACCGCCATAGACGCTCAAACAATTTTTAGCAGTACAACCTATGTAGACAATGGATATGAGAGACTGCATGCATGTGTGTGTTAATACATGCTTGTGTACTATATTAACACATAGGAAGTTTCAATGAGATACTCTCATTGACCTGGTATCTGCATGCGCCAAATTGCATGAATGATCAATATTTAACACCCAAGAATGGGGAAAAAAGAGAGGCAGTTTTCACCATAACATTTCCTCTCATTTGGTCCACATGATCTAAGAGCGTTATTGACATTTCAGAATAGCAATCTATCACAAATCCACCTCTCATTAATTAGTGCAGTAGGTTCAATTGCAAGCCACCAGAAACCAATCATTAAAGATTCTCTTAAAAAGAAAAGAGGCCACATCCATATCACTCCGGACTCCAAAAACAAACAGCAAGATTGTGACCAGAGTTTATCCTTTCATTTCTTTGCCTTTTTTCTGATAAGTTTGACCAGAGTTACCTTTGAGTATAAGACTACAACTGGTGCAAGAAGTTAAAAATAATACGAAAAAAATAAACCTTGAAGTACCAAAATGTCAAAGTACATTATGTAAAGTAAAATTACATAAGCAAAGTAATGCACCTCCATAACAAGAATCCTTGATCTCAAAACATCAATGTTATTTTGGTCAATTATAAAGTCAGACATGGTATCTCCAGTGAAAGCAATTTCAGGTACTGTCACTGTGTTTGTAATCTGCAAATAAACAATCCTGGCCTTGGTTAGTATAAGCTAAAAAAAAAAAAAAACGGAGCAAGCTGGGTATAGACAGAGACATATAAATTTGAAAAACAATGTCAACGTTCTGAGCATACCACATTACCAAAAAACAAAATGTCAAACGTTCTGAGCATTAATAAATAAAAGAGAAAAACAGAAGCCCACCAAGATATTAGGTAAATAGTAGAACTTTCTAAAGCAAACATTTATCAACTATGTTTTGAGGTTTCAAAATAATTGCTAGAACTTTTTTCCAACAGTCATACATGTTGCAAAAGCCAAAAAATGGATGTCTAGATACTCAAACTATGCCCCATAAAACTCTAAGCTTATCTTCCATATTCCAATATAATTTCAACAAGAAAATCTTTTTTGCATACAATGAAATAACACATGATGACGGGAAAGAACACCCAATCACCAAAAACTAGATATTCCAATCATTTCAAAAAGAAACAGTACAGCATATCTTCTACTTGTGGATGCTATATACGGATTTTTTATTTTGGAAGGAAAGCAGGCGGAAATGATCAACTTTGGAATATGATCTACTGCTTGTACTCATAACCATGGCTACTTTCCCACATCCCACTTCTAGTCACTCCTTATCAAATTAACAGGAGAAAATAAGAATATTGCATTCAAGAGGTGGTAGAACAGTTGCATAAAAAATGCAATTATATTTATGAATAATTAAAAAAAAAAAGGCCTGGTAAAGGACCCCCAGAAAGTAAAGGAAGCCAATTCTCAATCACATAGTATCAATAAGAAGTTTATGAAGGCAACTGTCAAGCCAGACCTCCACACCTGATGACTTCAAATTCTTAATCTCGTTCCCAGGAAGGCCAATGTACTCCTGCTTAAGTTTCTGTTTTATAGAGTAAACTACATAACCCTGCAATGAATCATCCATAGTCATTAAATACTAAAGACAGCTCAAAGTATATACTAATTCCTCAGCATCTGCATGTAAAGCCAGTTGAGAAAAAAAAATTACAACGAATTAAGATACCTGGCTTGGTATGACATGGTAAGTCTTGAAAGCTCTTACTTTAAGGTCTCTTCTCAAATGAAACTCTTCTCCTGGAAATAAATGCTTTATAAGCTTACTTAAAATTACATTCAATGAGACGAGAGCAAATGAGACCAAAATTTTCAGTTGATAAAAGAATTCAATTGAAGATCAGCCATTACCAACATCCAAGCCAATTAAATTATGCTTCAGCTCTGATTGGTCCATTCTTCTGTGTACCTCAAATAGTTGTTCTACATCTTCTTTTATACATTTTGGTACAATGATTGTTGGGGGCTTCATTCTGTACAAGCCACGAGTTGCAACATACATGGGGAGTCCTCCCTTACAATATAGTTAAGTTAAAAGTAGAACTAAGGAAAAGTGTCCATATGTAATCAATTAAAAAGTTTGTGAAACTATGAAAATCTAGATTAAATAAATTCATCGAAAATTTGATAAAATTACAAAGAAAAATCCCTTTTTCTTGAATTTTCTTTCTGGCAGAATGGGAACAGGGAGGTTGGCACCGTTTGATATTTTTGAAAGCCATATTAAGACTATGTGAGAAATTAAATTTTTTTTTTTTGCAATGATGGACATAGACAATATGCCATAACATTAGATTATGATCAAAAGGTCCATTACAATGCACACACTTAATAACATCTAGGTACTACAAGTAGAGTTCTTCAGCTCTTGGTGATCTTGTAGTACAACTTTAATCACTGAATTCATTAAAAAGTGAAAACCCAGAACCAAAACAATACTTGAGCTCTACAATGTTCCACACAACACTCCAAATCATTACACAAGTATAACCAGCCAAACCCAATAAAAGAAAACACAAATTATAGTATTTACCATCTAACTACTATAAATTATCACAAACTCCAGCTGACCCAATACAGAACACAAGCATACTAAGCCAAATTGAAAATATCTCCTACAACATCAAAACAAATACTTAATAACATGAAGTAAATAGAAAACCCAGAACAAAACAAAAAGTACAAAGAAAAAGCAGAGAAGGGACTGACAATGTGGTCCATGTGGGCATGGGAGATGCAGAGGAAGTCTTGCTGTATAGCTTGGTGGGGGCAGCGACCAATATCGAAGGCCAAATTGAGAGTTGGGAAAATTACGCAGGTTTCGTGGCCAGCAATTGACAGACCCTTTACTGGGTACCCTTCTATATTCATAACAACCTTCGTTTTGTTTGACCTCTCTTTGGCCTGGTCGGAGTCTTTGGTTTCCGTTTCCATAAGAAAATTGAGACTCTGAAAGCAACTAATTGAGGAGGCTGTGCGGTGGGGATTTTGTTTTGCTTGCCGTTTGAGTTACATATCATGTGTGGGGTCGGAAATGGGGTTTTCATTTTCATTAGGGTAAATATAACACTGTTTCATAAGTAGGTATGGTGTGCCTTATTTTTTTTTTTTTTCAAATAATATTCTGTGTATGTGGGACGGGAAAATTGAAGAATTCTAGAAACTTCAGTTGTTAAAAAAAAAAAAGAAAAAAAAAGAAAAAAAAAGGGTGTTATGGTTGCACAATAAAATTTGTTTCAATTTTTTTTTTTTTCCCATATATAATAAAACTGAAGTTAGTGACAATGGAATAATATATATGATTGAACAAATTTCCGAAAAAACTTATTTTGGAAAAACATTATTAGCTCTCTTTACTCTTCCATCCTTTTGTCTCTTTCGTCTTTGACATCCCTCTCTCTCCACGACCCCACCATCGTTGTTTGAAGTCGGCCTACACAACCTCCTCCGAAGCCATGGGCCAATCGCAAAATTTGCAACCCCACCGGTGACAACACTATCCCCGCCAAGCCCAAAACCTATATATTCCTTGCCATTTTCCACTAAAATTGCATTATTGGAGCTTGAGAGGGTTGCTAGATTTGTCATGAGACCAAATGTGGAAGAAGTGAGGCAGAGCAATTTGACAATGGAACAGATAAATTTTAGCTAAATGTTTAGATGGAATCATTGAGAGGATGGGCTACCACAATCTTTTCAAAAATATCACAAGAATGTGTATTCAGTTTTATTTTTATTTTTATGTATTTTTACATTTTATTTTTCTATGAACTATTTCTTGTCCAGAACTAATAAATTCGTAAGAAATAAAACATATGAAATTTCATTTTAAATTTAAACTGCTTAATTCTTTAATAGAACCCAAAGATTAAAGGTTCAAAGCCAATTATGTATATTCAAGCGAATAAATGCTCTTGAATCTCTGGGAAAAGAAAAGAAAAAAAAAAACGGTAACAAGCAAGCTGTAAATAAGTTAAAAAGAAGCAACTTTGAATAAAATCCTTGAACTATTCAACACCACACAATAAATCATGAAAAGATTAATCTAAGAATTTCAAACACTTTTTCATTCCGATTTGGATATTTCCATACAATGTATCACGATTTCAAGATCTTCTCGGTACAAATTTTTTCATAACGGCTACTACTAATAAAAAATAAAGAAACAAACTTCACTAAAAGACCCAGATATAGCCATAACAAAAGAAACTAAAATTGATCCTAATCCAAATCTCAACAAACACGTGGCATTGGGTATCGACACAAAGGACAAACACGTGTGATTTCGGAACCAATCTCAAACTCTTCCATGATACACACCGAGTCCAACCATTGGAACCCAACTTTCTCCAAAGCCTGAATGGCTGGGATGGGCTTGGCCACATGAGCCTCCATGGAGTCCAAAATAAGCACTTCATCCTCATAGGTCGAGGACTGATCATAACGCATCTCTATTTTTATAACCTCCTTTAGCTTTAGGTCCACAACAATGGGCTTCCCTGATCTGTCAGCACTTCTAGCAACAGCTTCTATTTTGCGAAACACTTGACTGTGTTTTTGCTCTGGGACATGTAACTTACTAAGCACAGTGGACAAGTGAAATCCATTATCGTGCAATAGCACCGAACGATTTGGTAGCCAGTAGTTTCGTTCATCGCGATGGATAGTCTGTCTGTAGGAAGTCAGTGGTTGATGGGAATTGCCCACATAGCTGTTAGTTTGGCTTACAATGCGCGTGCGAAATTCGACTATGAACCCCTCAGACAAAGAGAAAGAACGCGACAGCGATAGCGGCCGGTTCCATGGTTGGCTTCGCTGCCATACATGAGATTCTAATTCTAAATCGAGGCGCCTACTTGTAAACACCTCCGTTGGTTCTCACAGTACTCGACATGATTGAGTCAAGAAAACGTAACGAGATGGTATGCTAATGCTAGCAAGAACTGCTATATATTTATAGCCGTGTGGAATTTTCTATTCCTACTAGGAGACCAAAGTTAAACACTCTCCTATTCTTACTAGTACTAGTGTACTACTTCTGCTAGGATTTGGAATATTAAGTCGGTTATCAAAAATAAGTCTTTAACATCCTAATTGCCATTAAAAAACAATCCTAATTGCCAATAATAAAATTAAGGTTCCTAATTAAAATAAGTTCCATGAATAATTAATTTTGTGCGACAAAAAAAAAGGGTATTTTGTATGATCTTTCCTTTATTCTAAAAAATAAAAAAAAATGTAAGTCAATAAAAATCAATTTCAATTGAAAGCTTAAATTGTTTAAATAGAATATATTGTGAATGTAAAATCATCGTTGATATATAACAAATTTCTTCTAACAACTTGATATTTTAATTTTTAAAGTTAGTATCCACACGTGGTAAATTATCAACATTATCCACGTAACCGGTGTTTGGGCAATGGAAGTGGTTGGGGAGGCATTTTTTTGAACATTTGAAATTTAATTCCTTTGTGTTTTATGTGAACAGTCTGGCGGGCGGTGGGAACACAACCGGCGTACATTTTAGGATGTGGTGAAATCCAAGAGTCAATTTGTAGAATGCTTCGTTTCGTCGTTGTTCGATTGGTCTTGTGCTTGGGGTCTTACTTCTAGTACTAATGTCATGCATTTAATTTTCCACAAATGTTTAGGGATATGATTCTTATATTAGATTGGTGCGTTATTGTGAAATTATTGGTTCTCTAATAATATGTTGAATATAGATCAATAATATAAAAGATAATAAAAAAGATTAGAAAGAGATAATGGGAAAAGATGCCGACTTAAATATGCATTGTTTTCTGTTACTATGAGTTAAGTATTAAGATGACAAGTAGAGACCTCTAGTTGAGATTCTGCTATTTTGTATTCTTAGGATTTGACATGTGACGAGATTTTTTCTTTTTATATTTTCTTAATTTCTTATTTCCATGTTTATCTATAAGAGATTTTTTTTTTTATTTTTTTTTTTCATAATTTCTTTTATCAATGTTTATCTATAAATGACAAGTGTCCCATCTCACTTCAATACTTAAATACTCCTTTCACCTAATCCTTATCCTCCTCATGTTTATTTATATTTTTGATGTAAATCTATATGATACTATACAATTACCAAACCTGAATTTTTTTTTTTACAAAGTTTACCTTTAAATTAATTTAGAGAATTTTTTTTTTTTTAACCCACGACTTCTAAGATTATTTGCGAGTCACATAAAATTTTTTAATAATATAAGTAGATCATCTTCTTGTCCTCATTTTGGAGGAAGAGTCTTCCACTCTGTTTTTTCGAATTCCTGATTCGAACCCTAGCAACCCCATTTAAAACCCTAAAATTAAATCTCGCCTAAAATACTAAACTCTCTAGGTTTTACTTTTGTCCGAATCGATCAGCGGATCAGATCAAGATCCAGAATGGACCAACATCATCATCATCATCATCAACAACAACAATGGCGTCCCATGCCAATCCCAGGTAACATCTGCCCCACCTGCTCAATTTCTCACTTCCCATTTTGCCCTCCTCAACCTCCCTTCAATCAAAACCCTAGACCCCCATTCGACCCGTACCATGGGCTCACGGGTCCGCCCCACCCGTTCACGGATGGGTTCGCCGATCCGAGGCAGTGGCGTAGAAACCCTAGCTTGGATAGAGAATCCTATGGTCAATTTCAATTACAGTCTTATAGTAATGGATTCACAAATGAGGGTGATAGGAACTCTAAGAGGCCTAGAGTTGATGATATACAAAATAATCAGAATTCTGTTAGGAATTCTTCGGATTTTGAGCGGAGATTGAGGTTAATTCGCGATCATGGTGGCACATTGACTGGCCCGCCCCATGAGGGCGGTCCGGGATCGATGCCGGGGATGAATAATCTCGAAACAAATAGATATGTTCAGGAAAGTTCAGGTTTTGATGGCAATTATGATGGAACTGGAGTTGGGGAGTATCGAAAATTTCATGACCCAAGGTTTGGTTCCAGTGATAGAATAGGGCAACATTATATGCAGAGTAATAGGAATGGGTTTCACAATGAAGAAGAATTCGCGCATTCTAGATATGGTCAGGTGGAAAGTTCTTTGCATCCTTTTCAGACCTATGGGATTAATAATGTGGATCAGCCGCCTCCTCTGCATATATCTCAGCGTGTGCCTTATCCGGGTTCTGAAGTTCCTAAAGATAATTATCATAATGCCCATAATCCTCAATGGCGGCAAAGTAGTGATTCCGTGCCAGCAAATGAACCAAAGTATTCTCATATGAATGCGTACCCTGAACCAAGAGGTAGTGCTGTGATGGACGATCGTGGTCCTAAAAATCAACTGCCACAGCCCTATGGAATGCAATATCCTGTTGATATGAGACATGACTTCCATTCATCTGGCCTGCCAAGTGATGTGAGACAGCCATTTGAAGTTGGTTTTCATTCACAAGATGGCAATCAGGGTCCGATTCGCCATCAGAGTATGCCTGGAGTTACTCAACATGGTGCTCCAAATATGAGTGAGCGTGGAGGATACTTTCCATCACCTTCTGGTCGTAGCATGGTTTTCGAAAATACAGGTCAAATGGAGGCTTCTCGGTTTTATAGTAGGCAGCCTCCTATTCCTTCTTCTCCACCACCGCCTCTTCCTGTTGAACCAGCATTGCGCTCTTCTTCAGAGTTGAAAACACACTCTTCACCACCTAATACTACTGCCTCTCTATTTCCTGTTCCTGTTAGTTCATCGGCCATGGTGTCTTCATCGTATCCACCCATTCCTGATGCCCACTCCTTGACCCCACCCTATTTCCATAATAAACCTCTTATGCATGCTTCCACAGACTTTTTTTCAGAGGTATGGTTGCCATGTGACATGCGTTTTGTATTTTCAGTACTGCCCCTTGACTAGTCTCTTTACTCTTTAGTTCTAAGGAATCTCAAACAATCCACGGAATTTTGTCTAAGCAGGCTGTGAGGGATGGACAACCCTTTTCTCTAAAGCAGTTATCTTCAAATAAGCCCAAAGTTATTGATGCTTCACACTTATTTAAGCAGCCACATCGAGCTACCCGCCCTGATCATATTGTGATAATACTTCGAGGGCTTCCAGGTAACTTATTTTGAGGTACTTTTATGCATAATTTGCTACTTTCCTTATTAGACTTTGAGAATGATGTTGCTATACTTCTTTAATATACTCTGTAATCTAGTGAATACTTGT
Source organism: Fagus sylvatica (assembly GCA_907173295.1). Lineage (NCBI taxonomy): Eukaryota > Viridiplantae > Streptophyta > Magnoliopsida > Fagales > Fagaceae > Fagus > Fagus sylvatica. The sequence goes on along the minus strand of OU015770.1, from coordinate 8,373,180 downwards.
TCTTTGAGCACACGTTCTTGTTGTTTTAATCTTATTTACTTATTTATTTATTTTTTCTGTATTATTTAACAAAACTCATCCTTCATGTGTGTGTTAGAAAATTTGTCTCCATTGCCACTCAACTAAGTCTCCAAGTTTATGACCATATTATGGAAAACTTGTTGCATTTCTCATACTTTCAGGTAGTGGGAAGAGCTACTTAGCAAAGATGTTACGTGACCTTGAGGTAGAAAATGGTGGTCGTGCTCCACGTATTCATTCTATGGATGATTATTTCATGACTGAGGTTGAAAAGGTTTGTTTTTGGCTCTATTTGTGTTTGATTTTCAACATAGAATTTCATAGATCATTTGAGTCATAGCTTGTAATTCTTTATGAGTGGTTCAAATGCATATATTGTACATCTTTCTCTCCTCTTTTGAATAAAATCACTTTTTTACTTATAAAAGAAAAGTCCCTTCATGCCTTCTTTTTTTTAAGGTTTAGACAATATAGAATATATATGAATAAGCATTTTCTTTTGCCCTGAAGATTGAGGAATGTGATGTTTCAAAGAGTTCTGTCAGAGGCAAGAAACCAATAATGAAGAAGGTGATGGAGTATTGTTATGAACCTGAAATGGAGCAGGTAATGCTTTTATTTCATCTGGATTGTTGTTTTGACATGTAAACTTACCAATGCATGTGTATTCTTGGCATTACATTTATGTTGTTTTTACTTCATTAGAAGGTTTATTTTCTAGGAGATGTTGGGCTGACCCAATTTTGATGCTCCTGTGGACTTAACATTTTATGACTTTACATAAATGGTTGGGAATTGTGTTTTTGATGTTTGCCAGGAGATGAAGGAGTTTTGGGGATTTTGTTTTGTCTTGTTTTGTTTGGGGGGGGGGGGGGGAGGGGGGGGGGTGGTAATTAGGATTATGGATGGAATGGCTGCCTAGTGCATGTGAGAAGCCCATGGAGGCTGGAGCAAGGGGATCTTGGAATTGATTAGGTGCACTGTGAAATGGACCTCTGCAAAGTAGTGGTTTGAACTCAGTGATCCATGTATGGACTTGGACCAAGTATTCTGTCCTGACCACCTTAAAGCTCTCTTGCATACTTTAGGTTAAGCAAGTGGCTATTAGGCTAGCTCAGTGTAATTGGCAGACTGAATTTGTTTTGGTTTGTTACATCCACTTAATAAATCTTCGATATATATATATATATTTTTTTTCTTGTGATAATTTTGTGCTCTAGAATTTATTTTAGTAGGTAACATGTTATGTTTTGATATTTCATCTTATTTAGATTGTGTGGGAGAAGCCCTTTTTGTTGGAGATACAATTAGTCATTGATTGGCAATGCAAGTTTCTGAGGTTTATTTAACTGTTAATACTGTCATTGCTTCCCCCCAAGGCCTTTTTTTTCCCTATCTTGAGAGCTGGTTTTGCTTGCACCTATCTGACAATGCTGCTACTCTTCACACTGGTTTCCTGGGATGGAGAGGAAACAGCTTCAGTGCATTCCATTCATGATCCATTGACCTGAAGAGAGCATGAAGTACTAGAGTCATGTAAAATTATTACTAAACAACCATTTGGAGTAATAGATGTTTGCCATGATTGATAGTTGCTATTGTATTTACAAATAGAATATGTACTAAATGTGTGGTTGCTGAAATAGATTATTACCAAATCATTGGTCATATTGTGTGTAGAAGTGCAATGTGAAGACTATATGGTTAATATGGTTTCCTTATATCATAGTCTGATCTTTGTTTATAGAGTTTGGTATATAGAAAATATATTATTATTGTTTTTTAATGCATTGTAAAGTATGTTTCTTGGATGCCAAATTGCAATTTTTGTATTTCTTCTATTGTCACATGCCTGCAGTTGTTGAATGATAATTGGTATATGGCAATGACTTTTGTTTTATTTTTTTATTACTGTATATGGGGTTCTCAAGTACCTATCATGTTGCTATCCTTAAACTGTAGATATTTTGACTTGTCTGTTAATGCAAGTGATCATTGATATCTATCAAATACTTGCCTCCACATGATGTATCATGTATTTGCATGAGGGTTTGTGTGTCTATATATGCATAACCATATATTTCTTTTTATCTATGACAGGCTTATCGATCAAGCATGTTGAAGGCATTCAAGAAGACCCTTGAGGAGGGGGGTTTCACCTTCATCATTGGTATGCATTCTCTATTCTAAAATCTCCTGATTAATTCTAATCTTAAATTATTATAGTTGTGTTTAATTTTTTATCACTCCATTCTTTATGTTCTGGGGATTTCTAAGTTTAGTTGCTTTATTGAGGTTTTGAAGATGTAATTGCTTGCATTTTCTGTTTTAAATCTTGTACACAATTTGGTAACATCATTTCCTCTTATTTAATTATGTTGAGGTAGTGCCTACTAGTGGTGGCACCAAGTCATAGGCTTTTATCTCCTTCAGAGCTTGGGTGCATATAGATATTCCTAACTATTGCTTAGTTCAAGAAAATGAAAAATTCTTCTATTTTCTAAAAAACATTTCAACCATAGGCATAGATATAAGATAAAATTAAAGCTATCAACAGTTCTTCTGGTTATGCTGGCTTGTTACAGCATTCAATAAGTTCCATGATCTAGTTTGATTATAGATAAAGTGGTGATGCAGTGCCCATGCACTGCCTTCATTTTCACTAACAACGGATGCAGTTTTCTTCGGCTATTGACCCTTTTGTTGGTGGTATGTGTGCCTCGTCTTAGTGGATGACCGCAATCTGCGGGTAGCTGATTTTGCTCAGTTTTGGGCAATTGCAAAGGTATACCCTCAATTCTCTCTTTTTAACAACCTCTGCCATGTGTTCTGAAGTGAAGGCTCAATAAAATTGAAATACACCCAAAATAGCGTGGATGGTAGCTAATGTTTATCGTACCTTATCTGATTTGACTGTTGATTTATACTTTCTAACTTCAACTTTATCTGAAATGGTTATTTATTAAAAACTTTATCTGGAATGGTTGTTAGAAGAAATTACTGATGTGGTGTAGTCTGTGAATTTGGGCTGCTTCTGCTTTGTTTTGAGGAAGTCCTTCAAATTGAGTTTATTGTAGTTTGTGTTAATGTTATCGATGCTGTAATATTCACGAGTCCAGTTTTCTATCAATGGTCTTCCTGGATTTATTTATATATTATACTAAGTGGTTTATTCAAGTTAAATAGGAGACCTACATTCTCGTTTGGGGACACATAAAATGAGACTTAAATGGTTTGTCCGGACCTCAAGTTTTGCATCTGATCAATTTTATGCTTAAAGTAATTCTTTGCATAATTTTGTAAAAACCATGTTAGAAAATCAGCGCCTGCTCTCCCCCACGGTTATTCTCCTTAGATATTTCCCCCAATGACTAATTTTCAGCCATAATCACATATGACTATTCTGGAAGTTACTGAGAAGCTTCAAAGTCGGCAAGTAAACTGATTTGTTGCTGCTATAAATAGGAGATCTTGTTCTCCGCAACAGGGCTGTTTTCCGTTACTAATATGCTAGAATTTCTAGATTTATGCTCTTTTCGATCTTAAATTCTTGTTTTTTTTTCTAGTACATGCCTAGTGTACTTGGTGTTTTCTTTTTTCTTTTGATAAGTATGTACTTGGTGTTTTCTCATCAATAAAATTTATTACTTATCCAAAAAAATAAATTAGGAGATCTGGGTAATTGAAGAGTGAGTCTAGATGTGGTCCTAGCTCCTAGTATTGTAATATGTGGTGAAGCTACAGCTTGAGTGTGAGCTCTTGCTTCTATGTATAAGTGATGTCAAGTATAAGGGAGTTGTGAGAAGTCCTCATGGCAGTGTGCTGGGGGCACTTGTTTTGCCAAGTTTCCATGTGTAGTTTTCACTTTTCAGTGTCTTGTTTATGTGTGAGTAACGTGGGTCTCTATGTACTCGCGAGTTGTCATCTGTTAAGAAAGGCGTTCTTGTGTGTTATTGTGAATTGCTAATGTGTATGTTTGAGTTTTATAATGAATAGTGGGTTTTGTATTTGAACTTTCTTAACGCAGGTTTACACAACAGACAATTTTGTGCACATCTTGATACAATGAATTATAGTAGATGAAATTGTTTCCTTGCATTTTAAATCAGAAGAAATGATAATAGAGACCTTGTATTGTACAGGGCCTACAGGCTGTTGGTTGTCTTGGTATAAATAACCTAACTATTGGTGTTTTTCTGTGCATGAATTTGTTTTACAATGCTTAGCTGCTCTTCGCCCCCCCCCCCCCCCCCCCCTTCCTTTTTTTCCCTTCTCCTTAAGCTTGGTCTGGTTGGTACTCTAGTTCAATCATGCTCTCAAAAAGCCTAAGATTTGGTTGAATCTCATAAATATAATTATGAAAAATCGATAACAAAATTAACCGGTTTTAGCCGCTTGCCAAAATATTAGAAAATTTGGTTGAATTTTCATACAAAAGGATGCATAATCTCGTACGTATTTTCATGCAATCATGCTATTCAGTGCAAGCAGCTACCTTGACTTCTGTTTTGCCTAATGTTTTGTCTTTGCTGAGTCACATGATCATGCTATTTGCACATTTGTTTTTAATCATAAGATGGTGGGAGGTAGTGAATACCTATTCGAATAGCTTTGCCTACTATAAGGAAGCTGATCCATGCAGGCACCAAATATGAGAATATTTGATTTATTGTTTCCAGCTGGAAACCAATGTTCTTTCTGCTGCTATTTGATTTTCACTACTGTGCTTTTGATGACATTGAGGATGGTTGAATCATAGAGTGGTAACATGTGGTTTCATTATTTAATGTTTGCTTCACTCATTGCCCCCTTTCTTCTTTCTTGCCAGAGTTCAGGTTATGAAGTTTACATATTAGAAGCTACGTATAAGGACCCTGTGGTAAGTATGCATGTTACTTAGCAGTGACTAGTGTTGTACATCACCATTTTAATTCACTGCATTTCAATGTTTGGTTCTCTTAATTCCAGCACAAGAATTTCAGTTCATATTCTTGCCAGTCAAATGTCCTGTTGAAAATGGTAGACATTTTAATGGGTGGTGTCCAGCATATAAAGTTTGTTTATTAGTTTTGTGATGCTCTAGTGCAATAATTGCTTAGTATTTTAAAAGTGTAGCTTGATTTTTTCTGGCCATGGTAATTTTTTTTTTTTTTTTTTTGGGGGGGGGGGGTTCCGAATGATGGCATTTAGTAGTTCTCTGTTTGAAAAAGAAGTCACAGCTAGTATAAAGTAGAAAAACTTTTCTTTTCTCGAAATTGAGGAATAATTTGATTTTTTGTTGGATTTTAGGGCTGTGCAGCTAGGAATGTGCATGGTTTTACCCAAGATGATGTTGAAAAGTTTGCCAGGCAATGGGAGGAAGCTCCATCTTTGTACTTGCAACTAGATGTCAAGGTTTGTTGTAATAATGGTCTCAGTTTTGTTTTGGGGTATTTGTTGGAAGTTCAAAGTAAAGAAGCAGTCATAGGTAGAAATGTTTCATGGACTTTGGTTGAACTTTATTACTCCGGTCACTTTTGAAAGAAGAAAATGCTGTATTCTGTTAGTTAATGCAATAACTAGTGAAGGTCGCAGAAAACAATTTGTAGTTGCTTAGCTGCTTGGGTATTGATGCTGTATTTTTGCTGGCTTTGACAGTCATTATTCCATGGGGATGACCTGAAAGAAAGTGGAATTCAAGAGGTAATTGAATATTACTTGCTTCTAATCTTTACTAAAATTAGAAAATTATTTTAATATATATTCTGGTTGAAATGCTTGAATCGTTAGAACATGCCCATCAATTTTACTAATGTAAATGAAAAAATATACTTAATACGACTTTCATTATTTTTGTCAGTTCTTACATTTGTTAAGTGAAACATTATACAACACATGATTCTCATTATAATATACACATTAACTCACTGAGCTTTTGGTCTCCCCACCCCACTCTCCCTATATATTTATCTATAATTGATGCAGGCTGATGGAGGTATATCTATGAGAGATACATCAAAGATGAGTTCGGGACAATTATGATTGTCAATTTTTTTTTTTCTTTAATTGGGATATTTAGGATTTAAGCCTTGAGGCCCTCAAGCTTTATAACTTGGACTTTTCAAAATTGTTACGGCCTTTAGGGCTGTTAAATGATTGGGACAGGGTCCTAGTGATCTAAATTCAGCCCAATTAAAATTAATTTCCTTACCACACAAGATCGGACAGTATGAATTCAAAGCTATTCTTTAATTTTGAGTATACAGACTACTTGGTGCTTAGATTAAGTGTAATCTTTTTGACAAATTCAGCTGTTTCTGCATTATTTATAGGAAAAGTTTAGCCTTTTAAACAAAAAAATTTGCAAAATCTACTCTGTACCTATATAGAAGCTGTAGCCTCTCATTGTTTACTGTTGTGCTTCTTATTAACTAATTTCCTATGGGATAGGGAACTTTGAAGTCAGTATTTTAACTGCTTTGATCTAAGATTCATTTTGCATGTAATGTTCTGCCAGGTCGAAATGGATATGGAAGATGAGGATGTAGATGGAAATTTATCTGGGCTGCAAGAAAGAATGCCTGAGAATATCATAGTGCCTCCTGTAGGAGAAGATGCACCTGATGGTATACATCAATCCTTGGCTTTTTACTTAACATAATAGACATAATAGTGATTGCATCTGATATAGTTCGACTCAGGGGGTTGTATGTATCTCTATTTATGTGTTTTCCATAGTTTGTCTGACTCTGTATTTCTATGCTTTTAACAAGTATATGTATGTGTCTCTAACAGGACTCTCTTTACTTTACACTTAGAATCCTTATAGTAAATGTTTACAAGGGTGTCTGTTTCTCTTTAATGTTTGAGCTTGCGTTAAGGCTGGAATGGTTGTGGATTAATCCAGTTAGGTAAATAATGAAGTTTACACAAATGTTCCACAATTTGTCTTTCTTAACCTGTTTTCCCTAAGAAATTTCACTTGTTAATATTACTCAACCCACATTAACAGAAGAAGAAATGTGGACTTGGAAGATCTACAATTAAAATTGAAAAAGAAAAAAGATTAAAATCAAGACACTCATTGAACACAAAGATTGTGTCATACCAGCTGGAGTTGCATCTTTAATATTGTCCTTTTTTTTTTTTTTCCTTTTTAATTTTTAAGCTTGGGTTAAGGCTGGGTTGGTTTTTGTGGGTTAGTTCAGTTAGGTAAATGATTAATTTTATAGAAATGTTCCATAATTTGTCTTTCTAAACTTATTTTCCTTAAAAAGTTTTGTTTGCTTAAACCACATTTTTTTGGTAAGTAGAGAAATATTTTTATTGAAAAAAGACTACTTCATGTACCTGTGAATGGACACAAAGGAGTCTAGAGAATTACAAAGAAAGAGTATTATGTATAGAAAACCAACAACTCTTTGAATTCCACGATGGAGTTACTATTAGCGAAACCCCACACACAAGACTAATCAAACAAAGAACTATTAAATGATGGGATCAATTGAGTCCTTGAACTTTCCGTATCCTCAAACATACGACGATTGTGGACTTGGAAGATCTGATTTAAAATTTGAAAAAGAAAAAAGGATTAATAATTAAGATGCTCATTGAAAACAAAGATTATGCTCATTGATTGATTTTGCCAACAATGGCAAGTGGTGTGTATGTTATTTTTTCAGAAGTTCATAACTGAATAAAAAAAAATTGCAATTTATTTTTTATTTTTGTACATGGACATAGTAAAGTTCACACAATGCCTCAGTCCTAGACCAACCTTGCTTATGCTGGGTTGGGACTTGGGATTCTCAATCCATCTTTATTTTATAACATAAGCCTTATACCAGTGGATCATTGTTTGTTATGGAATCATTTAACCTACCAAATTGTTAGAAAAATAGACATAGAAATATGTGGGTGAATAACACTAGCAGTCGAGTAATGAATTCCTAAATGGTAGGTTCTTATCTCACCTTATCAAATAAAAAAAAATGGTAGGTTCTTATCTGGGGCAAAATACCTAGTCTATTTAACTTCAGTAAGAAGTTTCTGATATTATCAGTGAACTTGCAAGTGAAGTTCTTAGAATTAGGTTAAATGGCTCCTTCTTCCCTCGTAAGTGCAACTTTGAGGATGAAGTCGTAGGTTCAAGACCCATCGGGTGCATTTGTACTTACCAATAAAATACAAAATCTAATTTTTTATTGTTTATCTTTGAGAATTTCCCCTAGGCAAGTACCGAATTTTTTATATGAATAAATATTTTGTACTTCTACGACATTGATTTTCCACATCGTACAAATACAGAAATCATTGCTCAATTCTTTGTTCCTAAATCCATTAAGACTGACTGTGCCAAAGTATTATTAATGTGCTTGACTATTTTAATCTTTAGATTCTTCAAAGGATGGGAATAGATGGGATTCTGAAGGAGACCATCCGAAGGAAGAAGTGAAAGAGTTAGGTAGGAGTAAATGGTCAGATGATTTAGATGAAGAAAAAACTGAAAGAACTGTAGGTGTGAAGCGTAATGTAAATGCTCTTTCCGGATTGATTCGAGCATATGGTAAGGATGCAAAATCTGTACGTTGGGCTGACCAGGTATTTATTTTTAGTTAATGCTATTATTTTGTCACTTTAGAGCACATATGAATTTACATGTGTTTTGCACGATCAACTTTTTTTTTTTTTTTTTATCAGTAATTTTGCACGATCAACTTGTAAACTGTTCTCGCTATTTTTTTAATATGCGTGTGTTGCTATCTGGTGCATTTGTTATGTGTTTGAGAGAAATGAGAAACAGACATGAAAAACTTCAAATTTCTTTGACATCGCCGTCACCCAAATTTCTCGCTTTGAATGTTAATTGTAGCTCTAAAATATTTGACAGCCTGTATCATTACCATATTCATATTTAATTATTTTGATAAGACTATTTATGTTAAGCTTATTATCTTTTTAACAAGTGTCAGAAAGAGATGTTTAACAGGTGGAATATATAATGGTAAAGACCTATTTAAGGAATAATGGCATTGCTTACGTCTGTTTTAACAGATGAATATGTTCTTGAATAAGGGAATAAGGTCACAAATATTTTGATTTTGCATTTCACTCATGTGCTTGGTAACTGGAAAGTAATTAGCCTCTGACCTGATTGCTTTGCATAATCCTGGTGGCTATCTATTCTAACAGCTCTAGGCTTCTTCTGGTCACTTTTGGGTTGGGTTTAGTTGCATGCCTATATATGTATGTAATTTTTTTTTTTTAAATTCTGTTGTGCTTATTATATCTTTTTGTTGCCCCTCCACCCCCTTCCTCTCCACAGGTAGGCAACACTGGTTTTTCATTACATGCAGCAAAGAAGGCGAATTTATCGTCTTTAGTTATTGGACCTGGCACTGGATACAACTTGGTTAGTTAACCACTTATTATGGTTGTTTTTTCAATATCGGACCATCTAGATTTTTTTTAATAGAATTTCTGAATTTTTTAAGAGACTAATTTGAACAATCTATGCTTTTTGGGACAAGTTACTTTATACAATGTGCTGTCATGAAAATATCTGTCTTGAATGAATGTGTACTTGTCTTTGATGGAAGTTTATTTCTTTGCTTTCGTGCTGGTCACATAGAATTTTTTTTTTTGCCATTCTTGCGTGTATTTTCTCTACTGTTCTCTATTTTCTCATCTTAGTGAGTAGTAACCTTGCTAAATTAGCTTTTAATGCTTGCAGAAGTGCAACCCATTACCTGAAGAAATCCCAGCACCGACCTCCTCTGGTGCTGGTGAGTCAAAGAGGCAGAGCATATTCCAAGAGCAGCTTCGTGCAGAGCGTGAATCATTTAAAGCAGTTTTTGACAGAAGGCGACAGCGGATTGGACTTGATTTTGAGGAGGACTAGTAAAATAAGGATGCTTCCCTTAAGTCCTTGGATCATCATACATCCTCATTTTTTTTTTTTGGGGGGGGGGGGTGGGGGGGTGTGGAGATGAAGGAAGGGTGGTTCAGTCCCTGTATTTGTAATAGCATAGTGTCACCATCAGGATGGGGATTGTCCAATTATAGGTTGAATAGTTTTCATACACCCTCAATCTTTTGATTGCGAGGGTTTGTATTTCATGTTGCTGTGATAGTAATTTTTATGAAAATTGTGCATAAAGGAAAGTTGTTTGTTCATGGCTTGTTCTTATGCTAGTTTGTTTTGTTTTTTGGGGGAATGACTTCTTGGTGGTAGCAAAGGTTGCAGTGCTGCCATTCCTTGGTTGAAATTTGATGATGGATGAGAATTATCCATTTTTTGTAAATGCACAACAGATAAGGTTGGTAAAAGACAAACAAAAAGTGATGGAAGTTTCTTCTCCAGCCATTATTTGGTCATATATGATGGGTGGATCTGGCCTTCTTTTGGTGCTTAGCCATGCACACTCTTGCCATTTGCTAAGCCTGGCCAGCTTCTTTTTTCTGGGTTGACAAGTTTTTCATTACTTTCGACCTAATGATTAATTTTTAGGAAAAAAATAATATTTGAAGGACTTCAGTCATCCAATGCCATTGTTGGTAGGGAGATATAGGTACAGCTCCAATCTTTGTTTATATTTAATTAAAATCTTGTTTGTCCTTTAAGTTTGCAAGAAGTTCGTTTTTTGTTCTTAAATTTAATATTTTTTTTCTTCTCAATAGTTTAGGTGCAAAAATAGGGATAAAAAAGATTTCAATAGTTTAGGAATGAAAAGACTTTTTTTTTTTTCTTTTTCTTCCTAAGAATAGAAAGTAAAACACTTTCAAAATGTATTTTTTAAAGTTTTGGGACGAAAAATGAATGCAAACTTCAAACTTGAATTCAATAATTCAGGCTTTGTATTTTTGTTGTCACTGCTGTGGTAAATTCAGAAAATGGATTACAGTCCTATCATGTGTCACACCAATAACCATGTGCATTTCATGATATTCCAATTGAGTAAATAATTTTCAGCAAAAAAAATAAAAATTGAGTAAATATTGGCTCACATCACACACCATCAAAGTCATAGTCTAAGTGTGGGCATACTTACACAAATTGTGATATTAACCTCCATAAATTTCTACCATTTGTGGACATATCTTCACACTTAAATAAGATGTCGTGAAACAATTGCCCATGTCAATTTGTCGTACATACTCCAAAACCAAATTAATCCTCCCTCTCCTTGTGAATTAATATATTACATATAGCCCATCATATCAGATCATATCATCAACTACAGTAGTATAGACCAAAAGCTGTCTTTCTCTCCATGGCCACTGCTTGTACTTCGGGGCACTTCCTTTCCCGTTTCATCGACCCAGAACCAGCAAAATGCAGTATTTCTGCACCACCAATTTCCTATAGGCAATCCATTCATTTCTTCCATCATGTAAGCCACTCTTAACATGTTACGGTTATACTTATATATAGTTCTTTGTATCTTACAAATTAACTCAGCTTTGACACATATGTTGTTGAAAGCAGAAATATCAATCATGTTCACTGTCCATGAATGGTTGCCGAGGAGACCCCAAAACCCCTATTGGAACCATTGAAACGCGTACTTTTCCAACAGTTCCATCACCTGCATTGGCTATGGATACCCTCAACTCGGCCATTTACCAGTTAAAATCAGACCCACCACCATTTACATCTGGAATTATACGTCTCCAGGTAAGTTACCAGGTTTCTACATATATATATGTTGATAGTATTGTTCATCTCGATTAGCTTGCTATGTATTGGCCAAAGCTATTTTTCTTATCTGGAATGGCAAACATAAATCGGATTGTGCCACGTGGCCAGATGGTATTGAATGGCTTGCTATGAATATATTGTTCCTTATCCTGCTCTGCATAGTGCATAGGACGACTTAGTGGCTTGTGTTATTATGATAGATTTTGCAAAGAAAATTATCCACAAATAAAAAAAGGGCCAAACAGATGGGTCGTGGACCAGGTTGTCCAGAACCAGAACTAAACTCTCAATATATATATTTTTTGAAATAGAAATTCTAATCTGATTGAACCCACACCCTCATAGAGGGGGTAAAACCTTTTCGACAAGGGGATTATCTTTAGACCGATTACCCAAGTGACCTGAATATTTTTCTTTGGTTGAAAGATATTATCACAATTAAAAAATCTATATGCATTTAAGACTTGGGAATTAGTACTGCCATTTTATCTCAAAAGACGATTTTTAGGAAAATAAATAAAAATAAGATTTTCCCTTTTATGAAAAGTGATTTTTACCAAGTAAATGGATTCAAAGTTTTTGTAATTATCAAACACTCGCTTTTTACTTAAGTTGCTAGGTTATTTTCTAAAAATCTGTTACAAAATATAAAGTAATAGAAAGAAAAAATGCATGTTAACAAATGTATATATATATATATATATATATTTTCTTTTTTAATAACTTAAGAAACATTTCTAAGGAAAAGCTTATTGGACTCGCATATGTATGTATATATATATATATATATAGCAAAGTTCTTTAGGTTTTAAATGGTTATTGTCCTAATAACACTTTTTTTAGTAAATTATACTAGCATTTAGTGGGTTTTAAATTAATGAATTATTCATTCATTTATTCTTCTTGAAGAAGAAAATATTATTTGAGTTTGATAATACCATTTTCTCCCACTTTTAAAATGCAAATTGCAAGCCTCAATTCAAAATTATAGAAATATAGTTTTGGTATACTTCCAATCAACATCGAATATAAATTAAAAAAATAATCTTAAATTGCATCTTATACCCTTTAAATTTAACATAGATTTAAATTAGTTTCTCAATTTTCAAAACTTATAATTTACAAGTCTCATTATTATATCAATATCAATATCATATCATTTCTTTCCTTCTATTTTTATTCAAAATAACATATTTTTTGTTGGGTTAACCGAAAACAATATAGTAATACTCAATGCGATTCTCTAAAATAAAAATAAATAAATAAATAAACTAAACAATATAAAACTCCTGCTGGTAACTGTCTAACTGGTAAGTGAACGGTCCTCTACTCCTTTCCCGCGTACCTAACGTTAACATAATTTCCAATTTGGCTTGGCATCAATTTTTCAAAAACCCTAATTTTACAAACAGAGAAGAGAGATCCAAATCGCTAATATGTAGTTCTTGATAATTGTGAGTGAAGGTTCCAATTCAGCAGCAAATCCAAGCGATTGATTGGCTCCACGCCCAACACCAACACCAACACCAACACCACCAACTCCTTCTTCCTCGCTGTTTCTTCTCTGCTCGAACCCCAACCGCCACTGATTCCCACCTTTTCAACGGAAATGGCCACATTTCAACTCCACAAACTCACAATTTGGTCAGCGTCGCCGGTGTTGGCTCTGCCGTCTTCTTCCGCCGCATTCATCCCTTCTCATATTCCGATTGGAAGTCCATTAAGAGGTAATTCTAATTTTAATTCTAATCTCACTTTTGTGGACATTACTATTTATATAGAATAGCAAACTGGACAATCTGATAAGCCCAATTTCACAGACTTTAATTTAAAGTGGATTATTTGATATAAAAGGTGTTTCTGCATTTTGAAGGTTTCTTTCGAATAAGTGCCCTTTAATCCGTGCTTATGGGGCAATCCGTTTCGACGCGAGGTCTAACATATCACAAGAATGGAAGGGTTTTGGTTCCTTTTACTTTATGGTCCCTCAGGTAGAGAAGTTGTTTTCTTTCATGATGTAGTTAATAGGCTTTAGATCATGTTTTAATACTATCTGCTGCTAGATACCGAATGACAGGTTGAGCTTGATGAGCTTGAAGGAAGCTCAATGCTTGCCACAACTGTTGCATGGGACAATTCCCTTTCATGGACATGGGAAATGGCTATTGATGAACTTCAGGCTACAATGTCACAGGTCCGTGTATTTGGTTTGCGCGATGAGTAGAAATTGGGTTGTTTGTCTTTTACGCCATCCTGTTTATGTGTTCTTTAATGATGTAGGTTTCTGCTATTGTTGTAAAGTTACGGAAAGAAGTTCCTAGAACATACATACTAAGCAATAATCACATTCCCAGTAAGACATGTTGGGATCTTGCTGTTAATAGAGCTTTGCAGCTGATAGACCGAAGCAACTCAGCACTGATTAAGGTGTTAAATAATCTCTCTGCTGTGCTGAACTTCTCTTTAGTATATTTTTGTGTGTGAATTTTCAGTTTCTTTACTTGTGAACATCAATTTGCCACCATATCCACCCCCTACCTGCCTCCTTTTTGGCTTCTCTCTTCAATATTGATGAATCAATCTTGTCTTGGAAATGCAGGTTGTACTTGCTCGAAGCAGCAGAGTGGTAACCACTACTGATATTGACCCAACAACATGGTTAGCTTGTTTACAGGTATTTTATTTTATTTTTATTGTTTAAATCTTAGTTCACTATAAGTTGATCTTTGCTATAAAATTTGTAGTAACAAGTTAAGATTAGCATATATGAGCTAAACTTGCAGGTTGAAGGGAAAAATGCTTATCAGTTTTGCCTACAGCCACCTAATGCACCGGCATTTATCGGAAACACGGTAACTGGTTTACATGTCTTATCTCACATTAAGTAAGCTTATGTTTTTTGTTCACTGCTTTTTACTGTGTAGCACAATTTGAAAATCTTGCTGATGAAATAGATTTTGCATGGACTCCTATGTCTTTTTTTTCTTTCAAACTTCGACAGTAGCATGACTCAACTTTAAGATATTATTCTGAGAGGCAGAAGTTCCTAGAGAGGAGTCTTTGTTTCTTACCCTATGTCACTCCCTAAAGATGGGATACATATTATCAATGCCTAATGTGTCTAACAAGGCGTACACTCTTCTTAGATCGCTAAGGAAATATTTTTTATGAGATTCTTTCCTTAATTTTACTTTACCAAAAGAGAACTATATTTTAAATAGAATTTATATTTTAAAATCAGCACCTAGGGTTGTTTGGAGTCAGCACTAAGCGAGATTAGAAAACGTAGGTATGAGCACCTAGGATTGTAACGCACCATGCGAGGATAGAAAACCTAGGAATCAGCACCTAGGGTTGTCTAGAATCAACACTAAGGCATTAGAAAAATTCCAATTGAAATTTTACTCATCCTAAACTTGTCTCCATTGGAGTACAATACCGCACTTATATAGACTACTAAAGACTAAACCCTAACCCTAATTGAATTGGGTCAAAGCCCAATTATTGAGTTACAAAAATAACCTTGACACTATTAAAAAAAAAAAAAACCTAATTAATAAAAAAAAAAAAAAAAAACTAATTAAAATAAAATCTAAAATAAATTCAATGAACCAATAGGAAAAATACAATTGGTATAAAAATCTAAATAAACCTAAATTAAAAATAAAATTGTCTTCGCACTTCCCTGCATAAAAAAGTTCATTAAATTTTACTCAGCAGTAACGCCACGCCTCACCCCCCCCCCCCCCCCCCCCCCCCCTCTTTTCTTTGTCTCTTCCTCCTCTTGTATTTTAGTTTGACTTATATCAACTTTGTGAATAGCCAGAGCAACTATTTCACAGAAAATGCCTTAGGATTAATAGTGAGGCTTTGGCTGGAACCCGTGGTAGAGGTGGATCAACGACTCTAGATCTTGAAGTAGAACTGGACTTGCTTTCCAGGTTTATATTTCATTACTTTATTAGTTGTTCATTTGAAGGGATTTTTATATCATTATAACTGATACAAGTCATTTCAATTGTTTGTGACTAGCTAACATCCAACTTGTATGATGTTACTTAATTTGTATTTATTTTGCAGTCCCAAAGACCACCTTGAGTTTACTATAGTGCGAGAAAGCATACGAAAAAAATTAGAGGCAAGTTTAATTTTGCTACCTATTTTACTGATCTTGTTACAGGGATTTCTATGTATATGGTATGTTAGTTGTATGTAATTAAATTACTTCTCCGAAAAAAAAAATGTTGTTATTGAAATATTATTCTTGGCCCTTCCAAGTTCATTGTGTGTTTGTGTGTGTGTGTGTGTGTGTGTGTGAGAGAGAGAGAGAGAGAGAGAGAGAGAGAGGACATTTTTCCCTTCAACAGATTAAAATGTTAGGATAGAGTAAAAGAGCTAATCACATATTGTAGTTCCACCTAAAACTTAAATAGTCTATTGTTATGATCAAGCTATGTGGATAATAAGCCTATCGATTGTCTATGTTGAGACACATGCCTTATTTTTATGACAATGGACGAGTGCAGTCCATATATGACCTACGTTTCTCTTGCATCCCTGTTGGTGCTTTGAGTTTTTCTCAGTTATGTCTAAGCTACCACCATTAGCATTCTCTTCGTATTAGGGCATGTATCTAATTATAATACCTTGTTTAAATTGCTTTCTCCTTTTGGCCTTTAAACCTAAAATATCTATATAAGCAGATTGCCATATGACATGGCATTAGCTGCTGACCCAGCTCCCTTGTAGTGGGCACTTGAATTAGACTCTATTCTGTTGACTCAATTCTGCTTTGCAGGCTGTATGTAATGGGGTGGTGGTTGAACCAAAGAAAGCGATAAGGAAACTCCCAAGAGTCCAGCATTTATATGCTCAATTGGCAGGCAGGTTAAGAAGTGAAGATGATGAGGTAAAAACAATACAGTGGTTTGTCCAAAATAATAGTTCTCTTCCATCATGTAGAAGTTAGATTTTGTGAATGAGCTCTAGCTCAACCGGGTAGAGGATGAGGTCTTGGGTTCAAGGCTCATCGGGTGTGTGTGTAACTTGCCAATAAAAAAAGAAGTTAGATTTCTGATTAGACTCAATTTTCATATTTCGTATCCTGCTTGTTTACTCCCTGAACCCTAATTGCATCACTGTGCAGTTGCTTTACTTTCAAAAAGTTTTAGTGCAAATTACATTTTAGATCTTATGGTTTAAGGGTGGTTTCAAATAAAAGCATGGAGTTTCAAATCTTGCATTTAAAACCTCAGACTTTCTCAACCGATTAGTTGGGGGTGCAGTTGCAATTCCCAACTGATCGCTTCCCATAAATTTGACCCCAAATCGGACTCATTTCGACTACAACCTCTATACATGTCATTGAAATATGCACTGGTGTGGTTAAATTTCATTAGATTCTCATAGGGCTTATCATATATGGGAGGGATTGAAGAGTTTGCCTGACCGTATGGAGCCGAGTACATGTATGAGTACGGGCGGAATGGGATTGGGAGGGGGAGGAGCAGGGGTAAGGATAAAATCAGGATTTTGAGGAAAAGAAGGATATGTGGATGAATAAACAGAGTAATTGGAGGGAGAGTAACTGGTGGTGAACTTTGGTGTGGAGGCGTAAGAATTTGAGAAGGGATTGGAGGGGCTAGGATTGGATCGGTCTGGAGATGAACGGTGGGTGGCTCGGATGAATAGAAATGTTTTAAAAAAATCAAGTTTTAATTGAAACTTTTAATGATAAGGGTTTAATTTGAAACCACCCCCCGGTATTAGGTGTAAAATGAAGTTTTCCCCTTTTTTTTTTTTTTTTTGGTTTCTTGTTACCTGTATTATTTACAGAGTTCTATTTCTATCTCTCTTTTCCAGTTTGACATATTGGCTTCTCTTCATCCAAGTCCAGCAGTTTGTGGATTTCCAACAGAAGAGGCACGGCTTTTTATTGCAGAAACTGGTAGATGCTAAATCATTGTAGTTTTTCAGTTGCACTGGGATTTCTTTTTTTTTTTTTTTGTTCTTTCAAATAAGACATTTCATAATCCTTGGGCCTATTGCACTCAATTGTTTGACTGTTAGTTTTAGAGAAGAAGTTTTTTTTCTTAACAACTAAGGTTGAACATGAGAAGGAAATCAAGATGTCAAAAACTGTATATACCTTGTATAAAAGACAATGGAAGTGTACTATATTTGAATATGTTTGGAATAAGTGGGATACGCTAGTAGTATTGATAAGTGATGGGGTGAAAGGGAAGTTGGTGGTTGCGATGGCGCTGCACATTGGTGGTTATGCTATTTGTGGTGATATAGTGGTGAATGTGGTGCTATATGACTGAAGGCTGTCACAGTGGTGATAGTTGGGGCAGTGGTGATGGAGGTAGTGTTGATAGAGTTGTAAATTTGGAACTGTGATGTATTTACTAATTTGTCATACAGAGTTGTGGCTTTAATGTGATACTGCTGTCCTAAACCCAGGTGCCCAATTTGTTGAGAGGAGGGGAGGAACCTACTCTCAAAATGCTTTTTGGATACATTATACACTTGCATGCACTTAATTCTAAGAACTGGGAATGCTAACTCAATAGAAAATTCCAAATAAGTGAGAGCATTAAGAGTTGAACCATATTCATGGGCCAAACGTAAAGTACTCTTTATCATGCTAGATAGCATGTAACTTAAGGGAAAAAGTAAAAATACACACACAGATACTCTGGAGGTGCTGCTCTGCAGATGGGTCACCTAGGCCTGGATACTACAGGAACGTTTATTGTATCAGCACCTGTTTCCATGTCTGTACCTAGGCAGATTAGTGATTAAAAATAAATCATCTAATTGCTGTTTTTACGTAATTAAATATTAGATTTGATATGCCTTAGAAAACATACCCCTTTTATCAATTAGGCAATATAAACTTAATGTTTTCTTTTTGGCTGTTCAATATTTTCTGAACCTAAAAAAATATCTGTTTGCTATTTGTTTATGAACTTGTGAATTCTTATGTCTTTTCAGAAGTATTTGATCGAGGAATGTATGCTGGGCCTGTTGGTTGGTTTGGAGGAGGAGAGAGTGAGTTTGCTGTTGGCATCAGGTCAGCATTAGTGGAAAAGGTGAGCTAAGTGAATTCTTTTATTGTTTGCTACATCTCTCTTGAGCAAGTAGGAACTGCCTTCAGAACTTATGATGTCATAGTTAGATTGAGAAGTAGTTCCCCCACTTTTGCAAGATGTTACAGAACTTAGAGAAAAGTATTAATAGTAAGCTTTAAGTAGTAGTAAGAGTAATATATCTAGGGTCACGCTGACCTGAGTAAATTCTTTTGTTGTTTGCTACCTCTCTTATGTTGATTGTTCATAAGAATTGTGGACATGCTGTTGCCAATATCTTAGTGCTGACCAATTTGGATCCTAGGGTCTTGGTGCATTGATCTATGCTGGGACAGGGATAGTGGAAGGAAGCAATCCATCTTTAGAGTGGGATGAGCTGGAACTCAAGATATCTCAGGTATACCTATGCGTGTAATTGCATTTGGGTGGGTGGGTGTGGATGTGTATGGATGGTTTGTGCATGGGTATGTGGGGTGTGTATGCACGTGTTCCAGCTCTATATGATCTGGTTTACATTTATCCAAGCTTGTGTGTGTGTGAAGGGCACAACCTCTGTTAAGAGCCAATGTTTTTTTTTGTTTTAACTGTTAAGAGCCAATGTTTTTGCATCATCATCTGCTCTGTTGGACGACATTGCTGAATGCCATTTTAATGTGTTCTAATCTGTTCTGTAGTTCACCAAGTTGCTTAAACTTGAAGTGCCTCTGCACCAAAAGTTGATAACTTGAGGGTATATACTAAAAGGTTAGTGACTTTGACAATGTCTTTTTTTTATTGCAGCAGTCTTTGAATATGATATTGTTTCTTTCTCTTTCTTCTTTGTATGAATCTGGTAATGAATACTGATATGATTGGAGAGTGAGAGAGAGAGAAAAAGAAGTTTACTATTGAGTTGATGAGACAATTAGATTACAGTTCATGTGTTCCAAAGTAGTATTAAGACCCTATTTTTCCCCAAATCATATAGGAGTATATTTTCCTTAAAAATTCTTAAAACTTATTCTGGTTTTTCAATTTGTCCAGATTGGTGGACTTATCAGTAGTAGTGCACGTTAGCTATTAACTTGTGTTTTGATTAGCATTAAAACAAGGGTCAAGTTGCTGGAGAAGTTACAATAGACATAGGAAAACAGTATGGTAGCAACTCTGTATTTGCAATACTCATGGGGAAATGAGGTAGCGGGTTGCTGATTATGTCATCATATAGTAAAAAATACTTTTTCCAAATTATTGCTTCCATCTTTTGAATGTGTTAAACATCTACATGTCTTATACTCATGTTCAAATAAGCTGTGACCTTGGTAGCGTTATTTCTGTAGCCTTCGTGCTTCAAATATAAGGGAGAAGAGCCTTAAGTTAAACATTCTTACATTAATTTGTTTCTCTTGGAGGTTGTAAATCTGAGTGTTTTTCTATTAATCTTTTACCACAAATTAGAAACTTAAATTTATGTGGTGACAGATGTCCTAAGGTGGAGAAAAGATTTCTTTATTGAAGAGTGGATTGTTCCTGCCGGTTGATTCCTATTTTGCATTGCATTGTATAATCTCTTGCTCCAGGCTTCCAGCATAATTCCATAAGCTAGTGATACAGGTTCAAATTGTTGACCCAGCTTTGTTCGAAGTGGAAAAACCGCCAAGTTTTTTTTGTCTTTGGCTGGTTTTGACCGTCTTGCTACATTGGGTGCTGTTAAATTTTATTTCAAGTCATTGTTAATCTGCTGTGTACAATCTCCGACCATGGATGTTGGTGAATAGATTTGCCAGAAATAAATAATTTAACTATTGCGTTGCTAATTTAAGTTAATCTTGCCTATGTGACTGGCCACATACACCTTCAATACTGGCAGAAATCTATAACAAGACATAATATAATATTAAAGAAACATGTTTGTCATTTGACTTAATAAAGTAGTATTAGCGTAGAAACAAAATAACATTTCGGTAAAGATTGCCAATTTTCTCTCTCTCTCTCTCTCTCATCTCTCAAAGATTCACCGAAAATAGAAACTACAAAAGCACTTAAAATGATGATTTTATTCCCATTTGTTCCTAGTTGTCTACCGCTACAACCTCTGTTTTAACCACAAGGTTCAGTTCAGCTTGAGATCCCTATAGATATACATGTATATGTATCTCAACAGGGCTTATCTTTGATGCACTCAAGATAGCCTGCAAACTGCGTCAACCTGCTTACAAAAGTCCCCGTCTTAGCATTGATCACATCCTTCTTGAGCATCTTTCCAGTTGGGCTTCCAGATTGGACAAAGAAGGCTCCGTTAATCATAAAATCACCCTCTGAGCTCCAATTCCATGTCTTCCACACGCTCTCAGCTGCATAGTCCCTCTTTGTCACCTAGACCACCCCGAAACGAATGTCGTTATAATTTCTACATGTACATTATCAAATGTATGCATGTGCATATGCTTGCATTTTATGTATGAAAATTGTTTTTTTTTTTTTTTTTTTGAAAAGGTATAGAAAAGATAAATATTGTTTTTTTTTTTTTGTGTGCGCACGCTTATGCCTATAGCATGCTTACCTCTTTACAAGCTATGTTGGAAAAAGCATTAAACCGGTTACCCTGGCTAAGTATGGTAGGATGTTGGCTGCCACCAATAGCATACATGAGCCAATGAGTATAGTCGTTGTTGACAACATGAACAAACCCCCATCGGCACCTTGGCATCCTTTGCACCAATCCTTTATCGAAGTGATTGAAAGAAAGTGTTATTTGCATAACTTCATCACCTGCAAAACTCTCACTTGCACCAAACAACATCACCTGAATTCATAAAAACATGCTCATTACCATTCATAAATCTTTGAAAAAAAAAAAAAAAAAGTATTTTATTGAATTGAGAAATTATGGTTGGTGTTACCCCGTTATGTTTGGTGAAGTGGCAGTTGGAGATGGTAATGGCCGTGGATCCTTGAATGGCATCAATCAATCCGTCCTCACAATTTGACATAGAAATATGATCAATCCAAATATTTGTGGATCCAAAAATTGAGATTCCATCACCATCACTCTTTGTGCGATAGCCATAGTGATTCACTGAATCCCTAATTAAGCCACCATAACCTGCCTTAGTGTCATGGATGTGGATGCCATGGATGATGACATTTTTCACAAACTACAGTGTAATTTGAGCACCATCGAAAATGTGCACTTTAGCCCCACGCCCATCAATAGTCTTGTTACTTGTCATTATAAGCTCTTGGTTTAGTCTAATCCTCATGTCGTGAGCAAATATGATCCAGACTCAAGTTGGATCACTGCATGGCGTAGGGTTCTTGGTTTAGGATTCACCATGTCATTGTCTGATGACTCTCTCACCACATTGATTTTTCCATGCTTGCCTCCTGTTGTCCCACGACCAAAACCTAGGACACAATCGGTTAGCTTCTGGCGGTCTTTAGCCCAATTTTTTTGGTATCTCCAACATTGATCAATTAGGTTTGTAGCCAAACATACTCCTGTGTATTTGCCTAAATTTCTCCTTGTGCTATTGGTACCATTCAAGGCCTTGCATAAAAGTTACCGTTGCAAACTAATTATTTAAAAATTTTACATCTACCAAAAAAACATGAAACAGAAAAGACCAAAAAAAAAAGAAAAAAGAAAAAAGGAAAAGAAAAAAAAAAAAAAAAAAAGGAACAAAAAGCATTACCAACCCAACCAAACAAAAAACATCTAGATAACGATTTAGTGTTTCTTTTCATATAAATACATGTTAATATATGTCTCTAAAATATACACACATGACTAGCTTCAAGTTATAGCATATTTATAAAAAAGAAGTTATATTTAGCATAATTCTTTATTAAAATTACTCCACTCAATTATTAATGTTACACCAATTAGATTAATATTTTAATAATCTTATCATTATATTACATATTCCCGTTATACTTAAAACTTACACATAAAAGAAATTTTATATTAATAAAATATTATTTATTTTTCAATCTCTAACTATCACGAAATTTTGCAAGAATAATTTTAATCTCTAAGTATTATGATATTTTGCAAGCATAAAATTGTAGGAGGAGCAATATAATCCAATGATAAATTTATCAAAATGTTCAATAAATGAAAATTTAATTAAAGATGTAACATTATCGAAATGTTATATACTTATATATCAATATTACAACAAAAGTAATTTGAAATTCACCTATACATATGTCTAGTATTTCACACAATGATATAATTAGGAACTTAATCATTATTAAGTTATTGATTCATGCATGAAGTAGTTAACTGAACATGGTTTTACCTGTGGACTTGATTGTTGAAATGATCAGTGACATACTTGGGATTCGGTTGGTAGGCCTCGAGGGCAGCCTTCTTGGCTTCTTCAGCTCGCTTCTGCCACACATCGTCAAAATCTGTAATATGAGCCCTCTTGATTGGAAATATTGTGACAAAAACCCATAATAATAACAATCTAAGCTTCATAGGTTCCATGGATGTTTGTCTTTCTATAACTCTTTGTGCTTTGTAAACAAAATTAATAGACTGCTCAAGTTGAACCCATGTTCAATATGCATCCAAGGCCATTGTGATGCTTCTTTAGACTTTCACCTGTGTGGGGATTCAAAGTTAAAAACCATTATTCAAAGGCATGATTAAAGACAACGAACATATATCTAAATGAATAAAAGAAACAAATGAGATGAAGAGAGGGAAGAAAGTAGAGCCACCCATAAGTGTTTTCTTAGTTCATGTGCTTTTTTTGTCCAATATGAATGGTATGGGTCATATTTGGGTTTTGAGACTTTCTATTTAAAAGCAATAAATGAACCTATTTGGTTTCGAATTTTTTTAACAATTTTTGAAAAATCATTTATCCCATCTAATTTTGATTTTATTCACTTTTCAATTTAAATAAAATCTTATCCTTATGTTAATCAAACAGTATCTTGTCTAAAATCTTAATCCACCTAACAAATCTAGACTAAACTTACTTTGAAAAATCCACTTGATTTTAGGGTGGGTGAAATATACCTAACTTACATAATGGTCTTCACAATAAAAGACCAAATAAACAAAGCAAGGGTGGCTCAAGGACTAGGCAACTTAGGCCTTGGCCTAAGGCCCCAATAAAAAAAAAAATGTCCCCAATAAAAAAAAAAGAAAAAAAAAGCTCCTAATATAAATATGAATGAATAATTAATTTTGTAGAAAAAGAAAATGTGTTGTATATATTTTTCTTATTCTAAAAAATGCCATTAAATTGTGAGTTAATAGAAATTTATTCCAATTACTTTATTAGATTCATCATCTTTTCATTAAATCATGTTATAATTTTTTTAATTTATTCTTTTTCCTTTCTTTCAAAAAATTAATTGTCATTACCTCTTAATTACAACCTTAATTACCATTTGTCATTAACCCTCTTTCTAATGACATGTTATATAATTGAAATTGATTCCCTAAATAGTGTAACATATAATAAGTAATATAAATGTCTTATAAGATAATTACTTACAAAATATTTTAAAATGTACTTTAAGTTGCACATGACATCGTAATCGTGTTACTAATTTTAAAAAAAGTCACGTCTTCACTACTTTAAACCCAAAATCCGTGTTTGAAACAACACAAACCGCATGCTCTTCAATCATGAAATATGGTGCATTTATGTCATACTTTATTAATATTTTATAAGAAAACTTTTAACCTTTATATACTAAAGGATGAATGAATTTTTAATCTATTACTTTATCATCCATATAAAATCCAATTCTTATATATTCTTCATATATTCATAATCTGATAATTTAGGTTTGAAGTAAAGTAAACACATGGTTAAGCACTAAGTTATCGCCTTAGGCTTTATATTGTATTGAGTTGGCCCTGAAACAAAGTTATCAAAAGAAATCTACAAAATCAGAAAAATTACATGTTTGTTCCAAATGTGAAAAAGTAGGACATTACAAAAATTAGTTTAAACTTAAAATAAAAATTAATGAGTTGCAACTAGACGAAAAAATTAAGCAATAAATTTAATTTACAAATACTTACATACATAATAGTATTCACAATGTCCCAAAAAAAAAAAAAAAAACATAAGGAACTTATATTATTCACAAGAACATTGTTATTGGAAAGTACTATAATATTATTTACACCACGTGGTTTGGCTTACGTAAACTTCACTATGAGAGAGTGCCGGGAAGGGTATTTATCTAGTTACTAAAATTGTTTTCTTCTTCTTCTTCTTTTTGCTTATGACTAATGGATATGACTGTGAGACATCAATTTAACTTAATTTGAAACTGAAATGATCAGAATATCATTTTAATTTGATCTGTAAGCTCTAGCCCATCTCATTGTTATTTTATTAGTTGACTTAATAAAGTAGTGTAAGCCTAAAAACAGGCTATTACAATCTTCTCTCTTATCTCTCGAACATTCACCAAAAATAAAAACCACAAGAGCAATTAGAATGATGATGTTATTGCCGTTTGCTCCTAGTTGTCTGTTACTACAACCTCTGTTTTAACCACAGGGTTTAGTTCAGTTTGAAATCCCTACATTTATACATGTATATGTATCTCAACAGGGCTTATCCTTAACGCAGTTAAGACAACCTGCAAAGCGCGTCAACCTTCTTACATAAGTCCCTGGCTTCGCTTTGATCACATTCTTCCTGGACATCTTTCTAATTGGGCTTCCAGATTTGACAAAGAAGGCTCCATTAATCATCAAATCACCCTCTGATCTCCAATTCCATGTCCTCCACACGCTCTCAGGTGCATAGTCCCTCTTTGTCACCTAGACCACCCCAATATGAATGCCGTTATAATTTCTACATTTACACTATCAAATCTATGCATGAGCACGTGCTTGCATTTTATGTTATGAAAGTCTTTTTCTTTTTTCTTTTTTTTTTTTTTAATGACACTGAGATTGAGAGTTCTATCTATAGAATTGAAATATGAAATAAGAAACCATAAATATTGATTTTTTTTTTTTTTTTTTTTGAATTTTTTTGCATTAATTTTGTGCCCATGCTTACCTCCTTACATGCTACGTTAGGAGGAGCGATAAATCGGTTACCCTGGCTAAGAATGGAAGGATGTTGGCTACCACCAATAGCATACATGAGCCAATGAGTGTAGTCATTGTTGACAACATGGAAAAAACCCCATCGACACCTTGGCATCCTTTGAACTAATCCTTGACCAAAGTGATTGAAAGCAAGAGTTATTTGCATGACTGCATCACCTGCGAAACTATCACTTGCACCAAACAACATCACCTGAATTCATAAAAAGATGCTCATTAGTCATTACCATTCATAAATCCTTGAGAAAATATAGTATTTTATACAAGTGATCATTATTATAGTTGATGTTACCTCATTATGTTTGGTGAAATGGCAGTTGGAGATGGTAATGGCTGTGGATCCCTGGATGACATCAATTAGTCCATCATCAGAATTTGACATAGAAATATGATCAATCCAAATATTTGTGGAACCATAAATTGAGATCCCATCACCATCACTATTTGTGCGAAAACCATAGTGATTCATTGAGTCCCTAATTAAGCCACCATAGCCTGCCTTAGTGTCATGGATGTGGATGCCATGGATGATTACATTTTTCACAAACTGAAGTGTAATTTGAGCACCATTGCAAATGTGCACATTAGCCCCACGCCCATCGATAGTCTTGTTACTTGTTACTATAAGCTCTTGGCTTAGCCTAATCCTCATGTGATGAGAAAATATGATCCAAAGTGGCTCAGGTTGGATCACTGCATGGCGTAAGGTTCCGGGTTTAGGGTTCACCATGTCATTGTCCGATGATTCTCTCACCACATAGATTTTTCCATGCTTGCCTCCTGTTGTCCTACGACCAAAGCCTATGACACAATTGGCTAGCTTCTTGCGGTTTTTAACCCAGTTTTTTTGGCATCTCCAACATCGATCAATTGGGTTTGTAGCCAAACATGTTCCTTTGTATTTGCCTAAATTTCTCCTTGTGCTATTGGTACCGTTCAAGGCCCTACATCAAAGTTATAGTTGCAAACTAATTATTTAATAATTTTACAACCTATCATTAAATTACATATTCTTGCTATATTTAATACTTACACACACCAAAAAAAAAAAATTCATATTAATCAAATATCATTTAATATTAAATCTCTACTCATCATGATATTTTGCAAGCATAAAATGGTATGGAGAAACAATATAATCCAACGATGAATTTGCCAAAATGTTCATCAAAAGATTTTTTATTTTTTATTTTTCAATTAACTATGCATGCATATTTTTAGTATGTCAAATAATGATATAAAGGAACTCAATCACTACCACATCATTGATCCATGCATAGTAGTTAACTGCACATGGTCTTAATTACCCCTGGACTTGGTTGTTGAAGTGATCAATGACATCCTCAGGATTTGGCTGGTAGGCTTCGAGGGCAACCTTTCTAGCTTCTTCGGCTCGCTTTTGCCATTCCTCATCAAAATCCGCAATGTGAGCCCTCGTGATTGGAAATATTGCAACAAAAAAGCATAATAATAACAATATAAGCTTCATAGGTTCCATGGTTGTTTGTCTTTCTTTAACTCTTTGTGCTATGAAAATAGAACTAGAGGACTGGTCAGGTTGAAACCAAGTTCAAGGCAGTTGTGATGGTTTTTTAGATTTTCACCTGTGGATTAAAAGTTCAGAAGCATTATTCAAATGAATGATTAAATACTATGAACATGTATCTAAATAAAGAAAAGAAACAAAATGAGACGAAGGGAGGGAAGAGAGGAGAGCCACCCTTACCGGTCATTGCTTTCTTTGTCCAATTGGATGACATGGATTCTATTTGGGTTCTAGGGCTATCTATTGGTTATAATTTTTGAGTCACCAATTATCCCATCTAGATTTTGATTTTATTTACGTTTCAATTTGAACAATTTAAATCCAATTTTATCCTTAGGTCCTTGTCTAAAAACTAAACTACTCAAATTTTAATCTACTTGAAAAATCCTAGCCAAATAACTTACACACACACAGATATATATATATATATATATATATATATATAAATTTGGATCCCAAAATTGAATCAACCTTTTTGGTGTAAGCAAATCCATTGTTGTTCGAGAATTGAGTTAAATAAAACCAATGTTGAATGAAAAATATTAAAAAAAAAAAATTAATTCATAATACAGTTATGAGGTTTAAAAAAAATCCGTGTTAGACACGGACCTACAACTAGTTTATATAAAGAATGGAGTCCCAAATTCCAATTGTAGCAGTATGAGGTTTTACCATATGTCATACCTTTGAAAGAGAAATTGAAATGCATGCTCTCATTATAGAATTCCACCTTAGCGTTTCATAGATATATTTTTGACTAAAATGCATTTGTTGATCCTTAAAATTTATTCACTAGTTATTGGAGTTTGAAATTAATTCTATTGGTCCCTAAATTTTCAAAACTGAGTATTATTAGTTCATCGGTTCAATTCTGTTAGTTTATTTACATATGTAGTTAATGGAGATATAATGTGACATATTTTAAATTACGTAGCAATTTGTTTTTAAATTTAAAATTACACATAAGAATTAGACCTATATCATGAATCTATTTAACTGACCCGGATTGGCCTCGTATATACTCTATACTAGGGGAAAAAAACAGGGGGGTTTGATTCATGAAAATTGGATACCTTGATCCGAAAGAACCTGGTCAAAATCTAATCTCATGGCATTGGTTTTTAGGAGCGCATGAAATACTCCTATTAGTATTACCTATATCAAAATTTCACCTTTTATGTTTTGATTTATACAATTAATGCAAGTGGAACAAGAATCAATTGTTAATCCAAATGCACTGTCAATAAACAATCCGAGCACTTCTACAATTGGGGAATAATAGAAAAGCTCTCGTTACGATTTTGTGGCGGAATGACTTTAGAAAACTATTATAATACTGCTATGGGCATCTGTTCTGAGCAAAGCCAATATTCACGAATGCGTGCATGTATGGCATGCAAGCATATCTAGGGCCAGGGGCGGCTCTAAGTTATAGCCAGGGTGTGCAGCTGCACACCCTGACTTTTTAAAAAATCAAAGAAAAAAAAAATTTTATATAGATATTCTCGACTAAAAAAAAATTCTGAACACCCTCAAATAAAAATTGTGAACACCCTCAAATAATTTGTGAACACCCTTATCTAATAAACCTAATTTACCATACTCAAAAATAAAAAGCCCAAATAACAACACTTATTTAAGCCCATAATACAAAATTAGCCCAAATAATAACTTGTTTAAACCCAAATGTTTGAACCAGCCCAGCCCATTAATTAAATTTATTCTATTTAAGAAAAAAAAAAAAAATCCCAAACTTACTGCGTGCGGTGTGCGTGCAGCGTGCCCTGAACAAAGACAAAAAAAAAATCTCAAATTTGTTCTGAATAGTTGAATTGAGAGACAGAGAGTCAGACAGAGAGAGAGAGAAAACCCAAAAGCTGAAACCCCTGCTGGCTGCTGCGAAGTGCGAAGGCCAGTAGCCACCACCGGTCCACCGCCAGACCGTCCCTCACCGCACCGCCTCACGCCTGCTGATTGCTGCTGCCGCCGCCGCTCGATCACGCCACGCGCCCACGCCTGCTGCTGGTTCACTGGTTCCGCCGTTCACCCGTTCCGGTTCGGCTCTCAGATCTGGGTTTTTTTTTTTTTTTTTTTTTTTTTTCTTTTTTTTCCTCTCTTATTTTGTTCTTATCTATTTCACTACTTGACAGTCTTGACTACTTGTTTAGTTGTTTTGTTATATGTTAGTTGTTTAGTTATTTGACCGAATCTTAGTTTTTAAGATAATATTTATTTATTTATTTGATAGTTTATATTTTATGTTTTTACTGTATATTTGTCTGATTGTCTTGTAGTGATACTGTGATATTTTATGTTTTTACTGTATATTTCATGTAATTTTTTTTTTAGTGATGTTATATTCAAGTTTTGTAATGAACGTTGAACACCCTGAAAAAATTTCCTGGAGCCGCCACTGTCTAGGGCGGTAAACATACCAAAAGAGGTCTTCTGGAGTTTGTGGACACAAGGAAAGTAAAGAATAGTAGCACACAGAACTTAATACTCCAACAGGGAAAAGTTTGGAATAAGGATGAACAATACTACAAGAAAAGTCGTTTGCATTGACTACCTCATCATTTTTATGTCTATAAATAAGATATGCATTCAGCGTTACAACTTACAAAGCCTCGCTATCAGCTTTAACAATTAACATCCATCATCATCTCTAATAAAGTTCAATAAGTTGCTCATCCATGGCTAATGTTAAACGTTCAAGAGGGACTGGAGGGAGAGCACGCTCGCATGACCATAATAGTGAAGAATATGTGCCTTATTCAGGATGGTCAGAGGATGCAAATGGCCGTAATCTTATCATTGATCTGCCTGGTAATGAATCTACATATTTGTCACCATTTCTGTCCAATATTTGAATATTCTTTTATAGATAAATCTTTTATAGCTAGATGAATTATAATTGTCTTTGTTCCATGCAACTTTTAAAACCTTTAACGTGAAAATAAAACCATAATATGGTAGGCTAATTATGCCCATCAATAGTTGCATCAATGATTCTTTCAAAGGATTAATTTATTTACTGATGCAAAGTTTACCATCTTCATTATGGAAAACATTAAGATTTTCCTCCATTGAAAGGTGAAAATACCTTTTGACTCATTCGTTCAGTGAAATTTACCATGCTTCTTAAGATTGACTAATAACATGCAAATCTACTCCAGACACTAGCCTTTACAACTGATAAAATGGGACGGGACATCCATTCTTGTTTATTGTTAGGCATTTGAATTTCGGACAGGCATCCAAATTTATTAACCACACGAGCCTTTAAATAAACATATTGCAATTGCCCTACTAGAGGTGTCCCATTTATAGTTGAATTCACATAGATATTAATTAGTTTCAGGCATATTAAACAGTTGAAAATGTATTTTCCTTTAACAATGGAATTTACATATGGATGAAAATAAGAACCATGGAATTAATTTTCCTCATTTTTTTTTTTTTTTTTTGGTAGAATTCAAGAGGGACGATCTTAGACTTCAGGTTGATAGCTCAGGCCATATAACGGTCAGTGGAGAGAGGCAAGCAAATGACGGCAAACGTATTTATTTTGAACAAACCTTCAATTTGCCAGAAAATTCAGATACTGATAACATCATAGGAAAAATTGATGGTGAGATTCTGTATGTAACTGTTCCAAAGCAAGTAGCAGAAGAAACGAGAGAACATGAGTTTGTGAATAACGATGTCAGTGGCAGTGAACAAGAAAATGTACATGAGAAACATATCAATGATAAGAGTTACAGAGATGATCACCAACATGGTAATATCCATGGCTATGGCTATGATAGTGAGAAGGAGAAAAAGAGGGGAAATGCCCAATCTGCCCACATGGAATTCTCTGAAGAGACAATAAAGCAATGGGAGCGTGGATCTACTGTTTTGAGAAGTGCTGTGAAGATGCTTAAAAGAAACAAGGGGATCGTTATGACAGCTATATTAGCGTTTTCACTAGGGGTATTAGTAACACATAAGTTGGTTTCAGCTGGAAATTGAGGAAGCTCTTGACCCTGCAATGTTTGTGGGGTCTGCCTTCATCTCATTATTATGCTTGTCTGCACCACATATATGTAATCACATCACATTAGCCGTGATCCGCCTATGTACAGAATAAAAATGCTTTACAAAAATCCAAATAAATAAGAACTATCCATTCTGTCCTTTCTCTCTTCTTCCCTGAATTTCCTGGACTATATGAAATAATTTGCTCTTTGAGCCTTGTTTTATAAATAAATCTTTACAAGATGTATTAGAAGAGAGAACACAAGATGGCCACAAAGCACATTCCATCAGCACAAACCGTGATTGATTATATTTTGCTATTAGAAAAGAAGGCTGCAATTACAAAGCCAAGGGCAGAGTCATAGACTGCATAGGCACTGCTCGAGTTTTCTTATCAAAGACAAAAGACCTGTAGGATTTAAGCAATCTTTCTCATCAACTGCTAACAAGTATGTCACTAACAAAAAGTAACACCAGATTCAATGATTAATGAGGAAACCTTTAACATGCCCCTATGAGATGCAGAGACTCCCTTGGATTTTAAATCCAGAGCCTCTTGCTGAATGAAATGAGCTAAATATGTCACATGATGATTTGAAATTAAAAGAAGCAGTTATTACAGTAGTAACTCGCTAATACAATTTCTTTATCCTGTTTCTTGGTAGGCTTCTTTTTTCTCCTTTTTTCTTACATGGTTTATGAAGAGAACTTTCACGTTAGAATCTTTGCTGCGTACATCACACACAATAAATTGTACGGAGTGGACTTAAATCAGATCATGCACAATATGCTTCTCTGAATGTCAAGTGTTATACAATATTGAGATTATGATATCTTGCAATTAATTATAGCCTCACATATTTGCTGACATAGAGTAGATATATAAATTATCCAAAAACACTTTACAGCTTATAAGAATTAATCAAAATATCAGTCAATAAGAATGTGTGATTAAAGGACATTGTTGACTATTACAGTATTACTATCCTGAATCTATCATTGTTTGAGCATCATGCCTAGATCAATGGTAATGGCATAAGACTCCACACTATTTTTTTTTTTTTAATAACTAACTCCCACTATTTAAAAGTGGCAATCTGAGTTTACTGTTAACTCACCAAGTTAATTTTCAAGTTGAGATTAAAACAATATTGATGGAACATAATATTCAGAGTGCTCTTGGAAATCTAAAACGCTGGAGCATCCAATATAATTGATACAGTCTCAATCTAGATGTTATTTATGAACATATATATTAACAAAACCTTTTACACATTTACATAAAATTATATATAGGCGACGAAGAATAACAAATTAGTTCTCAATGATGAAAATGAAACTGATTTGGAGGATCTAGAGTTATAAGTGATTGCATAGATGAAATATCTCAGTAGATATGCAGTATAGGATGAACAAAGTAAAAGACATCAGATCATTATGCTTGTTCAGCTGCAATTTTTTAGGTTACTGTTCTCCGGTACTATATTGTTTAAATAAAGTGCTGAAACATGTAATGCATCAAACTTATCAGATGGTCATTTTAACTTGTAATAAAGGGAATCTAGATGCACACATCATTGATAGTTAAAATCATGAAGTGGCAAAAACAAATACTGTGAATGATAATAATTAATAAGTTAATCCTAGGTTCCCTAGAATTTTCTCTTCCTCTCTTAGATATGCTCTCCTCTAACCCAAGTTTCTCTTTCCTCAATAATCTTTTCGTGGGGTTGAGCTGACTGACTTAGAACTCAAGGAAATAAAGCCAGAATTCAAAGCAGACCAGCTTCCTAACATAAAATTCGTTCAAAAAAATAAAAGTAGTAGGATTCCTGCAATTTTTAGTTAAAAGCCTACATAGTTTCAGATATGGTAGAAATTGATTGGTTAAAAATTGAGAAAGTCATACGAAAAAAGATTGTCTTTTGATAGTTGTTCCTCTTTTAGCTAATATTCTTGGAGGCTTACAAGATTTGCATTGATCTCATCCACTAATCCTCCACAAGAATATGCCAAAAATAGAGCCAGCATCAATTTAAAATTTACTTTATCTTGTAGGATCGGATTCTATAGGCAATCCACCAATTTGAAAAGATCACAAGACAACCTACACATGGTGCGGGAGAGAGACGTGCCAAAAGTTATGACCTATGTCCTACACAAGAATGTTTAGCAGTATAGGAGCAATTTTCTCTTATTGAGCAAAGTGTTGGACAATTGTGAATGTCATAAGGATGTCCTATTTCTTATGTTGGATTCTGAAAGGAAAATTACTATATTTCTCAAGGCTTCTGCTTAGTTAGTTCTTTCCCCTCTTTCTTTCTTAAGATCGAAATGCTTAATAGGAACACACAATTCAAGTGGAAAAAAAGATATGAAATTACCATATTTGGTTGCATTTAGATCATTTCTCTTTCACTTAATACGGAAATTGGTGAGACTAGGAGCTTCCTTAACACAGTTGGATTCAGGGTTGCTCAATGTAAAAAAAGGAAAGCACTTTGTCTTTTAGATTGTTGACAAGGGATGATGTATATAAGAATAAGAGAACCCAAGAAGAAATAAAGTTGATGCTTTGTCTTTGAACTTTATTCAAAATGTGGGTGCTTTTGACAAAAAGGAGAGGCCCACAGTTGGGAAGAGGAATCATGTGCTTTCTTGCAGAGGCATCTCAGCTATAGCTATGGGGTACGACTATGAATGATGGGGTTTTTATCAAGGTACTAAGAATTGATTCTAAAGAAAATAAACCGGCGAGTTTGACAAAATCACTGTTACAACTTTATAATAATAGTGCAAAATGGATTGGGATAGAATTTCCAAAGCCCATTTTTGATATTGGCCCAAGTACTATTGCAGTCCTTATACTGTTAACACAGCTCTTGCATTAAACTATTAGCAACATGTAAGTTCAGTGTGATGAGAAAGTGTATGTCAAATTGCATGCATGCCAAAATTCCTAAATGAATCCCTTATGAATTATCATAGATGAGACAGGAGGAATTGAATACAATAAGAACGTGATCAATAGTTTAAACCAAAGTTATATTAAATATAAAACAAATTAACCATAAACGAATAAGTAACTCTAGAAATTTATGAATGACTATGGCCAGCCCAACCAATTTGCACTTCTACAGCTCTAGAAGAGGGAAAGAAAGCAAGCACCTGGAGAATATAATATATATTAATATTGATTGCTTTTTTTGATTTTGCTATTTTAGATCTAGTTGTGTGTGAAAAAAGTCCTTGAGATTATTCAATTCTTGTTAAATGGGCATGATAACAGTAAAAGAAAACAATTAAGTAATAAATAAAAGAAGAGAAAAATAAAGGACAGGGAGTGAGGTGGATAACGAACCCCGTAAAGGAGGGAAACCGAAAAAGTAGAATGACAAACCTTGGCGAGAAGGTATGGAATCCTTTCTCCCCTCACTACCCCTGCAACCTCCTCATTCCTCAACCAACTTCAATCCTCCCCTTCACAAAAATATCAAAACCCAAATAGTACTAACACTACAATTAACAAAATTCAAAAATAATAAACCGCAATTTCAAAAAAGCACACTCTCACCTCAAAAGCAAACAAACAAACAAACACACTCTCCGTAAGAATTAACAGCCTCTATATTTTTCTCTCTCTCTCATTTCTCTTTACTCCGCTATCAACGGCAACCCATTTTGTCCAAACCCCAGCTGTCAACACTCACTGCTTGACTGAGAATACAGTAAATCAAAATGAGGCCATGAATACGACGTCGTGTCCTCCCCCGGCGGCATTAACCATCAGGAAGCTCGTTGTGGAAGTGGTGGAGGCACGTGATCTCCTTCCAAAGGATGGCCAGGGAAGTTCTAGTCCTTACGTGGTGGTCGACTTTGATGGGCAAAAGAAACGGACCTCCACCAAGTACCGTGATCTCAACCCGGTATGGAACGAGATGATTGAGTTCGTGGTTTCTGACCCGGAGCATATGGACTCGGAGGAGCTTGACATCGAGGTCTTTAACGATAAGAGGTATGGTACTAACAGTGGCAGTGGACGTAAAAACCACTTCCTGGGGAGGGTGAAGATGTATGGGAGCCAGTTTGCGAAGCGAGGTGAGGAGGGATTGGTTTACTTGGCGTTGGAGAAGAAGAGCGTGTTTAGTTGGATTAGGGGAGAGATTGGGTTGAAAATTTATTACTACGACCAGTTAGCTGAGGAAGCCCATCCTCCACCGCAGAATCTTCCTCCGCCGGAGGATCCACCGCAAAGTCAGGAGAAGCCCATCCTCCTCGCACCGATAGAGATTTGCCACGAGGGTACTCACTCGCCACCTCATGTTGTGACGCAGCCTCAGGTGGTTCATTATCATTCGGAGCCTCCGGCGGATCCTGATATGCCGCCTCAGCAGCCGGAGGCACAGTATACGCCGGAGATTAGGAAGATGCAGAGAGGTGGAAACGGTGGTGATAGGGTTAGGATTTTGAGGAGGCCAAACGGAGATTACTCTCCGAGAGTGATTTCTGGAAAGTTTGCGACGGAGAGCGAGAGAATCCATCCCTACGATCTGGTCGAGCCTATGCAGTATTTGTTTGTAAGGATCTTTAAGGCGCGTGGCCTCGCGCATAACGAGATTCCTTACGTGAAGATCAAGGCCTCCAGTCACTATGTCAAATCAAAACCGGCGAGTCATCGACCCGGAGAACCGACTGACTCGCCAGAGTGGCACCAGGTCTTTGCTCTCAGGCAGAACCGGCCTGACTCGGCCAGCGCGACCATGGAGATCTCCGTTTGGGAGTTGTCTTCCGAGAAATTCCTCGGCGGTGTTTGCCTTGACCTCTCCAACGTGCCCGTACGAGACCCGCCGGATAGTCCTTTAGCTCCGCAGTGGTACCGCCTAGAAGGCGATGCCACAGATCAGCATGGAAGTGTCTCCGGTGATATTCAGTTGGCTGTTTGGATTGGCACTCAAGCAGATGATGCATTTCCAGAGGCTTGGCACTCCGACGCGCCGTACCTGGCGCACACGCGCTCGAAGGTGTATCAATCACCGAAGCTGTGGTATCTGAGAGTTACAGTGATCGAAGCTCAGGACCTTCACATTGCTCCGAATTTGCCTCCATTGACGGCACCGGTAATTCAAGTGAAAGCTCAGTTAGGTTTTCAATCCCTCCGAACAAGGCGAGGATCCATGAACAATCACAGCGCGTCGCTGCTCTTCAACGAGGACTTGATCTTCGTAGCGGGAGAGCCTCTCGAGGACTCGCTCGTCCTGCTCATTGAGGACCGTACCACCAAGGAACCCGCACTTCTCGGCCACATCCTCGTTCCAGTGAGCTCGATCGAGCAACGCACGGATGAGCGCCACGTGGCTTCGAAATGGTTCACACTGGAAGGAGGTGGTTGTGGAGGCGGAGGTGGGTCCTACTGTGGGCGAATCCATCTGCGTCTTTGCTTGGAGGGTGGGTATCACGTGCTAGACGAAGCGGCGCACGTGTGCAGCGACTTTCGTCCCACGGCTAAGCAGCTCTGGAAGCCACCTATTGGGATTTTGGAGCTTGGGATCCTCGGCGCTCGCGGCTTGCTCCCTTTCAAATCCAAAGGTCCAGGCAAAGGCTCCACGGACGCCTTTTGTGTTGCCAAGTACGGCAAAAAGTGGGTCCGGACTCGCACCATCCCTGACAGCTTTGATCCACGCTGGAACGAGCAGTACACGTGGCAGGTCTACGACCCTTGCACAGTCCTCACCATAGGCGTATTTGACAACTGGCGTATGTTTGCTGACATGTCAGAGGAGAAACCCGACAGCCGTATAGGCAAAGTTCGTATACGAGTCTCTACGCTGGAGAGTAACAAAGTGTACACAAATTCATATCCCTTACTGGTTTTATCAAGAACCGGGTTCAAGAAAATGGGCGAAATAGAGTTGGCGGTTCGGTTTGCCTGCCCGTCAATGTTACCTGACACGTGTGCGGTTTACGGACAGCCATTGCTTCCAAGAATGCATTACCTACGGCCACTTGGGGTGGCCCAGCAGGAAGCCTTACGTGGCGCTGCCACAAGAATGGTGGCCGCGTGGCTTGATCGCTCAGAGCCACCGTTGGGGCATGAGGTGGTGCGTTACATGTTGGATGCGGATTCACATGCATGGAGCATGAGAAAGAGTAAAGCTAATTGGTTTCGGATCGTTGCGGTTCTTGCTTGGGCAGTCGGGTTAGCAAAATGGTTGGATGATATCCGAAGGTGGAGGAACCCGGTAACAACAGTACTTGTCCACGTTTTATATCTGGTGCTTGTTTGGTACCCTGATTTGATTGTCCCAACTGGGTTTCTATACGTGTTCTTAATTGGAGTTTGGTATTACCGGTTCAGACCCAAGATACCAGCGGGTATGGATATCAGATTATCACAAACTGAAACGGTTGACCCGGATGAGCTGGATGAGGAATTTGATACAATACCAAGCTCAAAAGCGCCAGATATAGTTAGAGCTCGTTATGACCGGTTAAGAATGTTGGCTGCACGTGTTCAAACAGTTTTGGGTGATTTTGCAACACAAGGTGAAAGGGTCCAAGCGTTGGTGAGCTGGAGGGACCCAAGAGCCACTAAATTGTTCATAGGGGTGTGCCTCTTAATCACTGTGGTACTTTATGTAGTGCCACCAAAGATGGTAGCTGTGGCCTTGGGATTCTACTACTTGCGCCACCCCATGTTTCGAGACCCAATGCCACCGGCTAGTTTAAATTTCTTTAGACGGCTTCCAAGCTTGTCAGATCGATTAATGTAGAGTAGGAGAGGAATTTTTTTTAGCATATTTTTAGGGACCAAAATATGGGACTGGTGGGGATAGGTTGAGGGAATCAGACATCCGTGTTGAAAAAGTTTGTACCTTATGACATTGTAAGGAGTGAAAAAGGGCGACTATGAAGGGAAAGTGGCAGGTTGGCATGATTTTTTTTTTTTTTTTTGGTTATTTGAAGAGGGGGGAGGATTTGGTGTGATTGACTAACTATTGAAATCTTGAAATAAGAGAAAGGAGAGCAGGCAAAAGACAGTTTAGAGGGAAGAAAATTGAGTGCTATAGTTGAATAGCAGTGAGTGAGAGTTTGCTGTAATGGTGTCGTGAAAAGTAAAAACATCGAATTGCTTTCTAAATTATAAAATTGAGCTAACATCTTTTCACCCACTGTTTGCGTATGATGTTTAGCAACAAAAAAATATCTGTTTCTGTATGTTAGTTAATTTACCTCATTAGGTAGTGAGCTGTGCCCACGATCGATCACTGCTTGGCGCTTGTCCTATGAAATCTATCTAGATTGAATTTTAGTGCTGATAGTATTACATTATCTACTCCATGAGTATTTTTTATGAAAAAAAAAAAGAAAAAAAAGGAGCTTAGAGCTGAATACTTTTTTTTTTTAATCTAGGCCATGAGTATTGGGCCATTGACATCAAAGAAGGGATACACCGAAAGTTAAATACTAATGGGCTTGCAAGTTTAAGCGTGTTTACAAAATCTAAACCCTCTGATGTGGACGAGATAGTGCTTCGCAATTCAAAGATGAAAATTGGCTAGTAGAACATATTTTTAGCCCAAATACGTATTGTTTATTAAAAAAAACAAAAAATATCCTGACTTATGATATAGCCTTTTGGACAAAATTTTCAGAATATTTCCATTGAACTCACCTAAGTCTCCAAGTTTATGTCAATATAATGGAAGACTTGTTCTGTTTCTCGTTTCCTTAACTTAACCACATCAACATATCCAAGTAGGTGCAAAAAAAAAAAAATGCCTTGTTTAAGGCATACGTGAATACATGATGGATGGTCACAACAAAATTAATCAAGCTCCCATTAATGTATACAACCAAAGGCACATTTTTCAAATTCCCAATTGATCTAAGTCTTGACATTCACTCAATGTTGTCGCTACTATTGTCCACTCAAATCTAGCTTCAAACTAGGGGTTTCAATTTTTCATTGGCTTGTGCTGTCTCCAAACTAGGGGAACTTCACCTTTTGTTCTCAATAGATTTGATCTCCAAAGTAGGGTCATTCTCCTCTTAATTTTCAATTGGTAGGTCTCATTTCCAAATCAGAGGTACACTTCTTTCCATTGTCCAATTAACCCCGGTCCATCCAAATGTCTTGACTCTTGTGGCTTAGCGTGGAAATTTGATGAAAATTTCAATTATTATTGCCGAGAAATAAGTCCAGAAATTTTTCTTTACAAGCAGTTTATGGCTTAGCTTGGAAATTTGATGCTAATTTTCAGAATCACTTTCAAAATTAGTACATACCAAGTCTTTGAATTGAGAAAACATAACTTGTGGGTATTCATATTTCTCGCTAAAACAGATGAATCACTTTCAAGGGTATTGTTTACCTCATATTATTACTGCACTAAAAATATGTGGTCAGTATCATAGATAAATACTGAGGTAACCCTATTGTTTGTGTAAAGTGTAAACAACACAGGGATTGAGATTCTACATATCTTATTGCAATAGCCCAAGTGATTGAAATTCCAGGTATATCATCATGCCTTTTATCTTCTCTTCTTCTTTTTATATTTGTAATGAAAAATTTCTTCTGCTTCTTCGATCTACTAATTAGTGATAGGAGGCAATATTTAAGTGCTATATGATGTAATGCCGAAACTATTGTAGCATAATGGTGTTAGGCATGACATTAAAATAAAGAGATGGTTTGAGCTCGAGTTCATTTCTAACTACATAAAATACAGGGCGGAGCCAGCTAAAATGTTTAGGGTGGGCTAATTGCAAAAAAATAATTCTTGGCTGGGCTAAATTGTTTAATTTAGGGTAATTTTTTTTTTTTTTTTTTTTTTTTTTTTTTTTTTTTTTCTAAAAAAAAAATATAGGTAAAAAAAAAAACCTTGGCTGGTCAAGCCATAACATAGCTCCGCTAGTGATAAAATATATCAGCAACACGTTCCTTACTCAGGGCAGAACCTTTAATATGTCTTTCTTTTCAACCTCACTCAATTGATAATCAACCCTTTCTTGTTACTCTCTTTATCATGGTAAATCTACCAATGCCGATGGCACATGCCGTCCTACAGCAAATTGAAAGGCGGCAATAAGCAAAGATGCCACCCAATGAGGGCCATATAACATATTTTGAAGGCTGCATTAAGCAAAAATGCCTGTCATCAGTATGAATAAATATAGTCACTTCAATTCCCAGCTTCATTGCATTGATGCTTAGACTTCTTTTATCAAAATGTCCACTTTGTAAACCTGTTACAATGTGCATAATTATCGGATCAAATAGTCAAGCAGTATTTCAATGAGAATACCAATATCACATAACATATTGAAGCTAGTAGTGTTTGATTAAAAACAAAACAGATGTTCTGATGTTCTAGACAAGAAGCCATATTAGTTAGTGTTAGTTGGCATTTAAAAGTTTTCCTTTGATGCTCCTTATTTTCTAAATTTCACCAGTTTTATGTTTTCAGAGGTAACTCAATAACCAAGAGCCGTACCAATCCTTATTTTGAACATGGGAGAGACAGAGGATTCCAAAAAACATGAAGACAAAGGTGAGGTTGAGAAGAAGGATAAGAAAGAAAAGATAGAGAAACACGAGGCTGATGATGGAAAAGAAGA
The DNA here is from genome assembly GCA_907173295.1 of Fagus sylvatica. NCBI lineage: Eukaryota > Viridiplantae > Streptophyta > Magnoliopsida > Fagales > Fagaceae > Fagus > Fagus sylvatica. The sequence goes on along the minus strand of OU015770.1, from coordinate 8,332,117 downwards.
GAAGGGAGAGGAGAAAACAAAGGACAAGAAAAAGAAAGACAAGGATTGTAAAGATAAGGAGGTTAAAGAAGGTGGAAAGGAGAAGAAGAAAAAGAATCCTGAAGATAAGAATGATCCTGCAAAAGTGAGGCAAAAGCTTGAAAAGATTGATTCCAAAATGCAGGCACTGGTGGTAAAGAAAGAAGAACTTCTGAAACAACTTAAAGAAGTTGAACAAGGTGCCCCAAATGCAAGTCAAGCACCTATTACCACCTCCTCTTAAGGAGAAGGTATTTCATGTATTGGATATAGGTATGACATAATAATTGCCTCTTGAGGCTAGTCTTTTTTTCGTTATGTGAAAAGTGAAAAAGCTTCAAAGTTAGGTACTTTAGTCTATATATGATTTTTGTGAAAATGACGGTGTATATCTTCTGCATAGGCAGTTGGCATGTAATTAAGAATAATTGACTTATTTATGTCAATGCACAGAAAATCATTTCATAAATATTAAGTTAATTACCTACTCAAATAACAATTGGAAAGAGAAAATAAGTCATGTAACAAGAATAACCTGTTGTGAAAAATTGGCACTATAGATTGGACGATGATTCGATAACTTATGTAAGGAATGAAGCTTGGTCCGGAAGCAATGCATATAGTAAGAACATTAAGTTGCATTGATCACGGACCAAGCTTTATTCCCGACATTATAATCATCATTGTCACCTTACTGATAACAGCATTTGATAGAAATATATTACTGAACATTCAACAATGCCTGCTAAGAAAAAAAAAATTTGTGCTCTTTAGCCAAAACCACTGCAGAAGGGCTCTGGCATATTTGTATGCACTGGCTATCAGATTCATCACCTCTTATATGCTTTGAGCCCCAAGAGACATCATTGTAGCCCACTAGGGTTTTGCTCCCAGAAAGTGCATACACATTGGCCAAAATCACAAATTAAATGGTAAACCACTAATGTCACTTTTGTATAAAAAGAGATGATTAAGAAAATGAAAATGTAGTTTTGACCTTTTGATAAGTGATCTAGTGATTTATCCATTCATTCGCGTGGAGACAAGCTAAGAGAACTCATTTGTAATGTTTCCTCCAAAGGTGCTAAGTTCCACAATGTGTAAGGCCTAAAATGGCAACCACCTTTGCAACAAGGATCAGGTTGATTACGTGTCATGGCGTGCAATGCATCAGAATTTCGCAATTTGATTGTTACCTTGAAAATAAATATATAGATCTCTGCTAGCTTATGGGGAAAAAAAAAAATGGTCATTGCTACTAGTTATTGCAATCAAATCTGAGCTACAAACTTATTTAGTGGAGATGAATGCGAAGGAGCTTGTCTCTCTTATTAATAGCCAAAGAATTCTAAAGAAACTAATTCAAAGCAAATGTGATTGAATGCAGGATTATGCTCCAAGCTATCCCTTAAAGCTGGGTGGTGCATAGCTATAAGAAGACAAACTTTGGTGTCATGCTCTTGCCAATAGAATATGTGGTAGAATAGAAGGGAAGGTTTTGTTGTGCACAGTGCACTCAGTTCCCCCTAGGGAGGTAGCATTGCTTTTGTCTTTAGATTTGTCTAGTGTTTGTTATATTCGGTCTGTAATAACTCAACTCTTGAATAAGGTGACTTTTTGGTTTTCTAAAGGCCACAATGTCGCCTTTAATATTTTGTAACGAAATTGAATCTTGCATTAGGAATTGTCATGTTAAGATGAATTTTGAAGTTGGAAAGGCGATCATTTCTGACCTCTTAGTAATTTTAGAAGCCATACTAAAAGGCATGTCAGTTATCCATTTGGAGGTGAATTTTCTTTTACGTGTAACCTTTCAAAATAGGCCAACCAAAAGTAATGAAACATGAGGAAACTATTTGTTGACATTTTTCATTTTTTTTTTTTAATTCACAATAGGAAGATGGAACTAAGATTATATTGGCATATTGTTACAAGATGATCCCGAAAACTGCAAAATGTAAATGAAGGGAGACTACACATTTTGAGTAGTTTCATTGACCCTATTCATCGTGACAAAAGGGGCTTACAAGTTACAACCAATGAAAGAGCATATATCGAGGTACCTTCAATATTCTTTCTTGAACCAAAATAAGACCTTTGAGGAGATCGCTGGAGTTGAAAAGGGCATGGGAAGAAAGAGCTCGCCAATGTGTGTACTTGTATTGCGCGGGACATCAATTGGCTATTGGATGTTTAAGATATATTAATTAGGATATATATTCAATCGGAGAACCTAATGTAATGCACCTAAAGTTTGTATCTATGTTTTATCCTATTAATTATGTTGCTCTAATTGTATTTATTATTTAATTTTAGGCCCCATATAAAGGTGCAAGATTCAACATCAGTGCACAGTATTGATAGGTCCAAAGGAAACATCGGCTTGTCCCAAGTTAATTGCTGCCACGGTGATTAAGGAGGAAAGGGCCAAGAGGCCCAAGACTGCAACATAATGAGCTGAATTTGTGATTAGTACTGATGTATCCATTCACTGGAGGAATCACACAAAGGAGGATAACTAGTAAGAATCCCATTTAGAAAAGATTTGTTAAATAATGAGAAGATAAAAGGGACTTGCTCCTTCCTTTTGTTTTGTGCTATAATGCTAAAATCCCCTATTAAAAGCCTAGAGGAATTATCACCAGTCAAAAATTACGTTGAATTTCTGCCCATCTGATATGAACAGAACATTGATGGAACGTCTTTGACAGTAATCAATTATTCAAGAATGAAAAGGAAGATTACCACCAAAATAATTACAATAGTAATAATTACCCAAGACCCCCCCACCCAAAAAAAAAAAAAAACAGTGCTGGAGTTGGTTGCCATGCATCAACCAAGTGCATGCCAAATCAGTCTGATCAGATCAATTTTAACCATATAGGATATGACTTCACAAATATCCTTATGGTTTTGAAAGATTTGATGAAACTAAGAGGTTGAAACCATTGAACCTCAATGACTCTTGGTGCACATCATCAACTCATTGAGACCCCCTGGATGATGCACCCCAGGAAGAGTTTTGGAATACCTATACATGTATTTATTGGACTGAATTTGTAGAGGAACCAAATCAAGAGCACCCTATTCTCTGTAGTGCGACAGCACATGTGTCTGGTAAGACCTTGTCTTGCTGTTTTTGTTCTTTCTTGCTGTTCTAACTTCTAAGTCCACTCTAAACTGTAGCTGTCTCAAAAATTAAGCCAGAGTGCCAGATAACAAAGATCCTAGTATGGCTCTAATGGGCCACTAAATCATTTTGGAACGGGTTCTTGGAAATTTCACTTACTAATTCTTCTGTCTGTCAGTACAAAAGGAAACTTCCTCTTTGGCTGCTTCTTTCCAGTTTCAATAAATCTTCATGCCAACCAATGCAAGCAGCAAAAAACAAAAATTTTGATCTCCATTTTTTTAAAGTTTTAATTTAACAACAAATAAGCATGTACCCTGGTTCATACTTTGATATTGGCAGAAAGGCCAGAGGTTATCTTATCTGTGTGGTTTCTATTTTATTGTTAGAATTGTTCTTGTTAGAATCTGTGTTCTGTATTGTAATATACTTATATTGATTTGTTTACTTCTATGTTAGATCTTCTATACAAGGGATATTCTCAGCACCCACCAAATGACCCTCACTCCCAGCGCTTTGACTGCAGTCTTGATCTCTCCTGTCAATGTAATTGCCTTTTCATCTGTTTATGATTAAAGCTACTGTTTCCTTTTTAAATTTTTCTCATGTAGTTTTGTTCAGTCAAATAAGGGATAATTAATTCATTATCATTGTGTTGGCAGATTCAATTTCTTGGATAATTATATGGGTAATTGTTTCATAGACTTTATGATCAGTTCAGTACATTTGTCATGGGGTGTTAAGATTACTATGTTTAGAGTTAAAAAATATAAGAACTATACATACAGATACTGATTCAATTATCATATCCATTTTCCTTATTTCTTATTTGCTATGTATAGTTCATGGTAGTAATTTCAGATTCTGAACATGTGGGTTTCCAAAAACTGGTATTGGAATGAATAACTATCTATAATTAATGATCTGGATGACACCAATGGATAACATGCTAAAATACACAAAGAATGATTAAGGATTGGATTGAGTAACATCAAATACCTTGATAAATATATAAGGTAACATACCTAGACAATTGCAAGGAAAATTTGGTCATGATTTCGTTAGTAGAGATAATAATAAAACGCTTGAAGAGGTTACTCTGAGCTAAGTTACTTAAGAATTTGATGCAAACTCCATAAGCAAGAATATTAGTTCTACATTCTTTTGCCATCAAACTTTCTTAAAGAGCTGCAATTGACAAATAAAATCTATTGTTTGTTAATAGTTGGAAGTTGATCTAGTTAAAGATGATAGTTTAGCTTGAACTTTGGTTTTCCATGACTCTTACAGTTGGAGAAATTCTGCCTGGACTAAGGACCATTTTTAAACTTTCCTTTCCTGATTCTGCCAAAGTAAGAATCTTCTGTCACTTTCTTGCCATCTAGTCTTAACTCTTCTTACATCAATATATACATATATATATATATATATTTTTATCCTTTTTACTTTTGATTTCCTTGTTGAGCCAGTGGCTTGTGATACATTACAGGAGACCCATTCTTAGACAACAGTGATTGTGGTAACAGGTGGAACTGCAATACTTGCAACGGTATGCTGGGATAACAGGAGGTTTTGGATTGATAGCAAACCCTCTTACAGGAACTAGCCCCCTCTTAAACGTCTCAGGCGTGATAGGAAGCGATGTTCTCTCACTTGGGACTGACCTCGCCTTCAACATATCAACAAGAACATTGCACAAATTCAATGCTGGTTTGAGCTTCAGCAGTGACTTCCTTATTGCTTCCTTGACCTTGTGAGCATTCCCATGAAAAGTTGGAGAAAGAAAGTTTTAAAAGAAAATTAAAGAAACTGTTTGCTGACTTTTATACCATCTTTGTTTCATTCTGCTAGGGAAAAAATAGACTTTCTTTTGAGAAATTGTCAAGAAAATTTTTCCACCACTATGTGATTCTAAAGCAATTTATACTGACTATGAACCTGAAACTCAAATTTTTTATGCTCTAAGCTCCCCTCACAATGCAGGCATGACAAGCTTGACTCTTGGAAAGCTTCTTGTTACTACGTGATGAATCCCCTGACCAACACAGCCATTGGAGCAGAGCTGAAGTATGCCATTTCAGACAATTACGGTGCCATCACAGTTGGAGGGCAGCATGCATTGTTTCCTTATACATTGATGAAGGCCCGATTAAACACGTACGGCAGGGCAAGTGCTCTTGTTCAGCAAGAGTTGTGGGAAAAGCTTGCTCTAACTATTGCTGGAGAGGTGGATTTTATGGACATAAAGGAACTTCCTAAGATTGGCCTGTCTATTGCTTTCGGGCTTTAGAATAAGTCAGTAAAGAAAGCTTCCCTATTCAAACAAGACTATGGTCAAATATTGATAATATAGAGGCAAACACTTGAGTTGTAAGTCAGAGGTATTGTACTATTAAAAACTGGGTAAAAATAAAGGAGAAGTCGGGGTACACTTCTGTATCACTTCCACACAGCATTTATATGAGAAAGTGAGGACATATGTAATACAGCTTTTCAGAATATAGTTATACTTACAATAAATGGCAGTTACTACCTTTTGGCTGTTTTGAATGCCTAAAATAAGGTCAAGGATGAGATGCTGTGAACAAAGGTTTTTAGATAATAAGGGTTGAGGTATTAAAACCTGAAAGTTGAAACTACTTTAAGTTGCACAAAAGGCTTTAAGCTAAGAACTGAATCTGCTGATAATTCAGGGTAGTATGGAAGAAATATTTTACATAGCACAAGCAAAACTTGTTCTGTCAGCTAGAGCTTTAAAAGAACAATGTTTTAGCTCCATCATAAGGGTTATTTTGTTAGCATAAGAAAGTTGAATAAAGACAATCCACAAGATTCAAGTTTCAGCATGAAGAACTCTCAAAGTTTGAAGACCAGTAAATCCTTGGGACATCTTCAAGCCTCCTATGTACAGTAATAATCATAATTCACAAACAGATATGATAATTACATCAAGATAGATTATATAACACACTGAACAACTTGCAGATAAACATCAATATGCATGGACTTCATTTCAACACACAAAGGGAAAAAATGGAAAACTAACGCTACTAGTGAACAGAAGCCTGAAGAAGTCCATCACGAATTTGAGTTGCTACATCACGAACAGCACCAGGTCCATGTGGGATGAATACAGCAGACGTCTTCGACGCAGCACCAATTTCCTTCATTGTGTCAAAATACTGGGTAACAAGGACCATGTCCATGACATCCTTTGTTGTGGTCCCCGGCACATTACTAGAGAATCCCACCACACTCTCTCTCAAGCCATCCACAATTGCTTGACGTTGGCGAGCAATACCCAGCCCAGACAAATACTTAGACTCAGCCTCACCCTCAGCTCGCTTAATTTGCAAGATTTTCTCAGCCTCTGCCTTCTCATTGACTGCCACCCTCAATCTTGCAGCTGATAAATATAAAGTATTTAAAAAAATTTAAGCATATATAAATAAAGGAAATCTAGAATACCATATTCCCTAAAAAAGAAGTAGACTAACTTGACAGTAAGTATAGTGGAAAGCATTAACAACCGAACAGTCAGCAGAAGAGTTCAATAAAATATGTTTTGATTTTCTTATGTGGACAAAATCCTGGAAATTCATAGACCTTGGCAACTCTTCCAGAACACAGCATCTTCCATAATCATTACTGATTTTCGTTAGAATATAACATAGTTACTATATGTATGTTATACTAGATTCAGTTTCTTGGTAGACATGAACATCGGGATGCAAGAATGACAATTTGACAGGTTACCACCCTGGCAATCTTCTAGGCCAACAACTTTACAATGATGACCACTGTATCAGGTGATATTGAGATTTTGCATCTCAACATAAACACTGAGATGGGAGATAGAAAAAGCAACAATCCACGCATCGGGAAATTGAAAGCAAATTAATACTAAATCAAATTGGTGATGTAATATACCAGCATTGATTTCGTTCATTGCTCGCTTGACATGCTCGTCAGGTTCTATATCGACAATGAGTGTTTGTACGATTTCATACCCATAAGCAGACATAGCCTGTAAACAATCACGAAGGAAGAGCAACAGTTTCACAAGTTAAGCATACACCCTCTAAAATTATGTTCCTATTAATCAATCAGATAGTCTACCTTTTCAAGTTCATCTTCTACAGCTTTGGCAATCTCATTCTTCTGTTCAAAAGCAGCATCCAAGGTGAGCTTTGGGACACTAGCTCTGATTACTAATTCAATGGAAAAGGCAACTCCAATTAGCTGATAATACTTATGATAAAAAATAATAAAACTATAGGAAAAGATAAAAGATACTTGCAAATAATTAATTACAAAAATATACTTATGTTTATATACGTAAGATATTATATCACACAAAGTGCATGTCTCTATAATTTGCAGAAGGGTATTTGGATTATACCATCAAACACATAGGCTTGGATTTGTCTTCTTGTGTTGCTTAGTTTGTAAAAGGCATCACTTGCCTTGTCCGCCAGGGCACGGTATTGAATAGATGCAACAACATTGACAAATACATTGTCCTGGAAAACAAACCATAACAAAGTCTAATCACCCCACATGCTACTGCCCAGGCACAGGTTGAAGGTAACAACAGGCTTTCCAAAATAATTTTCACTTAATAGATCATTTTCTTCATAAATAAAGGCATTCCATTAATTGCTCTAAACTTCAAAAAAAAAAAAAAAAAAAAAACTGATAAACGTACAAGAGATGCTTGATAGCACTAAAAAAAACAAATCGAGCTGCATTAAAACAACATAATTTAATGGTTCAGGAAAGTTCACTATATTCTTTGAGAATGCTTAAAAGGAAACTTTTTCTTTTATCTTTTTTGTTTTTTTTTTTTTTGTTTTTTAAGGCTAACAACTTATAAAGAGAGTTATAAGCAAAGAATAGATGATAATTGAAAGCATTTGTTACCTCAATATGAATGCACCAAGGCAAAATAGATGGATACTTAAAATAAATAAATAATAAGCTACGAGGCAAATAAAAACATGTCGAGAGAAGAAAGTACCTTTGCCAAATGACAAATGCAACAAAGAAGCATCATATGACCACAATGATTCACTCATCTACATAGTTATGGAAATTTACAAACCTTTGTCTTAGTCTCACATCGCACATCCAATTGCTGCAACCGAAGAGAGAGGTGACCAGAAAGCTTACTTCCAAGGAACCAAGGCAAGCAATGGCATCCTGGCTCAAGCACTTCGTCAAACTTGCCAAATTTCTCCTTGATAGCCACTGTGGATTGGTCAACTTGTACACAACAAAGAAGATTACCCATCTTCTGTTCACTGCGTTATTATCTCTGAAACAAATGTGCACATCATCAGCCACTTGTTAAAAATAGAGAAAAAATTAACAGGAATAACCATGATTTCTGCTTGCTACAGCATTAATGTGTTTTGGTGGACAAAGAAGATATCCATAACCAGCTGGTTATAACTAATGACCTACTCATTCTTCTATTGATAAACTTTCAAGGGAAAAGAAAAAAGCCTATATGATTGATCAATTTACCTTTTAGTAATTTAGTGATATCAAAATGAATTCCAAAGCTTCTTACATAATTAATAAGATACTCAAATAGATCAAAACATATAAGCACAAGAGTTATGATATTCTCCATAAACTTTTTCTACAACAGACGAGTGCAGACAGCAAATAGCAACCTGTATACCCATAAAAGTTCCTAAGATGAACCTCAAACCTACATTTGGAATAACTGAAACAAAAATTGCTAAATAAATATTATGATGTTCATAGAAATCTCACAAACCATTCCAAAAAAAAAACATAAATTGACTGCTAAACTTTTCCTTTGAGAATTTTGTTTTGAAAATTGTCAGGGAATATCTTTATGCATAAATTAAATGAAAAATTGGGCAAAAATCATTTACAGAAAAGGAGATTAAAGAAAAAATAGCATATAATGGATACACATACTTAAGCACATTTCATCCATATAAGAGAGCTTTAGGATTTACAATTTCACAGGAAGAATACAGTAACTACAAAGTTCATTTACCTCAAAGAGAAGAGATTCAAGAAAGACAAAAAGGCAGGGAAAGAGAGCAAGAATATTAGTGTGAGATAAGATGACAACTCAAACAAACTATACTTTGAGGTCACTCATATAGACCTCAACAAGATGATTTGAGATAATCTCAAAAAAAAAACACAAGATGATTTAGGAGACCTTTTTAACAGTAGCCAAAATCCATGTAATTATAATAATGTTTTGTCTATGTATACTTCAAAAGGAAGTTCATAAAAATTAACAAGTAATATTTTTTTAATACATCAATTGTAGGAAGCCGATAACAGAAAACAATGACTTAGCAAAAAAAAAAAAGTTTTTTTAACCCTTATGCTTCTCTGCCATCAACAGACATTAAAATTAAATTATCTGAACTGACATATAACATATATGCAATGTAAACTTAGGATAAGATTTTTGTTTGGATTAACAGCTAACTGCTAGGATAAACATAAAAAAACTTGTCAATGGTACTTGAAGAGTTTGCAGCATCACAAATAGTCTCCATCGTGATACAACCTAGAAAAGCAGTACTATTATTAAACGAAATTAAGAAACTTTGTACTATGAAAGGTAATCTTTGCCATCCTTAAAAAAAAAAAAAAAAAAACGACACATTTTATAGTAAAATTCTTCACTGTAAGTCCATAAATTATAATGATGCAATTACAAGAAGATAAAAACAAAAAGAAACTCTATTAAAAGTTAAAACAGAACTAAAATGTGCGACTTTGCTACTTTTTTAGGACAAAGGATAAAATTTGTAAAAGGAAAAGAAATATCCATAGAAACCCAGTTGTGAGATTGAATTGCAATGAAAGAGGAGACGAAATTCTTACCAGGATTTTCATTTCAATAAATGAAGAAGAGGAAGAACTGTGGTATACTACAATTTGATCAGCACCCAGAAAGGGAATAAACCGTTTATGTCTTTCTTGGAGTAAACTCAAACTGTGGGTTCACAATAAGGCTGCTTGGTCCCACTAAAGTGTCCCCAACCCATGTGGACTTGTTGTAAACTGTTAAAGACATTCTCTATCGGAGCTTTTGTTCGTTCTTTTCGGTTATGGTTTGGGTGCCACAGTTTTCCCGTACGTCTATATTTTATTCTTCCAGACTAGAATTACATAGGGGATGCAGAACATAAAATATTAATGGAAAATAGGAATTTATAAATATCTTGACAAAAGTAATCAAACCATCCGGGGTGATGATTTAGTGGTAGAAAAGTAATCAAACACTTTAAATTATGGGTCTTAAGGTTGAGAATTCGAGTCTATGATGTGTGAGATCTTTTGTCATGCATCTCATGATTTAAGTAGATCGGAGTTATAACCACATCTATTGATCAACAAGGTTTTTTTTTTTTTTTTTTTTTTTTAATTAAAAAAATACTATGTTTGTGAGAAGGTAAAGTGTCATAATGTCGTTAGTTAAAAGGAATTGATTAAGTAAATATCAACAATCGGTTGGTCTCGTCTCACCCAACATGAGTGTGAGGTGGTCATTAGAATATAAGATAAACCCACTACACTTCATTTGTACAACACTCATATGTATCATGTTTGCCTATAATAAGCACAAACTTTTGTATGATTTTCACATAATTCAATACAATAGACTTTTCAGTCTTAACATAACTTATAAGAGCATTCTCAGCCCGTGATGTATAATGCATTTTTTGCTACAATAGATGATACTATAGTAAAAAAACACAAAAATCAGGCTCACAACCGATCCTCTATTCTGAGAATTTTTTTACAAAACACGACAGTGCACATGTAAAGATACATGACACTGTAGTGTTGTGTAAATATTAAATCTCATTTTTTTATTACGTTCCTCTCTCCTCTAGAGTAAAAGAAACTTTCTCTCTCTCTGCTCCTTCTCATTCTCGCACGGCACCACCGCACCATCTTTGCTGCTTCTCACTTTCGCACGGCTCCAGCCCCGCCCTTCTCTCTCGCACGACTCCAGGTGGTGGTGGTTATGGTGGGTTTGTGGGTTATGGTGGGTTTGCCATGAGTTTGGGTTTGGGCGAAATGGTGATGATGTTCGCAACGGCCGGTGGTGATGTTGTTCGTGACGGGTGTGAGTGTGGGTGTGTTGGTGCTGGTGGTTTTGTTGCGATTTGGATTCGGTTTGCCATGAGTGGGTTTGGGTTTGGGTTTGGGCGAATGGTGATGATGTGCAACGGCCGGTGGTGATGTTGTTCGTGACGGGTGTGAGTGTGGGTGTGTTGGTGCTGGTGGTTTTGTTGCGATTTGGATTCGGTGTGAGTGGGTTTGGGTTTGGGTTTGGGCGAAATGGTGATGATGTTCGCAGCAGCCGGTGGTGATGATGTTTGCAGCGGGTGTGGGTGTGGGTGTGTTGGTGCTGGTGGTTTTGTTGCAATTTGGATCCGGTGTGAGTGGGTTTGTGTTGCCCGGTTTGGGTTTGGCGAAATGGTTTGTGTTGGCAGCCGGTGGTGATGTTTGGGCGGGTTGGTTTGGTGCGAAATGGGTGATCGCGGCAGGGTGGTATTGGGTGGGTGTGGGTGTGGGAGGTTGGTGTTGCCGTGGGTTGGTTGTATGTTTGGAGTGTTGAAAAAAAAATATAAAAAAAGAATTATTTTATAATATTTTAATATGAAGAATTGTAAAATAGAGAATGAGATATGTGGTGTTTTGTAAAAGTGGGTAGCTAAACCAAAAAAGTGGCTTTTTGAAAATATAAAATAGACAATAGGTCCAAAATGGGTTGGAAATGCTCTAACTTAATGTCATTGACTGATTTTTTTACATTAAGAATTAGGATTCAAATCTCTTTTCCGAAAAAATTGTATATAATTAAATTGTTAAATAGATAATAGGGTGGTATCACTCACTTGCTTGATTTAATAAAATAAAATCCATAATTCAAATCTCCGAATTAAAATAAAAATAAAAATCATAGGAGTTAAATTATATATTTTTCTATAATTTAATAATGGGTAACCACTGGCTACAATTGCACAATAATTTTTTAGTCATGGATAAAGCTATCAGACTTTTGATTGGTGGATATGATACAAGTATAGATTACAGACTGCATGACTCTGACCTCTCCTCTCTCCGTCCACCATCCCACGTGGCGGTTAGTTTCACCAAGAGTAATCTCAATCACAGAGAGATCAGCTTAGAGCTCTGAGAACCTCAAACTCGATCTGTGTCACTGACTGTGATCCCAATGGCGGTCACTTCATCATTTTCAGCTGCGGTTTATCTTCGAGGACTCCAATCCAACTCCAATCACTTCCTCACCTCTAAATCTCGCTTTCCCGCTAGAAAACCACTCACAGTCGTTGCTATGGCATCCAAAACCAAGGTACTACCTTTTTTTTCTCATTTTTTATGAACACATTTTGATAATTGTTTCATGTATGTCTTAGTTTTATATTCTCTGTTCTTAGATTGACATATATAAAATACCCTTTTGCTTGGTTGCTAAAAGAACATCATAAAGTAAAAGAAAACATTAATTGAGTCCATTCTTTTATTTTCTCGGTATCCAAACATAGAGTTATATATATAATCTAATCCCATGCATCATAATGATAATACTCCGACAAAACACAGGTGAACAAGTACGATGATAACTGGAAGAAACAGTGGTTTGGACCTGGAATATTCTACGAAGGGTCAGAGGAATTGGAAGTGGACGTGTTCAAGAAGCTGGAGAAGCAAAAAGTCCTGAGCAAAGTTGAGAAGGCAGGGCTTCTCACCAAGGCTGAGGAGCTTGGATTCACTCTCTCATCCATAGAGAAGTTGGGTGTGTTCTCCAAGGCTGAGGAGCTCGGGTTGCTCAGCTTGCTAGAGAAGGTTGCGAGCTTCTCGCCCTCGGTTCTAGCCTCTGCGTCGCTGCCTATATTTGTGGCGGCGGTGGCGGCTATAGTGTTGATTCCTGATGACTCGGCGGGGCTGGTGGCGGTGCAGGCTGTGTTGGCAGGGGCTCTTGGGGTTGGGTCCGTGGGCTTGTTTGTTGGGTCTATTGTATTGAATGGTTTACAAGAAGCTGATTGAATCGGTTTTGTTTGCTTGTTTTGTTTTTCCTTCTAATTTTACTCTATAGGGAAATGGAGTTTTTAGAAGAGGGGGAATAATTTGGCATTAATCAATGTATGTAAATTATGATTTTGCCTTCTAAGAAATCTTAAGTTTTGGAACACATAACAAGGTTGGATTTGCACTAGATTAGTGAATAAAAGATAGGGAAATAGGTGTAAAGATGAAAAGACATTCCTGAATATATTTGCACAAGTGTTTAATTTGATATTTATAATAATGCCATGTTTCTTCTAGTTGCAATCGAAGTTATGTCCAATTAAGAACTTATGAAAATTTAAAGTGCAAGAATTTTAAGTTTTGGGTGACCATTGCAGTTTTGGTAAAGAGTAAAAAAGGCAATGGAATAGCGTTTTGGTTGGTTTAGCCCGTTTGGGTTCAATATTTGCCTAGCCCAAAAGAAAAAAAAAAAGCCAATAATTAAGGCGTCTCATTTTTCAATCCAAAACGTGGAGATGCGGGGTATCGATCCCCGTACCTCTCGCATGCTAAGCGAGCGCTCTACCATCTGAGCTACATCCCCAATTGATGATAAATTGAGAGATTAAAAAAGGAAATTCACAGTGAACCGAACCGTTGGAACAATTAATCCAAAGCAGAAACCATCTAATTTTCTAAAGTAGTCTTCCTAATCAAACTCAGTCTAGAGTCTATACAGAATCTTTCCTCGCTGCATCAAAATAACCATCAATGGCACTGCCGTGCACATCCAACCATTGATATAAACCTGACATGGTGCTTGCTCTGTGGCCTATTCTTTCGTTGCTGAGAATACATGTAGACATGTAATGCAGTTCAAACAAATGGCAAAGCAATATATTTTCTCTTTCAGTTTCAGGTACTTCTTGTTTTATTAATTATATCTATTATCTTTTCTCATTGTTTCTTGTTCTTGTCCTTGTGGTAGTGCTAGTATTGTAGTTCGTGCATTGTGTTTCATTTTGTGGAATTGCTCATTTAACTGATTTTTTTGGTTGCTTAGTAAAAGGTAGAGGAGGAAAATAGATATTACAATGAACTAGAAGAGCATCTAACTCTAACATGAAGTTTTCAATAATTCTGGATCAGGAATCCACAAATATCGAGCAGTATAGTTGCTTCTTTTTAAAAATAAAAAATCTTTCAACTCTCTTCTACAGTAGTGATCATTAGAATCGGTTTAATGAGCTTATGAAAATAAGTTTATTTTGTTTGATGTATAAATGTTGTACCTTGGAAAAAAAAAAGTGATGTTCTAAAAAGCTCTACATTCTCTTTTAAGATGAAAATAAGCTCATCTAGACGAAGCAAAGCCTCAACTTGTAGTCGTTAACTCGTAGCTATAGGACTTCTTATACTAGGCCCACATAGAATTGAGCTCATACCTATTGATTGTTCTTACCTGGTGGAGTCGTGGACCTTATCTGGTCTATGCTTCAGCCTTCAGAGAGTTCAGACAATGAGGCATTCATCTGTTTGTGTGTTGAACATTTGAACTTGATACAGAATGACCAAATCCTTGCCTGATTGGTATTTCTGGCAAATTCTAACCCTCTTACCTGGTGAAGTAATGATTAGTTAAAGAGGGAAAACCATGTTAGTTTGATCATTGAATGGTGTTAGGAGTGCAAATGTGGGTAATGAGAACTTGGTTTTTGTTCTTTAAAATATGTTGCAATGGTTTTCTGTTTTTTCACCCATTTCACCATTTTCAGTACTACACCAATCACACTCCATATTTGAAATCAATTTCTTACTAAATTAGCTTCATTTAAGGACTGCAATTGTTGTTGTTGACATTTACATGTTGAAGATCTTAAAATTGAAGATGGTTCAAGTTAAACCAAAGTGGAATTCATTAAGACAGCTACATGAATATTCAAAATAGAATTACATGTGCAACCCCAATTTTATTTATTTATTTATTTTTTAATATACTAGTACAACATTCCATTGGGAATGAAGAATAAGAATCATGATACTAGAAGTAATAGAATACAGGGTCTAGGTAGCAACCAAGATTAATCTCTCTCTCTCTCTCTCTCTCTGCACCTAGGAAGGAAGACTTACATAACAGCAATACAGCTCATTGGTTAAATTAGACCTTTAATGACTCAGGTGCATTTAAATTTTGCTTCAGTTATCGGGTCCCATTGTACTTGTAGCAATTGGACCAGAATAGATAGTGCAGGAAGTTTAATCCGCTTAATACGCTCATCATCCAGTAAAACCTCTCGAGGTGATAGTGATTCAAGTTGCTGCCAATGAGCCATGGTGTGTGTCCATAGGCACTGGTGACATTATTGACTATGGACACAAGCACTGAGCTGAGGTAATAGCCCATAGCCAGTGAAGCCCATGAGAGTGACGTGGCTAAGGATCTCATGCTTGATGGTGCCTCTGTGAAGAAGAATTCCATCATGCCAGCCAAGGTGAAAAGGTCAGCTGATCCAAGGAACAAGTACTGCAAAGCCACCCAAAAAAATGTTATAGGTAGAGGTTCTGCAGAATTTAGTAGCCCCAGATTGGCTGCCACCTTTTTTCGCTTAGTTTCTATTAGAGCTGCCACTGCCATGGCCACGATAGAGAGGACTAATCCTGTCCCTATTCGTTGTAAATGAGTGATCCCCATTTCGGTTTTGGTTATTTTTCTGGCAAGTGGAATGATTACATGGTTATAGACTGGAGCAAGGATCATGATAAAGAGGACAGGGAAGACAGGGAGAGAAGCCGGTGGGATCTTCATGGAGCCAAGCTTAGTATTCATTGTAGCTGCTTGTTGGACTGAAAAGGTAGAGAGCTGAGCAAGACAGCAGTTTAGCATTATGGTAGACATGAAGATTGGGAGTATCCTTAACACTGCCTTGACTTCTTCTACTTGCTTTACTGTGCACTTTAGCAATGGGGGGACATGTTGGTTGGTTGCTGCTCTGTTAAGGAATTTGAGACTTTCTGTTGGATTTTGACTTGGAACCTTTTCTTTAGCATGACTGGCTTCTCCATCACTAGTTTTTGTTATATGGGTTGGGCTTGTGGCCAAGGTCATGACAGCATTGCTAGCATTTCTAACTTTGCATGTGTAGTAAATTGCTGCAGCAAGAACCTGTAGGAAACAAATGAAAGAGTTAATTGTAGCAACCTCCAGCTGTGCAGACTTGTAGTGCATACTTCAATTGGTCTAAACTCTACCTTAAACATTGTTGCGATGGGACTTCCTGAAGGAAATTTAATCCTGTAAGTGGGAGAACCTAGGAGGAACAGTGGAATAGAAATCAGTATTGTTGCAGTGGAGATCCCAAAACCCCACTGCCAGCCTTTATTGTCTTCAATCCATACCACAAAAGTAACTGCAACTAGAGCCCCACAGGAGAGGCAGAACACATAGTAGTTGAAGTATGATGACCTCTGTTTCCTTCCTTGTGGAGTGGTGTCATCAAATTGCTCAGCCCCATGTGGTGGAAGCGATCCTTTTATCCCTCCAACACCTAGTGCCACTAGATAGAGGCCTGCAAATAACATCACTGCTTCTGCGCCATCAACTTCCTGGCATGGACTGTTAGTGTTCACTAAGATGCATGGTGGTGGTTTCAAGGATGCAACATGAGCTTGAATTGTCAGTATCAACAGACCCTGTTTCATTGGCCAGAGTTTGTTAGGAAATGT
The DNA here is from genome assembly GCA_907173295.1 of Fagus sylvatica. Classification (NCBI taxonomy): domain Eukaryota; kingdom Viridiplantae; phylum Streptophyta; class Magnoliopsida; order Fagales; family Fagaceae; genus Fagus; species Fagus sylvatica. The sequence continues at coordinate 8,315,196 of OU015770.1, read as the reverse complement.
AAATGTTGGATCTTTATTGCAGGATCTTTGGAGTAGAAATCAATTTTCTATCATCCAATTGTAGAATTCAATAGGATGGATTAAGTAAGAGTGTGTGCATTATAGCTGTGTGGGACCCACACATATCCAATGCATAAGATAACTTCTCGGATTAAGCAAGGCGTGACAATAACTGTTATCAGATTTTGGTTAAAATAAACGAGTTTGAAAGAACTAAATACCCTAAAGTTGGATGGGGGTGATTTCTATTTAGTACTTGATTTTCTCTCTTTCCAACTTGAAAGGTTAGGTTCATTAATTATGCTTGTCTTTGACCAAGTGATCACATGGTATGACAATAGGCAATTGTCATCTTGTAGTGGGATGTCCCATCCAAATAGGAGATCGTTTTCTTTCCACCAATTGAAATTTCACAAAGAACCAATGGCAGACCACAGGTATAGCCTGGTCACTATTGGATGTTGACTGTTTTTATATTTTCCTATTGGTGACAAAGTCTTATTTTCAATGAAATATTGATGTTATTTGACTTAGGTACGGACATTAACAGGTGGGTCTGGATTTTGCCTTTTTATTGTCTACCATCATCTTTGCCATACGGATGGCACATGCATGGATGAGTCAATGTATGGTTCATCCTGCTGAAATCAACATTTAGATATTCCAATGGTGAGTCCCACAACCCATGCATGATGCCCTACTTTCCAGTGTCATCGAGCGGGACCTGACAGAGCTAACTAGGGGTTTCCTTGCCTAACTCATGGAGCAAGTCATTGGTAGCCACCAGTCCACCACACAATTTGAAAACAGAATTCCTATTTTAGCATTATTTTGCTATTTCTTGGGAGAAGTTTTTATCTTATATTAAGTGCATACTTCATAATTGTTTACTCTAAGAAAAATTTTCATTCCTGTTAGAAGCTATGAAGGTTCAGTGGGACATTGGAAAACTCAATCCAATCATGTATAACTGATTGGAAAAAGGATTAGAAGCATAACCTTTGTTGGAAATTAACTCACCGTAAATTCTACTGCAGCACTTGCCAAATAGATGCAATAAGTGGTGAAGAATGCATCTGCCAAAAAGCCACCAAGGAGAGCAAGGAGAAAGGCTGTGCCCATGAAATTGGTAACATTGTTGGCAGAACTGGATGGAGAAAAGTGCATGAATTTCGACATGTACAGTACAAGGTTGCTTGCATTGGCAAGGAATGCTAGGTTCTCCAAAATTTCCACAACTAAGGTTTGCATCACAACAAAACTACCCATATTAGTAAGTGTTATTTGCCATGATGTCTACTTTATAATTCAATTTACATTTATATGCTACCACAAAGAAAAAAATTGTTATCTTCACACAAAATTTAGGATGCTTCTTTCAAAACCAAGTTATAATATTATAATAGCAACTAGCAAGCATTTGAAAGGAATGTGAACAAAAATGAGTAAAAAAATTTACTTCATTTTTCACAACCGTTGAAGTTGTTTGTTATCTATACTATAATGTAAAATTGAAGCTTTTTAACTTTTGATTGATTTCATCATGTTGCGCCACATAAGCTTTTGAAATCTTACAATTTTACACCTCATTATTTTAATATATATTTTCTAATTGAATTTCAATTTTATTCTATTATTAAACTTTCCATTAAAATTTTGACACATCATATTTTCTTTAATATAAGAATATATTATTCCATATATAAAACACAATCATAATTAATATCTAATACTAAAATATATTTCATATATAAACACAATATAAATATCTTTTAATAATAATCATATTATCAATTTTATCAAGATTTTTAATTTTCTTATGTATTTCAAGATTTTTAGAGTTCCTTTTTTTTTCTGGCAATGGAGAAAGATGTATTTCATTTAATTTTGTTGCTGGCAATGAGAAAGATTGATGGATTTGTTATAATGAAACCATTGAGCTTGAAATGAGTTATGAAAATTATTTAGGTTTGATCATATAATCATGTACCCATGTATTTATTTGTCCTTCTTCTTATTTTAAGTATCTTTTATTTTATTTTTGGATGGAAACATGATCTATATGGTAAATATAAACATGAATCATGTTTTATAAAAATTGGACTATATTCAACTTATGCCAAAAGAAAAATATTACATTATATTAAATTTTAATTATCCTATTGGTAAAGTTACTTTCTTTATCGATCTTGCCTACAACATTTTGAACTACAAAAAAAAAAAAAAAAAAACAAAAGAAGTAAAATGAATCAAAATTAATTTAGATTTTATTTTCAATAATTTTCCTGTGCATCGCACAGGTTTGCGACTAGTTATTAATAAAGTTGAAGCTGCATGTTATAATTCGTGTGCTATAAAATGGTGTCGGTGGTATCTGTGAAAGTAATGTTTTACTAATCACAAAACAATTTGCCACCCCAGCAAATTGTGAAAAAATATTGAAACTTTTTGTCCCTAACATTGCTCCTATGAAAAACTTGCTTATTCTGATCTAAGCTTTACTAACCCAAGACAAAGGAAGCAGCGATCATGCCACCATGACGACCTTTTAAAGCAGGCCTGTTCCGCCAATCCACATAGCCTTCCCATGTGTTTAATTGTTGTGCTTCATCCTACACCAATAGCCCAAATGAAAGTAGAACAAACCAATAAATTAAGCAAGGAAACTAAGATATAATACAATAATTAAAAGTAAGAGGAAGTATGAATGGGAACCCCACCATCTCTTTTCTTACTACCAAGGATCCTAGTGAAGACTTTAAATATTTCTTTTTCTTCCCTTTAGCCAGGAGAAAGGAAGGGGGTGGGGGGGATGGTTTGGGCTTGAATGGTGGTAGAAAGCTTGTTTGAGAACCTTTTAATCAACTTGGGAGTGAGATGGATTCTTATTTATAGACTCAGAAAATGGTGGTCCAACTAATAAGAAAGATCTAGATGCCATGAAAATGACAATTCATATGCCAATCCCTTTTTTAACTTTTGATTGTTTAATGTCGACATTCTCTACCACAGAGAGAGAGAGGTTCTTATCTAGGATCTCTTTGTTATAATAACAAACTATATCTGATATGAACCAAAGTAAAATGGGGAACTAAATTGTCCCACTAATATGAGTTTTGATCTTCTCATTTGTTCTAATTGACTTCTGATACCTGATTGTTACTTTTTGAATCAGACTGAAGACTTTCAATTTTGAAGAGTTTGAAGTTCAATATAACTTATCAAAAATAGAAGAAGAATGCTATGGACACAACGTTTTACACAATTTTTCTAACTTGTTGAGATGAGAATTTGTAATTGGCGCAAGCATTACTTTGATATAAATCCTTCAATAATACCATTTTTATTGTATACCAATCACAATATGTCATCTTACGAAAAAAGTTGTAAAAATTTTTGTACCAAAACACTTAAAATGAAAATAAAAAGGTGAGTGTACTAATGTATACAGCTGATTTTTCTGAAGCGCAGATATTAATTGCTAATTGGAAACCAAATGTGGTGTAAGATGATTGCCTGAAGGCCCTGAACAGACCACGCAATGTTTACTTGTCACAAGAAACAAATTCTAAATGCAAGTGGACTACATGATTAAGGAGAGTCTATCTTTTCAGACATGCCCCACTGCCACACTCGCATTCAGTCACTCACAATAGTAATGGTGAGAGCACTGTTTTAAAGATAATAATCTCAAAAGATCAATGCATTGTGTACTTGCACTATCTCTTGCATTATCCTAATACATGAGCTTTCCTAAGTCCTAATAGAAGACATCATGATTTTTTTTTTATTTGTTTTATATAAAGATATATAATCCTCAACAATGACGTATCCTAATTGTTTGAGCATGGTTGCATTAAATTATAATGGCCATTGCTTCACTGAAATCAAGGGCATTAGATGTTATGACTTTTGTCTTTTCTCATGTTCTGGTACTAAAGCTCTCAACTTGCATTGAATTGCTTCGTACTAATAGAGTCAGCAGATTGTGCCTATTCATTCTATGGTGTTGCCCGGGAGTGCCGGTTTCGTTTCTAGGCCACTGGCAAGTCCTTGTTCCCGTGATCATTAAAACATGTGGATGATCTATGAGATTTCGATATTGGACGGCTAGAAGCCTTTAAATGATGGGTCCCTCCCAGCATTATTTACCCCATGTGTTGCCAATTTTCCAGTATGTTGTAGCTTTTCCTCATTGAATTTGATCAAGAGGAAGTTAGTAAAAATTAAATATAGACGATAAGTCAAGCCGTAGGTTTTGTGTTACACTGAAAAATCCAAGGGGTTAAATGTTATATAATGAACGGTTTATACATAAAACATGATTTGGCTTTAGTAAAAAAGTTTCACCGCATAAAACAATAGCATATGGAGGTTAAGTGTCACATTAAAAACTTTGAAGGGATTCTGTGTTTTATAGGAAAACCACTTGGAGGTTATGTGCATTTATTTCTTTTTTTCATTTTTTTTTTTTTAAAGAAAAAAAAAAGTAGCAATGAGGCCAGGGAGAAACAACTCATCTTTTGTCATGGAATGATCGAGGACATTCCATCTTCTTATGGATTGAACAGGTATCTAGACTAGATAAATGGTGGAAGTATATGGATTACTTTAGTTTGGTTCTGATTCTTTGCTCTAGAAGAATGTAGACTCTCCCAAATACCTCCCACAGTGGGAATCTTAGAATGCTTGCAATAATTCCATCAACATAAGGATCTTCACCTTTCACTAAAGTTTCTTGAGCATTGGGAGAAAGGAAAGTGTTTGTGCTTTAATGGAAAAAATAGCAAATATACTTCTTAGCGTTGGGTAAAAAACAAACCAATAGTTGATCTTCTAATTTGAAATTAAAAGTCAATAAACTTTTAGAAATACCTAAATTGATGTTTCTATCTAAAATCTAAATATCTGTCTCACTTCCGTTTCATTTTTATTAAAAGATTCCATAAAATGTATATTTCAAATAAAATTTAATTAAAGACTTATTTTAAATGGTTTACCCTATAACCCTATTATTATGTTGTGGTCTTTTTTCTTTTTCTTTTTTTTGATGAGTTATGGTGTGGTCTATTTGATAGTGACTTTGTTGCACCTCTTATTACTGGGCTTGTGTGGTGTGGTGTTAAACCGGCTTCATGTGGGATGAATATCTAAAATAATGTATATAGAAACTTAAAACCAAAATAAATTTGACTTTTGGTAGAACAAATAATATTTAGCACATAAGTTTTTGAGACCTCATAATTTTAGATGTCATTATTCTTTCTTTAAATAATATAATAAATAGTTACATAGACAAACACAATCATATGAAATGTCTATTAACCGTTACCATAATTATCAAATTTCATATTTAAACAAAAAATAAAAGAGAAACATATTTTATTAGACTTTCTCGTGTTATTGACTAGTTTATACCCTAAAGTCACCCTATTGAGGATTGTCTTTTAATTAAAGAAGAGCCTGGACAATAAGATCTACTTGTGCCCGTGCGTATTAGTGTTGTTGTAGATTTGCTAAGGTTTGCTCATGGCATCTAAAGGTTTGTAATTAAAACCTACTATTTCTAATCATTAATTGTGTTCTAATTTCTAGCACTTGTTAGTTGATTTTTACATGTTGCATGTTTACCTTTCATTAAATTTAGAAACTTTATGTTAGATATCATACCTCCAGTTGCCACATACATGAAATTTAGTATTGATAGCAACTACGTATGTGTCTTTAGAAGTGGTGCCAGAATCAATAAAAAAGAAAGCAACCATTCATTCACACCTTATTGATGGAAAATGTCTAGGATGCGATCATTCACACCTTCACTTAGCAGCAGCAGCCAAAAAAAAAAATCTGTTGATTGCTCGTGAATGTGAAGCGATTTTTTATTTATTTTTAAATATATGGTATCCCAGCGATCCAGCCTTTGATTAGACTAAATCTATTTCATGCTCATAAGACTCCACGAAAACCTCATGAACCAATAGTGTGATGAAATGAATTTAGAACATTTGAGTTTACATCACGTCCCAATTAACTAATTAGCCAATACCCGAGTACCCTCGTGTGGGGGTTGTGGAGTGATTGGTAAAACCTGTGAGCAAGGTCAAATATTTTCGTTATCCTTAATGTAAGACAAAATGGAAAGGTCAAGATCATCTGACCCAACATATTTTCAAGAGTACTCTTATTTGGCCTGTGGCTGGTAATGCCAACTTCTGGAAACACACTAGGGAGAAGTTCAAGATGCTCCTGATTTTGGCTGGCCAAAAGCAAATGTTCTTGTTGGTAGGTCCCAAGCGTCATTATAACCAGCAGAATCAACAATGAGAAGAAAAAGACCCCAAAAAAAAGGAGCAACATGAATTGGTTGTTGAGAATTGATATAGTCGTAGTATAGTGGAGATTTAAACAAGCAAGAGTTTAACCAAGATGATAGGATTGAAAGAGATTATGAAAAAGATGTATGTGCTCCAGGAAGTGCTTCCTTTTGATGCAATTATGTTCTCTGAAGTCTCCACACAAGTTGGATACGTAGACCATGCAAATGACCAATGGGTTAAATTAAGATAATAGAAATATAGAATACTCATTCGTTCACCTCCCCAAATAATATTACTCGGAAGCTGGAATTGCCTACGACTGCCCAATGGGCTTCTGACCCAATAATATTACTTGAATAATTGAGTGGGCTAGCAACGTGGCTACCCATTAAATAAGATTTTGGGCTATAAGAAAAATCATTATATAAGCCCATCATTTAATCTATGGGCGATAGAATGTGTATCTACCAATTTTCGTATCTTCTTTCCTCATCAACAGTTTAAACTTTTTCTTAACAATTTAAAATTTTAGGAGAATCGGTAATTATCATGGTAGAAGCGTTACTTTATTAATAGTTTCAGTGAGATTTTTTCTCGAATGAAGATTTTTTTTTTTTTTAGATTTGAATGTTGGAAGTAAATCAGAATGAGTGAACCAAACAATCGCTTGAGCTCCTGTATGGTCACTTTCAAAGTCTCCGTAGACAATGAAGGTTTGGAATTGGTGGGATGGTTTGAGATTTTTTGAGGATCCATCCCTGGCAATATTGTATAGGGCCTATAGGCGAGAACATGTGCATTATGCTAGCTACTAGCTAGTATGGTCCATTCAGTTTTGATGATGTCCTATGTATAAGCAAGTTGGCTCAAAGAACAATATTACACACGAGAGGAGTGACCAGAGTAAGCTAAAAGTAAGAGCTGGAAATCATAATCTGTGATAGGGGAAACAATGTATGTCTACTACACAAATTTTGTGTTTAAGGGTTCTAAATTTGTAGATAGGTTTGCTAACCAACCAATTTCATTATTTTCTATAAGTGCTAATGTCTCGTTATTCATGATATATATATATATATATGTTGTGTTAATATCAGTATTAATTTTTCGAATTTGAATTTGTAAAGGGTGGTTATCTTTGATGTTCAATTTCATGTATGTGGCAAAGAAGAGGAACAAAAAGAATTCTCAGCGTCATAATAAAGCTTAAAATGAAAAAGAGAGGGGCACTAGAATCTTTTATACTCGACAACTAATCAGTTTGGCATGACAATCACGTATTGTTTTGATGGGCAATGAACAGATCCCCGCATTTGAGTTGGTCCAATAAAAAGGGCACCTTTAGTTTACCCTTTAGCTTTGGACCATTGTTGTTCAAGCTCTGATTAGAGTACTTAGAAAAGGAGAAAAGCAATCACACATGCACACACTCATGCGGTTGTCGATTAATGCTTAAACAGGAAAAACTTTTAATGCATCTTTAAAGCATTGGACCACTATTTTTCACTTGTGAAATCTTACCGACACCAATGCATGGCAGATCCTATTACTACTCTCATGTTGCACCCTTCCCACAGTATCAATCAGAGGTGGAGCTAGATGCTTCATTTATGGTCCAACTATTAAGCTCTCTAGACACTAGACTCTAGACTCTATTGTAAATGAGTGCAGGTGGTTATACTATCTCACATTGATCAGCATCGAATCCAACATATTTTCAGGAAAGCAAATTCATGTGCCGCAACAACAGGAATTCTTTGTTTTTGATAGTCCCCGATGTTTCTGTTATGTCGCTTCTTCAAATTAGATTGTTGTGATAATATTGGCACTCGAACCATTTTTGTGTGCCCTCAAATCTTTATGCATTCCTCTTTGTCTTTTCTTTTTTTATAAACTCCTCTTTTTCACATAAACACACACACACACACACAAGTTTCATTCTTAATATGCACTTAAGGGTGAATATAATTGCATACCACACACCGCCTGAGTATATATACATACACAAGGGGCAGAGCCACCAAAAAAAAAGTGAGCAGGAGCCGATCCTTATATTTTATATAATTTTCTTATTTTTCACAAAAAAAAAAAAAATTGCAAATGGAAGGGGAAATTTATAAATAAATAAAAGAAAGGAGGGGAGTCCTAGCTCCACCTAACCCCTCCTCCCCCGCCACTCACATACATCTACAAATTGTGTACATCAATTTCCATAAAATTTCACAATTTATGGATGTATATACTCATGCTTTAGAAGTGTGTACAATGATGTGAAAAAAAAGGTATTGAGAGACAATCATTGTCTGAATAATAAACCATTTTAATCCATTTAGTTTTTTATTCATATCTGTTTAAGTCATACTTGATAAGTTAACCCCAATCACAAATTTTCGACCTATTTGCTAGATGTATTAATTATGCCACAATCCCAACTATCCAACTTACTGATTAAGCGGTTATTGCTATGCTAAAGACCAAACGAAAATAATAATAATAACCCTTTGGGGTTTGGTCTCATCATGATTTGATCCACATGTTTTCAAATTGTTATATTTAACTCCTAGTGTTTAGACTAATATTAAATTTTTAAGATTCTGTTCAAAGTACCTTAATCGATTTTATTTTGGTCTAAATCTTAAGAACTCCAAATATAAAAAAGGTAGATTTTTTCTACAAATCAGTTTGTAGTTAGCTTATTACAATCCACTATGTGTCAACTAATAAAATCATCTACGTGTACTTTAATCACATGACCTATTTAATGAGTCATGTGACTTCTTTAAATAATACATATAGATAGTTTTATAAGTTACTACACAGTGAATTATAGCAAATTGGCTACAAACTTGTCCTATAAAAAATGAAAAGATTTGTGGAACTAAATTGTGATTGGATCAAACAATAATAAAATAATTTATTTGCCTAAAAATACAAAATCTTTTATTTTTTTTTTGATAAAAAAATACAAAATCTTTTAATTTATACATAACCCAAACAATTTTATTTTAGTCCAAATTTTAGTTAAACTAATATAACAATTAAAAATCTATATAATAATTTGTGATATGACCAAAAAAGTAAATTACAATTTTTCCTAACAACTATTATTATGTGATTATGTCATATATCCAGCTATACAAGCTACTCTCAGCCAACACCATACAAATTATTTAAAATCTTGTGAAGCGACAGGATGGGAGCACGGTCAAATTGACGTGGCCCAATGGGGACCCGACGTGTTGGAACCCGAGCCGCGTGAGTGGTGGGACTTGGGAGCGTGGACTGGCTAGCTGAATTTGGCGGGGAGGTGACCAAGTCAGAAAGACGGTGAGCCATCTGTCGCCTCCTGAATTGCCCTTAACTCTGGAGATCCTCACAGCCCGTCGTTTAACTACGAAAGCGACTGATTGGACAGGATTCCCTTGTTTTCTTTCCCTTCTCTCTTTGCCTCGTTGTCATGTTTATATATCCGGCTATTCCCTCTCTCACTTACCAAATTACCCCTACTATCTTTCTTCCTATTTTGGGGGGCATTTCTTACCTATATTTAATTAAGCTTAGTTTTGATTTGGCTTCCTTTTTTATTTTTTAATCATAACTACAGTTTTTTTTATTTGTGTTGATTTGGTCTAAATTATTTTTATTATGTTATTTGAAAAAATATTTGACAAAAATACAACTGTATCATAAAAATGTTTTATAACAACCTAAACAATGTGTTTGGTTTAGTTTTTTTTTTTTGATAAAGCAGTGTTTGGTTTAGTTTATTTTCATTATAAAAGAGAAGTCACATTTTTCAAGGAATAATAACAATTTTACATAATAAGCAAAATGAACTAATGGAAATATGACCATCTAAACATACACTTAACTTATATTCATTGGATTATTTTACTTAAAAAATAAGTTAGGCAAAAAGTATGGTTCTACCTAAAAAAAAAAAAAGTTTTAAAAAATGATACATGATCTATATAGTTTTTGGATATATTAATTTGCTAATCATGTTTAATATTCATTTTTCACACTTTCTCATAGTATCTTGGGTTTTCATAACTTTTATTATACTATTTTCGCATACTTTTCTACTTACCAAAAAGAAAATTCAGATACTTATGCAATTTTCCAAGTAGAAGTAAGGCCGTTGAAATTTTAACAATGTCAAGTATGTAAGAATGCATTTGAAGCTGATTCCTTATAATTTGTGTATCACTTAGATGAATTTTTTTTTAGAACGAATGTTAATAATAGATCATATAAATTTTATTATTATACATCACATGTTTGTGCTATGAAAAATATATTCCTAGTACAATGGTTATTATATATGGACTTTGGATGAGGTATGATGTCATTTTGGTGTCTTACTTACAATAATTCTTACAGTATTAAACTTGTCCCAAAAAAATTCGAAAAATAGCTAGTTGTGATGTGAGGCTTACTCTTCCTCTAACGCAAATGTATATTTTAGTTATTCATATCATATACTACACTCAAAATTTTGCGAATTGAAATATTCCAAAATTCAAGTCTTTAGCCTCTTTCTTGAAAAAATAATAATAATATAATAAAATGAAAAGTCTTGACTCTCTTATCAAATGCGAGTCCTTTTTTTGCTAAATTGATCAAATGCGAGTCCAACTATAGAGAACAAATCAAATGCCATTTAAACGCAAAATATATTAGCGTTCTAAACTTATGCGATAGGGGGTTGAGTAAATGCTCCCTAAGGTAAGGGCTTGGGTTTCACAATTCGCTTGAAAGATTTCATGTGACGAAATTGCTATTTTGCTAAACGAAGCTATAAATAAGTGATTGGTCTATTCTTAAAAACAAAACAAAAAAAAAACAAAAAAATGATTGGTCTCAACTACTGTTGATCATTTGTACTCAAGTCTAAACTCTAAATCCTATCAAGAAATCGTCCAAACCACACTTGTTTATGTAACCATCAAAGGGGTTTCTTCTTTGGACATAGACAAATCACATTAAAAAAATTCTTCCATTTTTCTCTTTTCTTCTTTTGAATCACTAAACAACTTTAGCATTATCAACGATATTTTATAAAGATTCTTATCTTTAGACATGACTTATGTTTTGGTATTGTACAAACAAATTGCAAGTAAATTAAAGGTATGTTCAAATGAGTTTATTTTATTTAAGTTGTGTAAAAAATACACAGTTGTATTTCAAAAAAATTAAAACAAAAGTAAAATCTTAAAAAATTATATTCCAAACAGGGTCTAAGCCTCCAAAGACAACAAAAAATAAATGATAATAAAAATATTTAGATGGAATAGAATCTATAATGTAGAGTTAGATGTGAAATATACTTGAAAGGTGAGTAGATAAAAAAAAAAAAAGAAGCTTTATTGTAAATATTTAACTAAAACAATGGCTCCACGAATGCTAAAACTCTAATCACAAGATTCAAGACAATCCTTGGAGCCCGTTTGATGAAGCTTATTTTTCAGCTTTTAAAAATTAGGTTGTTTGGAAAAATTATATTTAAAAATGTTATATCTTAAATAAGGTTAAAGTTTATCTTCAAACTCTATTAGAAGTCTCCAACCCACTATGTGTTATCCATGTGTATATTTTAATTCACATAATCTATATTAAAATAAATTATATGACTTGATTAAATAATATATGTAGATGATTTTATAAATCGTAACGTAAAGGTTGAGAGGAAGATTCTTTTCAATCTGATTTGAAGGTAAATTTTGTCATTTAAACAAATATATATGGTTTAAAAAATTAAACAGTTCATCAAACTGAAAAAATGAGAGGTTCAAGATTTTAAACTCGTAATGTGTCACAATTAATTTAATATAAATAAATATATTACATATGTAAAAAAAAAAAAAAAAGCTAAAAAAATAGCAAAAATAGCAAAATTGACTACTAATAAAAAAAATCTAAATAAATATAGATATCAAACGGACACACTTTGTTTTTGTTTATAATCGTTTTACCAAACGGACACTCTTCTTTTTCCTAATTGAAACTTGCAAGTTCGAAATTCATATTATTTTATGTTATATAATATAATAGAAATTTAAAAAAGAAAAAAATATTTTAGCTAGGGAGGGGCATCATCGTAACTATGAAACCTCAACGTTTCCACCCTCCCCTGAGAGATCCCTTAATATAACACCGTCAGGGGTCTCCTTTCAGAGATAGATAACTCTCTTCTCTCTCTCTCTCTCTCTCTGCTCTGCTCTGCTCAGCTAAAAGCTCAGCTCTGCCCCGAGAGACTTCAACCAAATACCACTTCCTCATCACTCTCTTTCAATTCCATCTGGTTAGAATATCCATTTATTTTCTTTCTTCTGAGTGATGGGTGTGAGCAGCCGGTGCTCCCATACTTCTCACATCACTGAGATCATCATCACCAGCTTCTTCCGCCACAAGCCATAGATTCTTACACGAAACCAGCGCCGTTGGATCAGTCTAACCCAGTTGGCATGGCAGCTTGATTAAATACAAAACAAAAGCCATAAACAAAACGAAACAAAAAAAAAAAAAAAAAACTGATCAGGTGTTGCTAAATATTATGGCTGGTGGGAGAGTCTATAATAGCGGTGGTAATAGTGGTTCCAATTTGAGTGTTTTGTTTCAGAATCAAAAGGGTCCTTGTGCTTCTGAGCCTCTTGATTCTATTTTCCTTTCTGGGTCTTCCTCTTCTTTCCTTGGTACTCTCTCTTTCTCTATATAAGCTTACTAATATGGTGTTATAGGTGATTTGTATTCTTTGGTTTGATTTTGTTTAGTTCTAGTTTTGCTTTGACTAGATGAAAATGATTTCTTTTTTGTTATGACTTATAGGTAATATTGCATACATAGACTCTGTGTCTGTGTTTTTACTTAAATAGTTGATGTATTCTTTAATTTGATTTCAACAAGAAAGAGCAAGCAAGAAGTGAATTTTAACAAGATTTTCTAGTAACCCAATTGATGTGTTTGGAAAATCTAGCAAAATTCTATATAATTGGACAACCCCAATGTGTTTGTGTTTAAAAAAATATGCAACAATGTTATGTTACAATTCAAAATTTAATTTTTGTTGTGTAATTGATTACAAGAAGGTATTTTTTTAAAGTGTGGTATTGTGGGTTTGTGTTTCAGGTTCAAGATCGATGGTGAGCTTCGAAGGTGTTCGTGGAGGAAACGGATCGAATAGGCAGTTTTTCCGTTCGTATGATCACGATGAAAACGGAGACGATGACTTGGAAGACTATTTCCATCAACCTGAAAAGAAGAGAAGGCTGAGTGCCGATCAAGTCCAGTTTCTTGAGAAAAGTTTCGAGGTGGAGAACAAGCTTGAACCTGAAAGGAAAGTTCAGCTTGCCAAAGAGATTGGCTTGCAGCCTCGGCAGGTTGCTATTTGGTTTCAGAACCGGCGTGCACGGTGGAAGACCAAACAGATGGAGAAGGATTTTGATGTTTTACAAGACAGCTACAATAGCCTCAAGGCTGACTATGAAAGTCTTCTCAAGGAGAAGGATAAACTAAAAGCCGAGGTATAATTCACGGGAAAAGATCATCTCCATTTGAAATGAATTCATTTCATGGATCAAATTAAATTCTAAATGACGTTACAGTTTATATACTGTTAGATTCAGAAATAAGATATAAGATTTTAACCGTGAAATGAAGAGCTTGTTTTGGGAATTGAATTTTAGTTAATATTAACGAATGTGTTGAATTTTGGGCAGGTTGTTCTTCTCCAAGACAAGTTACTCCTCAAAGAGAAGGAGAGGGGAATCTTTGAACTATCTGATACCAACAAATTATCCCAGGAACCACTGCAAAAGCCGGTTGGTGAATCCGTTTCTGAGGGTGAAGAAGTATCCAAAGTGTCAATTGTGGCTTGTTGTAAGCAGGAAGATATGAGTTCAGCTAAAAGTGATATATTTGATTCAGATAGCCCACATTACACTGATGGGGTTCACTCTTCACTGCTAGAGCCTGGTGATTCTTCAATTGTTTTCGAACCTGATCAGTCGGATCTATCTCAAGATGAGGAGGATAATTTGAGTTTGAGCAAGAGCCTATTGCCTCCTCCATACATTTTTCCAAAGCTGGAAGATGTTGATTACTCCGAAAATTCATGTAATTTTGGATTCCCTGTTGAGGATCATGCATTTTGGTCCTGGTCATACTGAGTACTGTGGTATAATATATGCATTTCCTCTGGTTTAGAGCATGACATGGTGCTAAGGAAGCAATAAATCCGAGCAATGGGTACCTCCTATGGTTGTGGGGGGTTTAGGCTGCACCATGAAAAATGTTGGGTCTTTTTGCCCCATTTGTGATTTTGTTTTTGTTGGGGCAGTTAGTATTCAGTGAAACTCTTTTTTGGTTCGGAATGTAATTAAATAATGTCTTCTTAATAAGTTCTTATGGACAATGCTGTATTGCATTAATTTTGTGGTGAAATTGGGAGGGGAAAGAGAGGTTCAACATAGGGCCAAAATTGTGTCTCACTCAAAATGTTGCTAGTCAATTAAACAGCCCATGGTAGGCTTGATGAGAAGGCCTTTCTTTTGTGTGTGGCTAAATTTATGAGAAGACCTCTTATTATAGGGGAATTCTACTTTTTTTGGGTGCTAATTTAGGGGAATTCTACTTTATATATCTTTTTGTTGTATGTAATATATCTACTTTTTTTTTTTTTTTTTTTGCTAAATATATCTACTTCATCTTAACCACTAACATATAATAGATAAACAATTAAGATTAAGTATATAGTTGAGAAACGTGGGATCCAAAGGATATGCCAATTTGGAGATGTCAAAAAAAGAAAAAAAAAATGATGACTAATATGGTAAATTAAAGGTTCAAACTTGGTGATTTCAAAACTAAGTACATATGTTAAATTTAAAATTTAAAATTTGGTATCTTTTTACTTCATATGCCAAATGACATATCAAAGTTTAATAGTTCTTTGGGAATTGAGCAAATACTAATTATAATTGTTGTGTTCGGTTAAACGAATTTGAGATTTCATTTTTTTGAGAAATATTTATCAAAAAAAAAAAGAAGTCACAATGTTATTAATTGGAAAATATCATGCCCTTCTTATCCTAGTGGTTTCAATCGGTAACCATTATTCATGATTTGGAAAAATTACTAAGGTGGCTTGGAATACCTCAAAAATTAAAGTTTTGGAATGTTTTGCCGAAGAGCAAGCAGATGCCTTGGCATGCAAAATCCTTGAAATTATAGTTTATTGAGTATTCTTTATGCTTTTTGTGTATTAATATAGTTCATAATCAATTTAAGCTGATCTGTTAGAAGTTGGGACCCAATTTTCTACTAAATAGAACATGCACTGAATTGTGATGCAGTTTGCTACCTTGGATTTCCTTTTTTTGAAAAAAAATATATATATATTTATATATATTTTCATATAAAAAGTAACCACCACCTCTGTGATCTTATAGTATAAAGTATAGACAGCTTTGTATGGACAAAAGAGTTGACTTATATTTCTTGCTACGAGTATAATCTGGTTATAATATCAATTTCTTGTGGAGATTATTTAAGCATCCATAGCTATTGTGCTTTCTTTTGTTGTAGGGGCCAACTCCATGATAGGCTTGCAAAATCACATCCGTTGTTTCTTTCTCTCAATATGGAGTAGCTTTTTTTTCCTCTCATTTTCTCCTCCACCCTGACAAAAGCGATAAGATTTTGAAACGTAGTGACTCTTATCCTTTCAGGCTAAAAGCCTAAAACACACGGGGGGCATTTATAGGGATTCCCAAATGTATTAGATTCATTAAAATCTGCTTTCTTCGCTGGTGTGGATGGTAATCGTTATCATTAATATTGCTTTAGCTTATCAAGTTTTAGGTGTTCCTAGGTCCATATAAAAACTTTGATTGTATAGCAATGTTTGAGATGACTCATCAAAATTGATGGGATTGTGCAGTATAGCAATGTTTCACTTAAATTCTCTCCACTAATCCACAAGTTATAGACTCATAGGGCGTTCCCTAATGGATTTTAAAAAATAAAAATAAAAATAAATTTTGGTTGTCCAAAACTAATTCGTTCCCAAGTTAGTTTTGATATCATTCAGCACAAACATCTCAAACAAAAACAAAAAAAGTCAAAGTTGTAAGGACTTTTTGTGGTTATATAGTGCACGTTTGTCAACTCATTCCCAATCTAAAAAGTAAGTTTTCAAATCCAAAAAGCTCTTCACTATCTTTAGTAATAAAAAAAAAATTGTGGAATGACACCACAAGTTGCTCATAAAAATCACGTTTTGCCACTTGACCATCAACCATTCATTTTCATTCCATGCTTTTGCAGAGAAAAAAAAAAAAAAACATGTTTTGTCACTTAGTTAACAAACGCACTCATAGTCTAGTTCACTTAATATAGTCAAGTTCACTTAATCATCTATCTAATCCAACTCGATCAAGTACATGTTCGAAGTGGGACTTAACACATGATTGCGCACACACACATTTATACAATCTAATACAATTTTAAGTATCACAATCTTCCTCACTTTAATCCTTTAAAACCCTTTTAGGATTAATTATGTGATGCATATATATAAAAAAAAATGCAGTGTGAAAGTTGAATGAGATAAATTGTTTCAAATTCAAATTTAAAAATTGAAGTTAGTATATGAGATTACACAAAAACATAGATTGAAATGATATACTTTTAATCTTAAAAATATTATATAAAAGTTATTATGTTAAAATTTATTTTGTATCGTACAACTTTCATTATGTATATCCTATTAATTGAAACATATACTAAGGAATAATGAAAGGAAATTAAAAAAGAAAAGAAAAAAAGAGATGGAAAAATAATAAAAATGAAGTAAGGCGTTGGATTGCAATGCTCTCAAGCCACACAACCTTATCAAGTTGGTTCTTATACCATTTATTACAATCCAATGAACACACTATCCACGTATGCTATATCCTCCAAAAAAAGCTAGTCAAGTTAAGACCTATATTAATCACTTATATAGTTTAATTTAGCCTAATACACATCCGATGTGAGATTTAATGCATGTATACTCAACACACACATTCACACAATGTAATCTAATTCGTGCAACACATGCTTTCCTCGGGTTGTGACATATATAGTGTGAGATCTAATTAATTTAAAGTAAATTAAATTTATTTGTAACTTTAAAAATAAAATTAAAAAATATATATTAAAAAAGATGACGTGGAAAATGTGGGTTTTAATAAACTTACGTAACAACATTAGAAGTCAACAAAAAAATTAAGAACTTTCATTTATACTATTATTATATGATGAAAGAAAAATTGAATTTATAACTTCTTTTTGGGGACCTATAAAGAAAGAAACACTTATCCTCAAAATTATAATAATAAAGGTCATCGTTAGATATAATTAGAATTATCGTTTCAAAATGAACAAGATACCACGGTGCGATGTAGTGAAAAATAATATGTAAAATAAAATTATTTCAATCAGATAATTAAAAAGTAAAAATAACATAAAAAAGTTATTTTAAGTTTTATGGTGAAAGAACATTGTGTAAGATCAATATTTAATCAAATTAAACAAAAAATTATAATAGATTATTAAAATAATTTTAAATAAGTAATGAGACTTCTTTTAAATTTCTTGGAATATTTATTTATTTTAATTCTTAAAGTTTTAAAGATAGAGTAAACTATGGTAACAATTTCTATGTCACATGGAAAAAGCATGTTGTATATACGTTGAGCTACACAATGTATGTATAACGTGTAAAATTTGACTTTTATTCAAATAATATGTAGCATGCGGTAAATTATTCAAATAATACGTAGTATTTTTTAAATTATTGAAACTTTGGCAATAAAGTTTCACTTAAGTGAACTACATTAATAATTTAATATACTTATAAATATAGTGCACTACTTGGTATAAAGAGGGGGAAAAGCAAAATATTAAAAAAGAAAAAATGAAAAGAAAAAAAAAAAAGGAGAAGACATCAACTTGGTGCAACATAACTTATAGGAATTAGTTTTAATGTATTTATAGTGCATCACATAAAATAAGAAGAAAATATGTGAGTGTCCACTTGACATAACCACAGACAATTTTTAGTGCTAAAAGCATTCCTTATGTTTTCCCATAATACTACAAAGGTGAAAATCATTGATTGATTTTAAATTAGTAGCAGAGAAGCCGTACTATATATGAAGAAAGAATAAATAATTCACTTTCAACTATAATGAATTGATTAATTATAAGTATTTTTTTTAATGGTGATATTTGTTATATATGAAGAAAGAATAAATTAATCAAGTAACTCATAAATAAGTTTGAGTATATTCCATAATAAAATGAATCAAATTTGAACATGTAATATAACTTAATGATAAGCTTGAACTCAACTTATATTTGAAATAATATAAAATGAAGCAAACTTAACCCTGCTCAACTCGATTTAGAATACCATTTGATGGTGGAGCAATTGCGTGGTAGCCAAAACCTTATAGGAAAAAGGCATCATCATCACATCAATCAACATGCTAGGTCCCATACGTTCAACAAAATAATGCAATTCCATCAAATGAGAGTCCATGAAGATAGTGATGTTCTTGTTATCTTGCCGAGAACTTTGATCTTAGCCGAATAGCTGAGAAAGGTAAGTATTTTTGAGAACTTTGTGTTCAATTATAGCATATAAGGTAGCCCTTACTTCAATGACATTACTATCTATTTACAACTTCTTTAGTAGATATTTGAAAATCTAAGAGCAAGCTTAGAAATGGGTAACGTATACTGCTGATATTCATTGGTGATCAACTTCCAATTGTGCACCACTATTAGGTGTAAGGACTAAGGGTACTTCTTCACCTGAATTTTTTTATTAACGTTGTAGGATTAAACTTTAAAGAATGCTATTTTGACTAAAAAGCGCACTATTCATTGCCAAACATCATTGTCACGCATGGTATAAACTCGACATGCTTGATTAAGATTTTATAAATAGAATTTTACAACCGAAAGGTATCTCTCAACGTACCATTAACTCTTCCAAGACTCATGAAAAAAAAAAAAAAAAAAAAATCTCTTCAATTGTAGCCTTCTAAAATTCGTTACTTTGAATATTATGACATATGACATGTTAAAAGAGATTTGTAACTTAATGATATTATTCATTATAAGAACTGGATTCTAATCCTTCATTCCCATTTGATGTAAAAATAAAATAAAAAATCTCTAAGTAATATTATGTTAGTTTACTGATTGATTACACTTTTGAAGGCCAAATATGTGTTAAGGATTATGAACTCGATCAATTTGTGATGAATGTTGCAACCGTTACATAGTAATCATTCAATTTGATTCATTACATTATCAGATTTGTCTCAATTTAAATTATTTCAAAATCATTATATTTTTTTTTTAAGGTAAAAAATAGTAGAATTGTTGTAAAACTAGAAAGCTATGTACACAATCAAATTATCAAGAAAAGTGAGTGAAATTTTTTTGGCTCTTATCTATGGATGTAAGTCGTATGGTCGAACGCTCACATGACTCTCATGTGTTATCACAATATCAAGGCTCACACAAGTGACTTAGATCCCATGCCTTTTTTTTTTTTACTTTTTCTTTTTTTATTGTGCATCTTGAACCACCTAAACTCCAAAATACCACCAATGCTCACCACCACAAGAACAAAACTTGTTTCTCTTTTGTTTATCTCATATTTTTTAAATCTCTCTCTCTCTCTCTCTCTCTCTTCAAAAATGAAAACCATCTTACATTTTTTTGTTTTTTTCTAAAAAAAAAAAAAAAAAAAAAAGAGAAAAGGAAAAATAAAAACTAAAGTTTTAATTTCAAATATCGTATATTGAATAATATATAAAAGTTGTACTCTAAACGTGCATTCTTATTTTTTCTTAATATCTTCTTCTCCTTGTCCCACATTAAAAACTCTTTTGTCCCGACTAACAAAAGAGTTTTCAATGTACTATAAGTACATGAATATTGTTAAGAATATTAAAAATCTAATGCAAGAAATTTAAATTACTATTTTGAGTTAAATCCAAATATTAAAATTTTTAAAAACCTTAAATTAAATTTCACACAAATTTTCCTTTTATTTTTATTAACGGTCTTATTGTTCAATTTTTTTTTTTTTTTTGTGTGTGAATTCTTTTCTTTATTTTATATATATGAATTTTAATAACCCATACAATACACAGATAAAAAAGTTTAAAATTAGTTGCAACTATCCACCATAAAACAACAAGGATATTTTAATTGCATTCTCAACTACAAAACGATTGTATCAACTATCAACACCTTATATAATTTGATATTAATTTACAATTTTTATCCAATTGTTCAAATTAGTGAGCAAATTGATCTTGGATTAAGGTGTTGATTGTAAAAATTTTGCACGCAGAATGCAAATGTTATTTTGGGATGGATAACAATCCATTGATTTGTCATTTTAGATACTGATTTGAAGGGTGGGATAGACATCACAAAATAATTTTTAATTAGGGTGTTGATTGTAGAATTTTGTAATTTAATGTGTACAATACAAATATTCTAATAATTTATAGTGGATAAGTATAATTAACCCAAGAATTCATTAACTAATTTAGTTGACACTCATAATATTTGGAATTTTGTAACCTATAAATGTTACAATTACCTTTAATATAAAAATTTGGAACATTATTTAGCAAAAAAAAATTGGAACATTGCATAATATTAATCCAGTTTCTGTAAATTATAATGACTTTAATAAAATATTAAAACTTTGTATAATATCATGGAAGGGGAATTTTGTTATACAACACAAGCCTATAAGACAAGAGCTTAGGAATTTGTAAAAGAAAAAGAATCGAGTGTAACCCAATGACTTTCTAAGCGATAGTCATCCAAACTACTATCGTCCAAACACCTTTATTTGCAAAATTTTGTTGGGATCTGATGTATTAATATTGGTATGATCCAATTATAATCATGACTGTGTTAAATACATTTAAAAATTCATTACTCTTTATTTTTTTTATAGCTCCATAGTTGAAAGTGAAAGATTTAATTAAACTTAAATATCTTTTTTAAAAACATTAAAAAATACCAATTAAACTATAAAACTGTTTACTAAAAAGTTCCGTACTTGACTGCTATTCTTCTAGTAAATTACCCATCTTTTTCTTATTTGTGGCTTTAATAAATTACACCTTTATTTGAAGACCAAAAATCATATTTAAGTTATAATTTAAAAAAGTAACAAATCCATTACCTACTACCATATTAAAAAATGCCACGTGCCACCCATCACGAACCACGAGGCTCCTTTCCAGATTTCCTGCCGACCACTAAAAACCCACGTTTAGGAGATGCGACTGATTCCCTACCACGTGTACGGTACAGATCGAACGATCTCATCGATTAAGCGAGCCTCGTGTCAAACAAGCGTCCCCATCAATGCAGCATCCACCAAGCAAGCGCGAAAGAATTTCTCAAAATTAAAACTCTGTGCTGGGCCCCACCGACGTGGACATTTAGTTGTAACGTGGCACCAGATCTAAGATCTCATTGGCTGATCATCAAGTCAAAATAAAAGTTTGTCTGGTGCCCACTACCTGCTAATATTTTAATTAATTAAATAATTGTATTTTTTTGTTTTTATTTTAAAGAATATAATTTTTTTTGTTGTATTCGCAACAAAAAAATAAAATTTTTTGTTGTATATTATTTCCAGGGAGAAAAGAGATAAGCATGGAATGGAGGGATGTATGGAAGTGGGGCCCGTGGTGGGGGTAAAGGAGCGTCGTTGACGGTGACACAACGCATCTGTCCATTTATAAGATCAGTGTGATGTCACACGTATGGTGTTACTTTCATTGGGTCCACTTATACATCCCTATCAGGCCCCTCACATTGTCATGGCCCATTCACATTGTTTGGATAATCCAAATTAGATTTCACTTATGGGGACTTTTCATTTCAACCGTCTAAATATATATATATATATATATATTAAAAAGTTATAAAAAATTTACTTTTATTTGTACAGTTAAAATGAAAAGTTGAAAAACGATTATCATCTAAAAATGTTTAAATCTATTGCATTGGATCTTAATCTATCCAAACCAATGTAAGCCTTAAGCCATCTTAGGCACTTATGAAGTTAGCATCCAACTCCCGTAGGGAGGAGTAGATGAAGGTAATAAAAAAAAAATTAAATCTCAAAAATAAAACAAATAGTTTATGAATGGTTGAGACTGCTCTGTAAAGAAAATATGAATTTAAGTTTAGATTCGACTAGTAAACAAGTACAACTCAAATATAATGATGTATTCGTAAACTCATGAGTATGAACTTTGATTTAAATATATTATATATTGTGTAAGTTTGTCAATAAGTTCATAAAAAGATATCAAATTATAATTTTCATTTTATTGATAATACAAAGTTGGTGAATCTCTTTTTTATAAGTTCGTAAACAAAAATTATTGTATTTAATTAACTTAAATAGAAAATTTCAATTATAATTTAGTTTTAAATTATTAGCATATTGATGTCGCTCAATAATAAGCGGTACCTTGTAGTACGTGTAAGGGATTGTCGATCCTCAGGGAGTTTATATTTTCAAAAGACAATGTAATTCAAGAAAGGTAAGATAAATTTGGTTTGTGGAAATTTTGTAAAGAATAAATGTAAAAAGACACTAGGGTTTTGGGGTGTTTTTCTATACCAGTATGATTCCTTGTAATCCCGTTAAAAACTTTATTTTAATAACAGTTTACAAGTTGATTATTTTCCTTTTTAAAAAGCTCTTAACATGGTTGAACTAATAAAACTCAAGAACACTATATTACCGGAGAAAATAAAGTAGCTAGAGTAATAATTAGAAAGACCTTTCAATTTATAAAACACGAAACCTAATTAAAATCATGCAATATTCCCCCTTAATCATAAGAAAAACATGATTGAACTTATAGAAAGTACGGAATAAAACATACATCAATTAGGAATCAATAAATTAACAATCAACTGTAATTTAACATTAAAAATAAAAGGGACTACAAGTATTCATACCTTTATACAGAAAACATAGCCCCTAGCCCTAGCAAGAGGCTTAGCCAATCATGGCTAAGAAAAAAAAAGAAAACTAGAGAAAATAATTTCTAGAGAGAAAACTAGAAAGAAAACTAAAAATAATAATAATTGCCCCCAGGCGGCTGCTACTCCCAAGTTGCTATCCATGCTTCTTTCATTTAGGGCTCCAATGGAAAAATAATCTAGTGCATCGCGGGAGAAACATGCAATGCAATCCACGACAAGGAGAAATTCACTTAAGGCTCTAAATGATCCTGTGTAATGCGGGTAAGTGTTGAGGATGTGCAATCCATAGCCAAAGTAAGGCTCCTATGTGAACTTCATTAAAGCTCCTCTGAGTAATAATCTTATGTGATGTGATAGGAAAGGAAAGCGTGAGTTTGTTGGCTTTGGTGGCCATGTGGGCTTATGGGCTTGTGGGCTTTGTTTTTCTTTTTCTTTTCAAACATTAATTTGCACCATCTTTTCTTCTCTTTTGCTCATTCCAGCTTATGATATCTAACTCCAATCTGATCTAACTTGTGCTTACAATCAAACATAGTCCAAATTAACATATAAA
The DNA here is from genome assembly GCA_907173295.1 of Fagus sylvatica. Classification (NCBI taxonomy): domain Eukaryota; kingdom Viridiplantae; phylum Streptophyta; class Magnoliopsida; order Fagales; family Fagaceae; genus Fagus; species Fagus sylvatica. The sequence goes on along the minus strand of OU015770.1, from coordinate 8,291,226 downwards.
AGATTAAATTAATACACTTAAATGCATAAGTCATGTAATTCAATGAATTGAACAACAAATATCCATTTAAGTGTAATTAGACATGAAATGCAACACAACTCTAATAAAATCTTTCTAAAATGCATGTAAATAAGTCATATTTCATGACTTATCACATATATTTATGAAAGGGTAAAAAATTTTAGTTGTAAAGTTTACTATATATTGGAAAAGAATAAGTTAATCAAGGAGTGAAGGAGCTCATGCATGAGCTTATTCGACAAAAAAATAACCAAGTTTAAGCATGTAATTTAATTTGGTGATGAGTTCAGACTTAGTTCACGTTCTAAATAAAATTAAATGAACAATCTGAAATTTTATAATTCGGCTTGATTCAACTCGTATAGAGTTCTATCCCTACCTTCTTTTACTCTGTGAGAGAGAGAGAGAGAGAGACAGAGAGAGAGAGAGAGAGAGAGAGAGAGAGAGAGAGAGAGAGAGAGAGAGAGTTACACACTACCTTAGTTATAAAATATTTTGCTTTTAGAGAGAGAGATTTCCAACCCTTTACTTAATTTTTCCTGGATTAAGAATAGAATATATTATTAGTTGGGGAGAGTACTTATCAATAGGTTATAAGATCCTTTCTCCAAAATAAAGATTGAGAAGTATTTGTGGTGTTTATTATTTAGCAATATTTTTATTGTCTATTGAGTTTTTTTATATGCTAAAATTGAGAGTATGAGATCATTTGTCACTGGAGCATGGTCGTTTTATACATAATTATACTCCTCCTCGGTGGATCTAAATTTCAAAATCCTACAATTTTCTGCAAACTTGTCACCACTCACAATTAACTCTATTAATAGTTGACTCTGATAGTGCAATCTGAGCAAGTTGTGTACTTGTGTAAGCTAGCCCGAGACTTTTGATTGAGCTGCCGTCATAGACTAGCTGGAAATACTCAACGCAAGCTTTTGTTTGGATGGATTGATATCCTTAATTCACATTACAGTGTCTACCTTATCTTCACAATATAATGTCTCTTTCAAGCTGTTCTTCATCTTAAAGCAACAAATATAATAAAATCTTTCCCCAAATCTAAGTTACACAATGACAATGATTACCTTGATTTAGAACCAGAAAATAAATGAAATGAAATACGGGCTTTCTCTCTAATCAATCAGCGTATGACTAAAAGTGTGGACTGTGGACCGCAACAACACAAAGTTTCCTGGTATTGGTATCTTTGTTGCATTTCTACTCCCTGAGCTAATCCAACCAAACGAAATTCCTTTGAAGTGACATGCCGCGTGCCCAAGAGAGATAAATTACATGTGTATTTGGATTAACTTTTTGCTAATTTATTAAAAGTTGTTATTAGTATACTTAAATAAAAAAAAAAAAAAAAATAAATTAAAGAATTGTACACAAACAACCTTGAGGGGTAGCTTAACTGGTTCGGCTTGGGATGTGCTCCTCAATGGTCACTAGTTCAAGTCTCCTCAGGGCTACCTATCCAAAACAAAGCCTTGCGTCTATTGTGGTACATGTGGCTAGTAGGTTGTTACCTATCCCTAGCTTTAGTCGAAGTGCACGTATTTACGGAACGCTAGACCGGACACTCAAGGTTATAAAAAAATAATAATAATAAAAAAAAAATTGTACACAAACAAATTAACTAAATAAGTCACCGAAAAAAAAAAAAAAAAAAAAAAAAAAAGAAACCAACTGCTCTAGTAGTTTAATTTTGTTTCAAGGATTCACCCATCAATTGTTTTTTTTTTTTTTTTTTTGGTACTCCTATATCGGTTATACCATCTTTCTTCGGAAAATATGACCAACCGAGATTAGACAACAAGTCATGGATTGCAAAATTCAAATTTGTTATCGGTTGAAGTCAATTATGCAATGAAAGGTATAGCCTCATATCAATGTGATAGCAAGAGGTATAATGGTATTCCGTACAATGATAAGATGCTAAGATGCTCATCTCTTTGTTATGAATACAAACTTTAGAGGATGTCTATGCATTATAATATCCTATGCGAAAAGCATTTCTTTATAATAATTAATTTAATGACACAATTTTTTTCATAACTACTGACAGAACCAGTTGTGATTGATAACATAATAACTGCAGTATTAGTTGACCTAATGATGGATCCAAGTGAAAGTGATCTTTAATCACAACACGCTTTATAAGCAATTGTAATAAGAGTTGTGAACAAATAGCTGCTTCAATCCCTTTTTAGATACTAGAAGCACTGGCAGAGCAGGTTAAGGACAAATAGTCAGAAACCTCAATCTTCCACAAGAGTCAACTTAGCTTTTGAGCAAAAATGTTGCTATAGCTATATTGTTTAGTGCGTTTTTTGTCATCTTATTTTCACTTTACAAGCGATCAAAGTTGTGGTACAATTGTCACCTGCTAGAGCACACATGACGCATGTACAATAATTGCAAACAAAGAAAGGTAAAGGAAGCATGAATAAGCAACTTCAAGATCCTTAAACGTGCTTTAGCTTTATTCATCTCACGAGTCCTCTGTAAATAACCTATAAAAGTATTAATTATTAACAACGTCCAATCAACAGGATCTGACATAAATTTTTTTACACAAAGCTGATTACTGATATACCTCAACAAAATTACAAGAGATTACTGTGTAAGTGTGTTTGCCATATTATCCCCCATGGAGGACTTGAATGAATCCCCAATTATCTCAATCCCAACCTTCTAAAGACAAAGGTTGCAAACTCTATACAGTCATAACATCACATTGTGTAAATTAGTGCCTGCCCAAGCTTCAATTTTCCACCCTAGGAGCCATTCTTTGGAAGAAGAATTTGGACAATATGCTTGGTGCAGAATTATAAGGCTGACTAGGCCTGCCACTAACTTTCATTGGGGTCTCTGTATTGAACTTCAAAAGGGCCGCATAAACTTGAATGACGTTCATATGACGAAATTGTTAACATATCAAAATTTGAAGTTGTCCTTCAAGTATAACACCATCTCTTGCTATAGCAGTTGAACAAGAAAGGAGACAGATAACACTTGTTAATAACATATACATAGAAATGAAAGCCACATAATTTTCCAAATAAAGGGTGTTTCTTTAGCATCTTGAAGGAGGAATGACCTCTAGTGATCACCAGAATAATTTCTGTTGCATGTTAAACTAAATGCTGAAATACTAGGACTCGGAATGTATTTGAATACCACTATTTGAGCATGAAAAGCTAGCACTTCCAGTACTTGGGATTCAAGAATGAGTTATTTTCAGATTTATTATCCATTAGATGATACACAAAATTATATGATTATATCAGTTAGAGAAAAATTTATTTGCCTCCATATTCGTTGAGCTTTTGTTTCTTTTGCTAAGACCCTTTGGCAATTAAAGGTGTGAAGGGAAAGTAAAAGAACTTACAATCAAACAAAGGAGGATGCATCCAGTAGCGCCCGGGAACAAAGCATACCAAAAGTTCAAGTGGTGCAACTTGGCTCCATCAATGAACAGAATAGGCAAGCTTGCAGCTGCATTTTGATTGTACAACTTGCATCTTAGCACCAACTAATGGATTTCTTAGGAAGCTAGCTAGCAACAATGAAAAGGACAAGTGTAAGCTGTTATGGCTTTTGGGCATTACCTGGAGGATGAGTTGCACCTGTGTAGATCATGAAGGCAATGGAAGCAGCCAGGGCAGTGCTCCTAGCAAGCCATCCTGCCCCAAATATAGAGAAAGCAAGAACACCAATGGCTGCGCAACCAATTTGGGCCATGAACATATTGTACTTCTGCAAAATGTAAGTTCTTATGATCTTATCAAGGAGATTAATTGAAGTGCTAAAAGGATAACACAGCAAACCGTACAAAGATTGTTGACAAAATATGCCTTAAAATGTAGGGACTGGGTTGAAGTGATACAAGTTCATTTTTCACTTCTCATTGTAAATTGTAATATTGAACAATTGTTAGTTTAGATTATCTCAATTCCGTCATAAAAATTGTTTTGATCCTAAATGTTTTGCTAATGTAAGATCTCGTTTGTTACGCAAAATGGTTAAAATAGTGCTATGCACTCTGGGTAAAAATGAGATGATGCTATGCACTTCTCATGATCATATTTTGCCTTACCAACTCCCAGACCCCCCACCCCAACAAAATCACAATTAGGCACGTGCGTGCATGCAGCACACACACACACACACATAAAGAAAGGCAATTATGAGGGATTCATAAAATGCATTTATTTTGTTCACACATGACACAACAATTTGGACACAAACCCCACTAGCAAGTAAGGACCCATCACCAATTTCACCTTAATGCATGCTAGTGTGGAAAATAGGAGTGTGCATCCAACCCGCCAATCCGACCAACCCAATCCAACCAAAAGGCAATGGATTTTTCTCGGATTGGTGGGTTGGTTTGATTTAGGTTTGGCATTTTTTTCTTTCAAATCGATGATCCTGGATCAACCCGGCCTTTTACATACACATTATATATATATATATATATAAAATATTTTATTTTACATGTTTATTGTTTTTATTGGGGCTTTCATTACATTCTATACACCATAACACACTCAATAATTTCTCACCCACGCCACACCATAACACTCAATAATAAAGAACATATCTCATTAATTTGTGCATCACATAGGCATACCAATAGTATCAAATATCTTAAACTAACAAAATAGAAATTACAAGCCTAAATACCATTATTATGCTCGTGTGATCCACAAAATAATTAAAAATTAAATGTAAATTAAAGAACAAATTTTATTCATATCATCAGAACTATCTTAATAATTAACAAGCCACTTGAAACTTAATAGATTTTCACCTAGAATTAATTAACAAGCTTAATAACTAATGATTCACATAGCAAATACACATTAATTTTATGACATATAACACATATGTTAAGCCACATGATGCAAGCATGGTATGTAAATGAGAATTTTGTTATATTAAATTATAAAATTATGATAGATAATCAAAATAATTAAAACCCATCCAAAAAAATTATTAGAAACCAAAACATCATCTAAATTGTTGAACAAAACATCATTCCATTTTTCTTTTTACAGAGTCTTTCAATTTAACATTCGTATGGACTTAATGAGAGACAAGAATAGGTGACATAGAAAACTTAAAATTTTCTCTAAATTTTAAAAGAGAAAAAGAGACACATACTTAATTTTTGTAAACAGTTCCTATCCTTTTGTAAATAAAATTAATAATTATGATATTTAACAACTTAAATATATAATTGGTTGGGTTTAGATTTTAATTCGGATAGCCAAAGTGTAAAATCCAAAGTAAAAAACCCTTCCTAACCTAATGAGTTTAAATTTTTCAACCGCAGCCCATCCCATACCATTTAAAAAAAAAAATTCTAAACCCTTACTATTAGGATTGAATTGGGTTGTAAATTACACTAACTAAACTTGATCATTGATTGTAAAAAGTTGAAAGTCCAAAAACCAAATTAACATTCATGTCAAGTCATCAACCAACTATTTTCCCAAACTAAATCAGAGAGATCATTTACTGGGCTTAATGTCAGGGAAAGGCCCATTGAAACAAGTTGAAATACACATGGGCCAAGCCATTAATCAATGTTAGCTCATTAAGCTCAGTTTGGACTCTTTCAATACAGGCCCAAGAGAGAGATAGAGAGAGAGTACCCGAGCAGCAGGTGAGGAGGGAGTGGCAAAGAGAACAGCAGTAACAGCCCCCAAGGGTGCAATTGTCATTGAAATTCCTCTTGGTGCCAAAATCTGATCCAGCTTTCCCAATATTGCCATTGCTGCGAATGCACCTATGAAAATAAAAGCACATTTTACTCATGTGTCAATATATACATACACACTCAGAGAGTCAATGTCTAATTTATTAAAGTCATTGCTGCTAAGTGTAACCAAAATTAAGTAAACACAAACCTGCAGAAGGCCAAAGGAGGTCACTGAGAAGAGGAGCTGCAGGTCGCTTCTCGGGTTTCCAACCATCCCAAATTGGTGCAGCCACATTGCTTGATGCCACAACCCCATATTGTCTTCTTCTTCTATTGGTATGATTGACACCATGAGACCTGTCCAAAACAATTTCTTTGGTTTGAACGGAATGGTTGTTGAATAGCAATGAAATTGCTGGAGCGAATGAACGCAAAGATGTAAGTGGTGTCAGTGTCATTAAACCATTTTGATGAATACGAGAAGAGCTAAACTGTAGATGCATGCCCATTTCTTAGATCCACACCCTTCTCTTCTTTCAATTTTTGTTCCTTGTGGATGTGGTATTATCTAATCTGAAGAAGTATTTTTTGTGTATTTTATGTGTGGAGAGAGTGCTGACCGTTTATGGTTGAAAATGTGGTGTGCTTTTATAGGTGGGCTTTTGGGGATGTCGAAAGGTCATCCATAAGGGGGCATGACTAGTTTTATGGTTTTGGGCTTTTCAATCGTTCATTTCAATGAGGGAAGGGAAAGGAAGAGAAAAGGAATAAAACAATAATCATAAAAATTTATTTTACTCTTTTATCCCTATAAATTATAAATTAATAATTTATTAAGAGGATATAAAAGTAATTTTAAAAAAAAAAAAATTCCAAACATTTTAAAAAGATAATCATTTCCTCTACTTTTCCTTCCAACTTAGAGGGAAAGCAAAAAGTACAAAATTTGTAGGACCATGGAAATTGCATCCCTTATTATAAAATAAAAGAACAATAGCAAGAAAAATGAAGAAAAAAAATTCTATTGAGAAACTTTTTTATTAAGTGGTCATCCATACTAGAGAGAATTCTTCTTATGGAATTCATAGTTTTCTTCTTATCATCTTACAAAACTAAAACCACATATATATATATATATTATATCTTACAAAACTATATATACCATATATATATAGTGATTAGATGATAGGAGTGGTTAAGCACATTGATAGGAGTGGTTGAGCACATGTAATAGAAGTGGTTTTAGTTTTGTAGAAATAGAATTCAATTAAAAAATTTATAGGTCTAAAATGGTGTGTCTAAAATTTGATACCTGAAAGTAAGCAATTGTCCATCATGGATCTATTAAATTTTATTGGCTAAATATTTTTTTAAACTTAATGTTATTGTATGTTTTTGCCATTCCGGTTATACTCGAGCGAAGATCAAGAACCATTCCATTTATAAAATCAAATTTTAGTTGTTTTAAAGATATACTAAATGTATTAATTTAGTGATGGGATAGTAATGACAACCCATTGATATGAAATTTGACATATTTGATAAACATAGAGAGGAATTGTGATTTAAGAAAAGAACATAAATACAGTTAAGAAAAGAACATCTGAAGAAGAGACACAAACAAGATTTTTCTTTTTCTGTGCTGAATATGAATAGTGGGAGGAGAAGTACAAGATTGCGCCTACCTTATCAAATGTACAACAGAGAAATGCAGCACTGAATGCAGTTTATATCATGGCCTAAATACTCCAGGCGTATGTTCTGGTAAAGACAATTGTTGCTGCCAATTGCCATTTGCCAAAAGGACGAGTTACGGGATTGAATCCTTAGAAGATCCAGAGCTAAACTATGAAAATGGCTCACCTAGCTCCTCTTCTGTAACACTCAATAAATTTAAATGAATAAAACATCCATTTTATTGTGTCAGCAACATTTTACGACTTCCTTGCAATCAAGTTAGACACTTTTTTTTTCTTCGAAACAAATAAATAAAATATAAGATGGGTTTAAGTTATATTTAGCATAAAATTTTCCATTAGAGTAATACTCTGTTAATGCAGAGGATCCGGATACTAATCATGGATGCCTAGGTCAAATTAACCGGCTTCAAAACGACGTCTTTTTGTCATTATACTTCCTTGCACATATGTTTTGTTCTCTCTTTTGTTTCCTGTGTCTCTTTCACTTCTTCGACTTTTCGGTTTCTCACTTTCTCCCTTTACTTTCATCTCTCCATTAAAACCTCCATGAGCCACTCCAAATCTTTCTAATTTTCCCCCTCTTCCCATAAATCGATTATCTATCCATTAATATTGTCTCCTTTAGGTCGTTTGTCCATTGTGGCTCATTAGACTAGTCCTTCTTTATCAAATACAATGATAAATACACTTCCAAAAAGTTAAATTGTTATGAAATGATGAATTTAATCAACTAGGCTAAATGTTATGCAAGGTTAAATGTAATTGGCACTTTCACAGTTATGCAGAAAGCCAAAAAGCTGCTCAAACCAAGTCGGAGTGAACAAAAAGAGTTACAAACCGGATATAAGCCAAATACTATCATAAGAATTTCACAAACTTTACCAATCGTCTACCTCATCTCCAATTCTTTTAGATCGATGGAAAATAAAATTTCCTCTGATATCCCAAAAAATCAATCAAGATAGGATCTCTTTATTTTTCATCCCTCATAATTAGTGCTAACCATTGAAGCTACCTGTTTTCATTATTATATAGTTTTCGTTAACGATTCATTGGCTCCTTATTGGCTTATTCAAATGGTTGTTTTCAAATTCCATCCACAACCTCTAAAGATAAAATTACTAAATATATATATAGTTGATCCATATGATGATAAATTAAAGATTTTATTAATTTCTACATGGACACAAGTGATTAGAATAGATGAGAATTTTATCATCTCTCAACATCAAACTATGGATGCACGAAGGAGCCATCCACCAACAAATCATGTCCAGTCACAAATTCATTACATGTAAGAAACAGCACAGCATCCGCCACATGCTTCACATTCAGCGCAATCCCTTTCAACCTTGAGAATGTTTCATACCTCTTCTCAATCTCCTCCACACTCTTGCCATGTGCTTTGCACGTCAACGGAGTTGCTAGTCCACTTGGTGACACGCAGTTCACCCTAATCCCATGCACCCCAAGCTGCACGCTCGCTGATCGAACCAGGCCAAGTACCGCGTGCTTTGACATACAGTAATCGGTGCGTCTCTTCACACCGTGGCTAGCTGCCACACTCCCCGTGCAGATGATACTCCCCCTCACGCGCCTTTCAACCATCACACGCGCCGCGTGTTTCACACACAAAGCCATGCCACCGACGTTGATTGCAAACAATTTTTCATAAAGTGAAAAGTCAAGCTCAAGGACGGTCTGATCAGAGCCATTTATAATCCCAGCGTTGCTGAACATGATGTCGAGCTGGCCATGGCTCCGGACCGTGGATTCAACCATGTTTTTGACTTGGTCTTCATCTGTAACATCGCAGTGCACGTAGTTGCACTTGTCTATGCCGATGGATTCAGCTACTCGGTGACCCAGTTGGTCTTGGATATCAGCGATCACGACCATGCGTGCACCATGTTGGGCAAAAAGGCGTGCGGTGGCCTCGCCTATGCCGCTTGCTCCCCCAGTGATTATGGCAACTTTGCCTTGTAGTTTGTTGTTGCACACAATGGAGGAGTCTGCCATATTGCAAATGGGCAAACTAATGAGATAGAAACTGATATTGATTTCAGGAAGATGATCAATGCTGGACAATCTATCAAAATCAGATAGGATATCCTATTGCTCCATGTGGACGTATTGTGGAGTGTTGGGTAGAAAAAATAAGAAGTACTTGAATAATAATTGAAGGGGAAAATAAGATTTTCGTGTTTGAACTTTTTTTTTTTTTTTTTAACCTAGAGGTGGAAGCAAATTTTCATCCATGGATTTTGTCGTCGGAATCCTAAAATGACCTCGACGTTATTTTGTCTTATTGTGAACCACAAAGGGAATGGCTTCGGTCCAGTGCACAGTAGCACTGGACCCGTTGAGATGCTGCCACGTGTACAAAAACTGTATAAAACTGAACACGTGGCAGAATCCTAACGGGTCCAGTGCTCCTGTGCACTGGACCCAAGCCTTACCCAACCACAAATATTACAGACTTAATGACATGTAGTGACAGAGCTATATATAGCTGGTGGGTAGCCCTATGACTATATATATATATAAGACCCCATAGCTCTGCAACTAGAGAGTTTTTTGTACCAATTGAATGAGGTGATTCTATGAGAGAGAGAGAAAAAAAAAAACAACCGACAGTAAACAACAGAAATTTCCTTGAAATTTCTTGAAAATATAATGTTAAAAAACAAATCTTGATAAAATGATCTGATTGGTTATTTAAAACAAAAAAAATCAAACATGACATTTTTGTAAATACACAAGTATATAAGAGTATTTATAGCCTAGGAAGCTTCCAAGAACTTCCTTTCAACTTCAATATTCAATCACGTGAGTGCTTGCCTTTGACTATTCTTATTTTCTCAACTTTCCTAATTTTTTTTTATTCCTTTCTCTTTATGTGACTGTACCCTCTCTTCTCTGCTTTCCTCATGGCGCCTTTATGAAATTGAAGCTCCCTTCGTTTTCTTCTTCTTTTTGCCTATAAATTTTTTTTTTTTCCTCACCTCATCTGTGAGTCTTACCCACTAGATCTACCAATTATTCTTTGGCCTATAGGCATAGCAAGTTGTTTGCCTATAAATTTTTTTTTTTTCCTCACCTCATCTGTGAGTCTTACCCACCAGATCTACCAATTATTCTTTGGCCTATAGGCATAGCAAGTTGTTTGCCTATAAATTTTTTTCCAAAAACGGTACATGTAATTTTTTTTTTGTTGGAAAATATCGGGTACATCTGGAATATATATGCAACAGTATTCATATCTGTGCTTAATACGTAGAACGCATGCAACAGTATCTGATATAGGTACGGCTTCAAAATTACCATACCCGTGCTTCATAGTCAATAAATTTTAAAACACAAAAAATTTCACAATTAAAATTCGTCACATTTAGTTTTATTAACTTTAGCACAACGAGATTTTATTGGAAAGAACAAAGTCACAGAACTTGATGACTTATTTTGCTTTTCATCTTAAAAAAAACACTCTTTTGGAGCTTGATTACCTATCTAGGAATTCCCTTGGTGGCCCCCATCAACATTGAGGTCAAGTCCATTGACAAAGCCAGAATCATCAGATGCAAGAAAGAGCACAGCATTCGCCACATGTTCCACCTTCAGCAAAACTTCTTTTAAGCTTGTAAATCGCTCAAAAATCTTCCCCAGTTGCTCCGCATCCATTCCAGATGCTTTACTTGAAATTGGGGTAGCGACTGCAGAGGGTGATACGCAGTTCACTCTAATCCCATGCGCCCCAAGCAGCATGCTTGCTGATCGAACCAGGCCCAGCACCGCGTGCTTTAGCATGCAATAATCTGTGTATCTCTTCATACCATGGCTAGCTGCCACGCTCCCTGTGCATATGATACTCCCCCTCACACCACCTTCAACCATCACACGCGCCGCGTGTTTCACACACAATGCCATGCCACGCGAGTTGGTTGCAAGAACTTTTTCAAACCTTGAAATGTCAAACTCAAGGATGGTCTGATCAGAGCCACTTACAATTCCAGCATTGCCGAACATGATGTCGAGTTGGCCATGTTTCTGGACCGTTCATTCCACCATGTTTCTGACTTGGTCTTCATCGGTAACATCGCAGTGCACGTAGCTGCACTTGTCTATGCCAATGGATGCGGCTACTTGGTGACCCAGTTGGTCTTGGATATCAGCAATCACGACCATGCGTACGCCATGTTGGGCAAAAAGGCGTGTGGTGGCCTCGCCTATGCCGCTTGCACCCCCGGTGATTATGGCTACTTTGCCTTGTAGTTTGTAGTTGCACACAATGGAGGAGTCTGTCATATTGCAAATGAGACAATTGAAATGGGCAAACTAATGAGATAGCAACTGTTATTGATTTTAGCAACTGTTATTTATATGGACGGTGGATTGTTTTGGCAAAATGAGATTGCAGCTGCATGTTATTAATTTTTGGAAACCGGCATTATAATTGCTGATTTCTTAATAATTTTTATTTTTAAATTGGCATGCAGCTTAATTACTTTGTGGATGTTCAGCTTCCCCTGGAAAATTTATGGCTGATGCGTATAACCAATGTTCTAAGTGCAATCATCATTGTGAGAGATCTTTGTTTTATGTAGATCCTATATGGTTTTATGGTTCTTTCTCGAAATGTCAACCCGCTAATAAAAACTTGAAAAGAAATACTTTTAAGTACTTATATGGCCGATTTCAAGTCATTAAAAAAAAATAATAATAATAATCATGGCAAATAAAATTGAAAAAGTAAGTATGTTCTCCATAGTTTTTATTTTATAACCTTGAGTGTTCGGACTAGCGTTCGATAGATACACATACCTTAACTAATCTTAGGGAAACACGTAACACCCTACTAACACATATATCATGATAGGCGTAAGACTTTACTTTGGGTAGGTAATCATGCAAGGGAAGACTATAATTAATGACCATTAGGGAGCGAATCTAATGTCAGACTAGTTGAACTACGTACCCCTTATGGTATATCTTCCCCATAGTTGACTTTGTTGTTTTGCATCCAAATTTAATATTCTATTTTTTCATATTTGCTTGATGTTCTTTCTAGAAATGTCAAACAACTAATAAAAACCTGAAAAGAAATACTACTAAGTTCTTATATGGCCAAATTCAATTCATTTATTTATTTATTTTTAAAAAGCATGGCAAATAAACATGAAGAAGTTAGAAATCGGCATTATGAATGTCATTTTTAAAAAAAAATATTATTTAGAAATCAGTAATTAATATGTCGGTTTTCCTTTCCTTATAAAAAAAGCTAAGATTTAAAATGAAAAAAAAAAAAAAAATCTAACACATAACTAATTGTGATTGATGGAATATAAAGTAAAACATAAAAAGTGGGATAGAAAATTTTTATTCGGTAATTACAATTCTAGTTTAAAAAAAAAATGTGGGTATTTTGAAATCGACAATGAGACTATCTTTCTCATAGCGTACTATATATTAAAGAAATCGGCATTCACATTGCTATTTTATTTTAGAATCGAGTAATACAATTGTCGTTTCTCTCCACAAATTAGTCAAGATAGGAGTTCTTTATTTTCCTCATAAGTGCTGTAATCATTGAAGTTACTTTTCTTCGTTACAAAATATCATTTTTGTTAAGTATCATTGTCGCCTTATTAAGATGCATGGTATCTCTTCCTTTTTTTTCGGTTTGTTTGTTTGTTGTTGTTGGTAATAGAAAGAGATAAAGTGGAATTTAACTATATTCATGTATTCAAATACCATCCACAACCTCAAAATATAAAATTACTTTATAGTTATCAGTAAATCAATATGTTGATAAATTGAAGATTTTATTTCTACATGGACACAAGTGATGATTTGATGAGATGCGAATTTTATCATCTCTCAAATTTAAACTATGGATGCACGAAGGAGCCATCCACCAACAAATCATGTCCACTCACAAATTCATTACACGTAAGAAACAACACAGCATCCGCCACATGCTTCACGTTCAGCGCTATCCCTTTCAACCTTGCGTTTGCTTCATACTTCTTCTCAAGCTCATCTATGCTCTTGCCAGACGCTTTGGACGTCAATGGCGTTGCGACTCCATTCGGTGACACGCAGTTCACCCTAATCCCATGCACCCCAAGCTGCACGCTCGCTGATCGAACCAGTCCCAGCACCGCGTGCTTTGACATGCAGTAATCGGTGAGCCTCTTCCCACCGTGGCTAGCGGCCACACTCCCCGTGCAGATGATACTCCCTCTCACGCGCTTTTCAACCATCACACGCGCCGCGTGTTTCACACACAAAGCCATGCCACGCACGTTGGTTGCAAACAATTTGTCGAATTCTGAAAAGTCAAGCTCAAGGACAGTCTGATCAGAACCACTTAGAATACCAGCGTTGCTGAACATGATGTCGAGCTGGCCATGCTTCTGGACCGTTGATTCCACCATGTTTTTGACTTGGTCTTCATCGGCAACATCACAGAGCACGTAGCTGCACTTGTCTATGCCAATGGATTCGGCTACTTGGTGACCCAGTTGGTCTTGGATATCAGCGATCACGACCATGCGTGCACCATGTTGGGCAAAAAGGCGTGCGGTAGCCACGCCTATGCCGCTTGCTCCCCCGGTGATTATGGCAACTTTGCCTTGTAGTTTGTTGTTGCACACAATGGAGGAGTCTGTCATGATTGCAATCGACACAATTGAAATAGGCAAACTAATGAGATAGCAAATGTTATTGGTTTTAGGAAGATGATGAGCAATGTGGACCTAACAAATCTGATAGGAATAAGATATCCTATTGCTCCATATTTTTTTTTTGCTAAATTATCCTATTGCTCCATATGGACGGTGTGGACTGTGGACTGTGGAGTGTTAGGTAGAAAAGATAGACACTTTTTTTTTTTTTTGCTAAAAAAAGATAAAGCACTTTTAGAATAATTGAAGGGACAGAATAAGATTTTTCGTGTTTGAGCCTAGAAGTATTGCCGTACTGGGAGATTAATTTTCATCCATGAATTTAGTAGTTGGAGTTCTAAAATTACCATAATCTTACCTTTATTTTGTCTTGTGGTTCCTAATTACCATATGAATTTCAAATATTAACGTGTAGTGGCAGAGCTATAAGTGGGGAGCCCCCACCCTCGACCCATCCTTTGGTTTGGCTTGGCACATATCTGGTTTTATTAGAATCACAAAGTTGCATTGATTTGTACTCTTATTATTTGTCTCGTGAATCTCATACATCATATATGTAACGGGAAATAATTTTGAATATAGACTGAGTGAGTTGAGAGAGACCTCTTCAGGACTGGTTGTGAAGATCAGCCTTCTGATTGGTAGAATAAGCCTGCACAAAGCAAATCAGGTGAGAAGGATCTAGTCCCCGGTGTTGGGGACTGATTACCCTCTGATGGTAAAGTCAGTCTGAGATTCAGAACCCAATATGAGTGTAGTGTAAGCTCGCAGTTTTATGTGTGTGTTTAGCAAAGGAAGCATACCTTATTTCCGCATATGAGCCCTTATTTATAGGCCCTCCAGTTACAGGTCACATGCTGATGTGATTGATTAGCTTTGAACAGTGAAACTGTCTTAGGATGGGACACTAGGATGTCTGTCCACCCCCACGTGCGTGGGTTGCCCCGAAACATTTATGACTTTGTGTGCTTGTCCCCACGTGGGATATTACCTGGTGGGTCACCTCGCAGTTTAGCATTAAATGTCCCCAACCACCCATCTGTCTGGCATTGAATGCGGGGATTTAGAGTATCTTGTGGTTTTGCACGGCACGTCACTATTCAATGAGTCCGCATAGTGGCCTTTATGTCCGTGCCGCTCTCATACTGACGGGTCCGCTCCTCCTTAGATTTATAATTAAAAATTTCCCCTCACAATAGCCCCTCAGTCAGTCCTGCCCGGCATAATTTGGGCCGGACGGACTGTTATTAATCCGTTCCAATTACTCATTCCTTTGTCAAACTAGGACGGGGCGGACTCCTACTTGTCCGCTCCAATCCCCGCCTGCCGTGCTGATGATTCGGTTACACGTGACTCCTCGTGTTCTTCGCCGTGATATGATAGGCCTGGAGTGCTGCGCGCCGTATAAGATGACGTCACAGCTGTACTTAAACCGTCACGCTTCTATCGAGGTCATGATGGCATTAATTAATACGGCCCTCTCTTCACACGTTTCCCGTCTCTGGCCTATAAATACCCCTTTGTTACGCCTACTCGCCTCTGCTTGCCTCTCTTCTTCGCAAATCTCCGAGCATTTTAGATTTCCCTGCGTTCGGTCCTCCAAACAGCTCCCTGTTACCCGTACTTTCACCTGTAAGTTTTTCTTCTCCGGTTTTCTTCTTTCTTGCTCTGCTTTGTCCTCTTTTCTTTTTCTGGGGTTCTAGCGTGTCCAGATAATGGGTAAAAAGAGAGCCGAGGAGGATAGAGGTAAGTTGGCTCGTTATGTGAATACGCCTGAGAATATGGCGTTATTCTGTCGTCTATACCGGGTTCCTGACGATGTAGGTCTTAGGTACGTGCATTGGTCCGATGCACTTCCTCCCTCCTCAGGGGAACTCCTCATCCCCGTGGTGGCGGTTGTGGAGGGGGGAGTTCGTTTCCCAATAGATCCCCTATTGGCCGATTTCCTTAGTTACTTCAGCCTGTCCCCCACCCAAGTAAACCCCAATATCTTTAGGATAGTGATGGGGACCGTAGAGCTAAATAGGAGGCTCGGCTTAGAACTTAGCACTTATGATATAGTCTGGACCTACATCCTCCACCGTAACTCCAAGACTGAATCATACTCTCTCCGGCCTAGAGACATCAACTACACGTTGGTGAACGGACTGCCGGACACCAATCGTGGTTTTGATGACGACTATTTGGTAGTAACTGGGGAGTGGTTTCTGCCCGGACGTAGGTGCCCCACAAAAGACGGGGTCCCAGGTCCGTGCCTTACTAGTGCTCTATTTAGTACGGACTTTTTCATATTTTTGTACTGAACTTTGTTTTATTTTGTTCAGATTCTAGAAGGAGAAAACCTCGCAAAAACTTGGTTAAGATCAACAGCTTACGCCAAGTCTGGGAGTGCGAGCACTGCACGGACGATTGGTCACAACCCTGCGCCGCCGCAAAGCTTCTTCGTTATACGGCACAGACTCATTCTTACCTGGACTACCGGTTAGTACCTGACCTTGAGGCTACAAGGGCTAATCCTGAGAACGACGCTTTGCCTGCAGTAGACATCAGAGACGTGATCGACGGTACGGCTCCTGACATGGCAGGGATAAATCTAAGGAACCTGCTCCCCACCCGTCGTGATGAAGGCACGTCTGTGGGTGCTCCGTCTTCCTCACGGCCAGCTTCAAGAAAAAGGGGGCGGACCGAGGGCACTGCTGGTCCAAGCCGTCCCACTGTGGACCCTCTGCCCAGTTCGTCAATTCCTGAGCCTCCCAGCACGGACCAACAGGTTACACAGCTGGGTAATGTCATCCGCCCCGGCATGTTATTGAGGTCCGGCTCCCAGGTCCGTGGAGACAGGTCCGTGCCTCTCTGGGCTCCTACCATGGAGTACAGGGGAGGGGGCGCTGTGACTGAGGAGGATAGCATCCTCCCCGTGGGTGTCGACCGCAGTGGCTCGGTAGCCAGCGCATTAAGCCAAGCCGTCCGCCTCCCTTTGGACATGGGGGAGTGGAAGAAGACCCCTGATGAGGAGCTCATTAACAACATGAGGAGGGGCGCACTAATGGTAAGTCTCGAATCGGTGTTTACCTTAGTCTTTCGACTGTTAGTCCTAACTAATAAAATTGTTGTCTTGCAGGGGGTCCAGGCCTCTTTAGAGCTGGAGGAACGGTTCCGGACTACCAAGGAACACCTCGCGCATGCCAATGTCCTAGCGCTAAAGTATCGGGACGCCAGGAACACGGCAGCTGAAGCTAAAAGGTTGGCTGAGGAGGCGGACTCGAAAAGGAAAGAAGCTGAGGAGTCCCTGACTGCCGCGCTGGACTCACTCACGAAGGCCCAGGACAAAATCCGGGCTTTAGAATCCGAGTTTGACCAGGCCAAGAAGGCGGCCTACGAGGCCGGCAGTAAAGACGCCCAGGCTGAGATGGGGGATTAGCTTCCGGGGGTTTGTAACGAATTTTTCTCGGACGGATGGAAGAAAGCCGTGAGCTTTTTATCATCCGGACAGACAACGCTGCCCCCACTGCCGCCCTCAGTGCCTTTTCCTGGTGCCCGTCCTCCTCCTCCGCCCGAGGTCGTTCTTGCCACTCCCCTCGAGGTGCCGGTGACTCCAATTACCGAGTTGAGCATGGATATAGTAAACCTGGAGGATGAGGAGAACTCCGCTGAAGGTGCAGTTCCCGAGGATGCAGTTCCTGAGGATGCAGTTCAAGCCCCTGGTGTTGGCGAGGGAGGAAGCGCGGTTCCAGATGAAGCCGGCCCGGATGTTTAGTAGTGTTTTTGTTTTACATTCTCATGTAATTTTTTAGGAGTTATGAACATTGTGTCTACAACACTTTTTTGAATAGAATTTTGCATATTCTACACTTTCCTTGTGAATGACGCAATATATGAGCCGTGCCTCTCTTAACAAATACAATGTCTAGCGCGTGTCGTTTTCAAGCTGTCATATGAACAAATGATCCCTTGACCGGACCCTCTAGGTCACTTAATGATTAAATAAGTTACCTCACATGACAAATATTCTATTGTCCCTCTGGTTTACTTAGATGATACGTAAGAAAACAAACAAGTATTTTGGCACGGACAGGTTATTGTGCCGTGCTAACATGTCACAAGATGTTATGTAAGACAACAAATAAGTATTTTGGCACGGACAGGTCATTGTGCCGTGCTAACATGTCACAAGATGTGTAAAACAACGAATAAGTACTTTGGCGCGGACAGGTTATTGCGCCGTGCTAGCATGTCATTAGAGGACCAGTAGGCAGAAGGTAAACGTACCTGATATGTTTTAGGATATACCGTTGCTTTGCCTTATTAAAGTGCCCATGAGCAGGGGATTTTGAGAAAGCCTGATGTGGCCAAGGTCCTAAACATTTGGCACGGCCACGCTGTGCTGCTGTTCATTAGTTCCGCTTTAGGATTTGCCTGCAGAGGACCTGGGCGTGGCCAGGGTTTTGGAGCAGTTCCACCACACCACTTGAGGATTTACAGGTGAAACACCTAGCATGGCTAGGATTTAATGCCGCCCTACCATGCCACTTGAGGATTCATAGGTAGAGCACCTGGGCGTGGCCAGGGTTTTGATACCGCCCCACCATACCACTTGAGGATTCACAGGTGAGACACCTAGCATGGCTAGGGTTTTGTGCCGTCCTACCATACCACTTGAGGATTCATAGGTAGAGCACCTGGACGTGGCCAGGGTTTTGATACCGTCCCACCATACCACTTGAGGATTCACAGGTGAGACACCTAGCATGGCTAGGGTTTTGTGCCGCCCTACCATACCACTTGAGGATTCATAGGTAGAGCACCTGGGCGTGGCCAGGGTTTTGATGCCGTCCCACCATACCACTTGAGGATTCACAGGTGAGACACCTAGCATGGCTAGGGTTTTGTGCCGCCCTACCATACCACTTGAGGATTCATAGGTAGAGCACCTGGG
Organism: Fagus sylvatica; assembly: GCA_907173295.1. NCBI lineage: Eukaryota > Viridiplantae > Streptophyta > Magnoliopsida > Fagales > Fagaceae > Fagus > Fagus sylvatica. The sequence goes on along the minus strand of OU015770.1, from coordinate 8,272,170 downwards.
CGTGGCCAGGGTTTTGATGCCGTCCCGCTATTTCTGCCACATGTAGGACAAAAACTCTTGTACTTCAACAATAGATTGATATAGATACATTGGAACTTACAGCCTGTACAGCCTACTGATAGAATCTCTTCAGGTTACTTATATTCCAAGGTCTTCTGAGGGGTTTGCCGTCCATACCTTTGAGGTTGAATGCTCCGAGGCCGGCCTCTGAGACGATCTGGTAGGGTCCTTCCCAGTTTGCTCCCAGTTTGCCTTGAGAGGGGTCTCTTTTGCTTCCCAGAACTCTTCGCAGCACCATATCCCCTATTGCCAGGCTCCGCGCATTAATACTTCTGCCGTACTTCTTCTTTAGGTCGCCCTGGTAGGAAGCTAACCTGATCATGGCGAGATCCCTGCGTTCTTGAGCCAGGTCCATATCTTTAGCTAGCATGAGCTCGTTGTCTTCTTGATCATATTGCTCTGAGCGCAAGGTAGGGAGCCCTACCTCAAGGGGAATCACTGCCTCAACCCCATAAGTGAGAGAATAGGGGGTCTCCCCTGTTGAGCTTCGGGGCGTAGTTCTGAATGTCCATAGTATGGTAGGCAGTTCTTCCACCCATCTTCCCTTAGCTTCCTCCAACCTTTTCTTAATTCCGTTGAGGATCGTCTTATTGGAGGAGAAAGCATTGAGAACAAAGAAATCAGTAGGGGTTGAGACCGTTCCAGCTTTGACATTGATGGTTACCTTTCTTGTCGGGATGACTGTCTCCCCTGAGAAGCCACTGAGCGGCCCTTCGACAAGGCTTAAGTCCTTCTTCTCAAGTCCCAAGCCTTTGAATAAAGACTCATACATTATCTCAACCGAGCTGCCGGGATCTATAAGAATCCTCTTGACATCGAATTCTCCGATTCATAATGTTACTACCAGAGCGTCTGAGTAGGGCACCTGCACCCCCTCTAAATCTTGATTTGTGAAGATGATCTGTTCCGTCGACTCTTTCTTTAGGGGGACTGGAGCCATTTGTGCCGAGTCTCCGATTTGGAACACCTCTCTCAGATGCGCCGCTCTTCTCATCTCTCCTCGCTGATCATGACTGGTTGTTCCATAATGAATCACATCTATGATTCCTATGGGAGCTGAATCCTTTATCCTGAGCTTCGGTGCTTCAATACTCTGCTGGGAATTCTTCGTCTCGTCAATGTACTGCCTGAGGTGCCCGTTCTTCACCAACTGCTCCAAATGATACTTGTAAGCGCGACATTGCTCGGTCAGGTGTCCGCGCTCCCTGTGGTAACTGCAGTACGGCTTTCCTTCTCTTGTGGCAGGATCGCCCGGCATCTTTGCGGGCCACTCAAAGTAGGGCTGGTCTTTTATAAAGGGGAGGAGGCGGTAGATTGGCTGCTTGAACACCGTATGTACCGCCATGCAAGTTCCTGCCCGGGGCTGATCAGCTGATCTTTTGGATTTCTTGGCTTGGTTCTGCTCGAGCTGCGACGTCTTTTTATCCATGGGGGGGGCTGCTTCGACCGTCCTGGCTGAACTCTTGGGGTCATCTTCTACCCTGATATGCTCCTCCAGGCGAGTCATAAGGTCTTCCATGCTGAGAGGTGGCCTTTTCGTGAGAGACCGCCTCAGCTTGATATCTTCATTCAGGCCAAACCGAAACGTTTTCATGACTATGTCTTCGTCGCATGCATCAATATCGTTGTAGACCTCCCAGTATCTCGCTGAATACGACTTCAATGTTTCCCCGGCCTTCATCTTGAGGGCCAACAGGGCGTCTATTTCCTTGGGCTTCCGAGTATTCGTTATGAACCTCGCAGTGAAGGACTCAGACATCTCTTGCCACGAGCGAATGGACCGGTGGTCTAAGCGATCAAACCATCGTAGTCCGACTTCACCCAGACTTGAAGGGAATATGCGACACATGAGGGGATCATTGGAAGTGTGGAGGGCCATAGACTGCCGGTAACGGCTCAGATGTCCCACTAGGTAGCTCTTTTCATCATATACTGCGAGGGGTGGCGGGACGAATCTTGCTGGGAACTTTGCCCGCTCAATTTCAGCTGAAAAGGGAGAGGATGAGATCTGGTGGAGCTTTTTCCAAACCGGGTTGTGCTGGTGCTGGTGAGGAGGTGTCTTGGGGTGGTCAAGCTTGCGCCTCTTGGGGGACACTGACCTTTGATGCCTGTGCTTTGACCTTCTGTTATGCTCCTTGTGACTGGGAGTGCGCTTTGGGCTCCCACATGAACCTGAGCGACTCCTGGAACGTTTCCTCTGACGTTGGCCGCCTTTCTCCTTGTCTCCTTCCTTCAAAAATTTGAGCTCTTCTTCTAGTTCTTTGATTCTTCTCTTTTTTCTGGCTTCACCAAGAAAGGAGGGCTCTTTAGAAGGTGAGTAGTGCCTTCCTTCAATCCTTCCGTAGGAACGCTGCTCTTCACGTCCCCTCTGCCCTCCTGGAGCCCGCACTTCAGATTGAATCCTTCTGTGGTTGAAGGTTGGCAGTCTTGCACCTCCTGGGTTATTCTCTGAGACAGCTTCTTCTTCCATCTTTCTGGGTGAATCTGTAACCTCTTCCCGAACTGGTCTTTCCCACAGACGGCGCCAATTGTAACGGGAAATAATTTTGAATATAGACTGAGTGAGTTGAGAGGGACCTCTTCAGGACTGGTTGTGAAGATCAACCTTCTAATTGGTAGAATAAGCCTGCACAAAGCAAATCAGGTGAGAAGGATCTAGTCCCCGGTGTTGGGGACTGATTACCCTCCGATGGTAAAGTCAGTCTGAGATTCAGAACCCAATATGAGTGTAGTGTAAGCTCGCAGTTTTATGTGTGTGTTTAGCAAAGGAAGCATACCTTATTTCCGCATATGAGCCCTTATTTATAGGCCCTCCAGTTACAGGTCACATGCTGATGTGATTGATTAGCTTTGAACAGTGAAACTGTCTTAGGATGGGACACTGGGATGTCTGTCCACCCCCACGTGCGTGGGTTGCCCCGAAACATTTATGACTTTGTGTGCTTGTCCCCACGTGGGATATTACCTGGCAGGTCACCTTGCAGTTTAGCATTAAATGTCCCCAACCACCCATCTGTCTGGCATTGAATGCGGGGATTTAGAGTATCTTGTGGTTTTGCACGACACGTCACTATTCAATGAGTCCGCATAGTGGCCTTTATGTCCGTGCCGCTCTCATACTGACGGGTCCGCTCCTCCTTAGATTTATAATTAAAAATTTCCCCTCACAATATACATCATGTATGTGCAATTATTTTGTTGACTAGGTCTCACATGGCTATATGGCTTATATGATGTAAAAGAGAGAATATATATTCAATACATAAAATAATTATTGGTTGTTGTCTAGTAATTCAAACTTTGGTAAAACAACTAATGACTTGAGATTTAGTTTCTTTGTCACCATTGAGCAATTAATTATACAAATTTGAGGATATTTCCCGACTTTGACTTTGTTATCCTTTTGTAGATCAACAATTTACTAAATAAAATGATGAATGAATAAGGTACACATGCTCTCAATTGAGATTCGGGTCTCTTACACTCGGACTTAATAAAGCCAAAACCTAATGATAGTAAGAAAAGAATTCAAACTAATACTTAAGGATAGAGGCTTCAGTTGACTAGATGATGAACAAACACATGATATTGAACCAAAAAAGGAATAACCACAAGTACTTGACTTATTTTCCCTTATTAAGTTATTATGTCTATCATATGTTTGATAGAATGAGACTATAGCTATGTTTGGAATTTTGAAGGAAGAGGAGAATAGAGGGTTAGAGGGGGTGGGGAGGAGAGGAGATGGGAGAGGAATGAGTAGTCATTCCCCTTGTTTGGATGTTTTAAAATTTAAGTAGGGGGGAGATGAATAAATATCTCTCTCCTTTATTTGAAAGTTGTAAGGGAAGAAGAGTAGAGGAGATTTAGATGAGAGTGATCATATAAATTGATAATTATAATCACATTTTGATAATTTTAAAGAAATAAATATAAGTTGACATCATAAGAACATAATTGACAATTTACATTATTTAAAAATAAGTGGAGCTACTCACTTCCAATCTCCTTCCAAATGACCCCAATTGGAGGAATTAAAAATGGGGGCTTTAAAGAGGTATTTTACCTCTTTTAATACACTCAAATCCTTCCTTCTTCCACTAAAAAAAAAACTCTCAAACATTAAACCTCCCCTATGCCCTTTCCAGGGCCGACCCTAGGGTAAGCCCAGCAAGCCCCTGGGCTAGGGCAACCCCCCACCCCAGGGCAACCAATTGGGAAAAAAAAAATTATACTATACATTAAAAAAAAAAATTATACATATACATTAAAAAAAAAAAAAATTGTATCCATAAAATAAAATTTTTATGAAAGGGCAAAAAAAAAAAATTTAGAAGACTAAATCATAAACCGGAGGAACAAAAAAAATATTCAGAGGGGGCAAAAATAAAAATTAATCATAAACCGGGAGGGAAAAAAAAATACTTAGAGGGCAAAAATAAAAATTAATCATAAAACATCCCATAGACCAGCAGATCTAAGCTATAATCCAACACAAAACCAAAACTAAAATACAAATAAAACAACACATCACACGTAACCGGCAAAACACATTAACAAATGTGCGAAAAAAAAATCCCCAAATTCACAATCCAGAAAAATCCCAAATCCCTAAACCAACAGACTAACAAATCACCTGATTCAACCACTAGATCCCGTTATTCCCCTAACCACCGATCCACAGCACAAAGAACTGAAGCCTGAAGGAGGAGCAGCAGCCATCCACCGCCACGCAGGAAGACGGAGAGCTGCGCACGGCACCCCGGCACGCGACGCACGGCGGCATCTCATCACGCTTGGACAGCTGGACTCTGGACTCCGGTATGCTCTCTGCCTCTCTCTCTCTCTCTTTGATGCTTTTGAATTTTTTTTTTATGAATAGGTGAATGTGACTGCTAAGGCTTTCAGTTTTGATTTTATGCCATTTACTTGCTTTTATGGGGGCTGAGGAAGTGGTGCACTAACCCGTTTGCTGCTGCTTCTTCTTTTTCTTCTTTTTTTGAATTTGCAGTTTTGTTTTTTTTGCACTTTACTGGTTTGCTTTTACTGAGGGCTGGGAAGGGGGGGGTCAGTGCATGCACTGACCCATTTGCTTCTTTTTTTTCTTTTTTTTTGAATTTTCAGTTTTGTCTTTTAGCACTTTAGTTGTTTGCTTTTTTAATGGGGGCTGGGAAGTGGCGGGTCAGTGACCCATTTGCTTCTTTTTTTCTTTTTTTTTTAATTGAATTTTCAGTTTTGTTTTTTTCACTTTAGTTATTTGCTTTTACTGGGGCTGGTGTGCATTGATTGAATTACTTTTTATACTTTTGACATAATATATTGTGATTTGTGTGAGTTAGTGTTTGTATTTATGAGTATTTATTTTATATTTATTTGAGACTTTAAATGTTGTATTGTTGAATTATTTGAGATTTTGAATATTGTATTATTGAGTATTTATTTGAGACTTTAAATGTTGTGTTATTGTATGTGAATGTTGTATAGTTGGGTATTTATTTAAGACTTTAAATGTTGGCATGTGTGGTGTGGTTGTGTTTATATTGACCGAATAGTGTAGTGTTATTTTTGTTCTTTGGATGGGAGTGCTGCGTTGATTTATTTATCTGTATTGTGTTTTTATTTTATTTTTTATGGGAGCATAATAGTATTATTAACACTAAAACATTTTTTAGTTAAAAACTATTAAACTTAAAAAAAAAAATTTGAACTTTATGTCATTTTTTTTAATATTAAATAATAAATAAGGCAACCAAAATTAAAATGGGCTAGGGCAACCCAACTCTCGGGGCCGCCCCTGGCCCTTTCCACTACTCTCCTCATTTCTCTCCATCCAAACATAGCATAAAGCTCTCATGAAGCTTTATTAATTTGAGCACAAAAAAATAAAAATAAAAACTTGAGCACAACGAGATTTTATTAATGGAAAGAACCAAGTCACAGAACTTGATGAATTATTTTGCTTTTCATCCCAAAATAATACTCTTTCGAGCTTGAAACTTATATAGGATTCCCTAGGTGCCCCCCATCAACATTGAGGTCAAGTCCATTGACAAATCCAGAATCATCAGATGCAAGAAAGAGCACAGCATTCGCCACATGTTCCATCTTCAGCACACCTCCTTTCAAGCTTGTATATGGCTCAAAAGTTTTCTCCACTTGCTCCGCATCCATTCCAAGTGCAGTGCATGCCATTGGGGTAGCGACTGCAGAGGGTGATACACAGTTCACCCTAATCCCATGCGCCCCAAGCTGCACGCTTGCTGATCGAACCAGGCCAAGCACCGCGTGCTTTGACATACAATAATCCGTGTTCTTGTTCCTACCCTGCCTAGCGGTCACGCTCCCCGTGCATATGATACTTCCCCTCACGCGCTTTTCAACCATTACACGCGCCGCGTGTTTCACACACAAAGCCATGCCACGCACGTTGGTTGCAAACAATTTGTCAAACTCTGAAAAGTCAAGCTCAAGGACGGTTTGATCAGAGCCACTTAGAATTCCAGCATTGCTGAACATGATGTCGAGCTTGCCATGTTTCTGAACCGTTAATTCCACCATGTTTTTGACTTGGTCTTCATCGGTAACATCACAGTGCACGTAGTTGCACTTGCCTATGCCGATGGAGGTGGCTACTTGGTGACCCAGTTGGTCTTGGATATCAGCAATCACGACCATGCGTACACCATGTTTGGCAAAAAGGCGTGCGGTGGCCTCACCTATGCCGCTTGCACCCCCGGTGATTATGGCTACTTTACCTTGTAGTTTGTTGTTGCACAGCGAGTTGGAGTCTGTCATTTCAAACGACACATTTTTTTTTTGAATGAAACGATAGAAAACGACACAATTGAAATGGGAAACTTTGAATGCTTTTAGGAAGATGTTACTATGTTAGGAAGGTGGGATGTTACTTTGAAAGGCAAAATAATTGAAGGATTTTGGTATTTGAAATATGCCTAAGATTTTTTTATGAATTTTTGTGGCTGGAGATGAAACTCATTCCTTAAAAGATCTACCGTTGTGACTGGGCCCACAAAAACCAATGTTAGTCATATGCTTTTTTTTGGGTTAAATAATCAAGAATTTGTTCAACACAAAAGGACAAATTTGTCACGACCATCTCCATCTTGACAAGCAAAAACCATGCTAGGGAGAGTATCGATGTGGATTGGCCCAAAGTAAATACAATTCAAAGGAATAACCTCCATGGGTTCTTGACTATTTTTTTCTTATTATGTTTATCAAAGGTTTATCAAATGTTTGATAGAATGAGACTAGCATCTTAACCCAGGAATGCCATCATATGTGTAGAAACCAACCCAACCCATATGGATTGGGTCACTAAGTTGAACTTAAAAATGTCTTTTAAAAAAATGACTTTTCATCAATTACTTAAGCCAATTTTTTTTTTTTTCAATAAATTATTAAAAATCACATAATATGCACAAATTATATCCAAATTTTCAAATTCATCAAAAATAATTCTCAAAATACCAATATAAATCAAATTGAAAAATTAAAATAAAAGTAATTAGGGTGGAAATAAAACTCATTCCTAAAACGACCTGACGTTGAGACTAGGCCCACAAAAACCAATGATGGTCATCAGACCACAAAAGGACAACTTTGGGCCTAGTACCTTCTCCAAGCAAAGCCCAGCAAGGGAGAGTTGTGCTATAAATACACTTCAAAGCCCTACCAGGCAACCAGCAACATCGAGGAGACCTTTTTGTTTTGCCCTTTTCTGTTTCTCCGATCTTCACCTAGCAGGCTAGCACCACCATACGTCAAAAACATGAGTTTCAGCGATGATTTTCCTCTACATTCATACTCCAGCGAGCACGACTTCATCGCCTCGCTCAATGACTCTTTCCAATCCCTCACCTTCAACAACAACAACAACAACAACGCCTCTGCCCTCTCCGAACCCAAACCCAAACCCAAACCCAAATCATCAGACCACCGCCGCACCAAAAAGCGTTCAGACTCAGACGAGTACGACGCGTGTGGCCACCCCGAAATCCAGGACAACAAGTGCACCCACTGCAAGAAAAAACTCTTGGACGACAATTTCGGCGTGTCGTTCAGCTACGTCCGCAAGGGTTTACGTCTCAGCCACAAAGAGATCGCTCGCCTCCGCGACGTTCAATCCCACGAAAAACTCAAGAACAAGAAGCTCGTCTTAGTCCTCGATCTCGACCAGACCTTGATCCACGTCACCACCCTCCTCGACAAACCCACATCGTCCAAAGCCAAACCATCCAAAACCCTAAAAGACCAGTTCATATTGAATTCAATTCAAAAGACAGTGAAATTGAGACCCTTTCGCACGGCAATTTCTCAAAGAAGCGAGTACGATGTTCGAGTTTTATATATACACCTACAGCGGACAAAGCTTACGCCTTGGAGATGGCAAAGTTATTGGACCCAGAACAGGTTTACTTCGGTTCGAGGATTATTTCTCGGGACGATAGCCCTCGTTCCGACCAGAAGAGCCTCGACCTGGTTCTCGCTCCAGAACGAATGGTTTTGGTACTTGATGACACGGAAGAGGTCTGGATGAATCATAAGCCTAATTTGGTTTCCATTGAGCGGTACAATTACTTCGGTTCAATGGTGGATGAGAGCGAGACCGAGTGCGCGCTCGTAAAGAGTCTGAGAGTGCTTAAACTGGTTCACGGTTTGTTCTTTCATAAAAAATTGGAGGTGGGTCTTGTGCTGAGAGATGTCAGGGTGATACTGCGTTCGCTACGTGGTGAGGTACTCAAAGGGTGTAATTTGTTCTTTAGTGATTTGGGTTCGGAGAACGGTTCGCGGCTTTGCGCGATGGCGGAGGAGTTGGGTGCAATGCGTGGTATGGAGCTTGAAGAATCGGTCACGCATGTGGTGTCGTTGGTTGTGGGATCAGAGGAGTGTCGGTGGGCTGAGCAGGAGAAGAAGTTTTTGGTTCATCCCAGCTGGGTGGAACTTGCCTATTACATGTTTGAAAGAATGCCTGAACAGAATTTTCTCATTAGCCTCAAAAAATTTCGGTGAGAGATATAAGTGTAAACCTTTTTGATCATATAGAATATGATTAAGTGCCACAATTGATAGGCTAGAGTAATTTACCTGGACATGAAAAAATAGTCATATTTTAGTATTTTCGAGTTATCATTGCTATGGTTTTCGAGTGCGTTGTTAGGGCCAGCACATAGTGTTCTTGTTTTTCTTATAACAATTTCAATTCAGCATGATAAGATCATCAACAATTGTATTTGATTCTCAAGAATTATAACGGTAGTTAGACTAATGGCATGCCTGCAGCCACTTTATAATTCCTAAACTAGGAGTATATGGAAAGTTTGCCACTATTTGAGGCTAGTCTTGCACATAAATTGAACCACAACTGATGGAAATAGTCCTATTTTACACTTTTTGTTTTCGAGTTGTTATTGCGGTGTGGGTAGGGAATGAGTGACTTATTTCGCAAATTTTTTTATTTGGGATTGGATACAATATAAATTGAACCAAAATTGATGGAAATGGTACTATATGGAATAGATTGGCATTGACAGAAAAAGGTTTTAACATTAATCTAATAATGTACATAAGCTTGAGGGCTGCATCGGCTCTCCTTGCGGGTAGTCTGGTTGTAATTGTTTGGGTTATCTAAACCATACAAATTTGGTCAAATTATATTTGTTGATTTGTTGATTTGTAAAGTTTATAGGTTTAGCTCTTTTAGTGCCTAATGTTTCAAATGAGTGCTTTCAGTTTCTAAAATTAAAAAAACGAGAGATCCCTCAAACATCGAGAAAATTCTAATTTGAGTCAAGAAGTAAATTGGTGGCAAGAAACAAATCCAATTACCTCGAATGTAAAGACTTCACAAACCCAACGAACAAAGGAGTTTATTAGAAAATATTAGGTTTGACCAGAAGATTTAATCGTTTGATCGAAACAAATGTTAGACCAACATGTAAATATTTTAATTTACTTTGTCAAGAGTCTTATAGCTTAACCGACACTTCTTGATGGTTCCCATAGATTTGTCTAGCCTCACTTCTATGGAGACATCAAGGGTTCAAATCTCGTAGACTTGTCAGCCTCATTCCCATAGTGATATCAAGAGTTCAAATCTTGTTCCTCAACTATTTAATTAGCCAAAAAAAAAAGACATTTCAATTCACTTCAATTAGTAGTATTAGTATTTAGTAGTGGTAAGTGTTATTTACTATTTTTTATTTTATTTTATTTTTTTTTAAAAAGAGGTTATTTACTGTTGTGTACCCTATAAACAATAAATCCTAGTACAATCCATGAGTAAATATTTAGTACTCCAGGACGTGATACTCTCTCCTCTCACCTGATCAATGGTATGTCATACTAATTAAATTTATGATGGAACTCACTATTCATATGAGAGAATGGAGTTTTACATCATTGTAATCGGAAATACTAAATAATTTTGCATAATTGAGTGTCCAGCGAGTTCTTAGTAAAAAAGAAAAAGAAAAAGAAAAAGAAAAGAAAGTAATCCCAGCCTCATTCAATTCTGCCTAGAGTTAAAATAAAAAGGAAATAAAATAAGGTCCTTAAAATAAATCCATTTCATATATATATATTAGAGTGCGTCTTTGGTGTTCTCTAAACTTCAAAACAATCCAGTCGTCACAGGTGACATTTCAGTGTTCTAATTTGTTAGGCACAAGATATATTATTTGAGAGAGAGTGAAAGCTGTGAGTGAGAGAGAGAGTCAGGAATCATTGTCACAATCTTGGGCTAAAGAAACTTACAAGATTCACCATGAAGATAATTTCCGAGATGGGTTTCCCACAAGATTCACCAGAATTGGCCTCCAGTTCATTGGGCAGCATGGGTGTCCCTGGTGATACTTGTGCACATCCTACAGTTGTTAAAGGAAAGTGTTTGGTTTGTGATGAAAGGATGGACAAGAGGTATGGTCTAGCATTCAGGTACATTGATAAGGATTTGTGGCTTAGCCATGATGAAATTGCTCAGCAACGGATGGTACAGTCAGAGAAATTGTTAAAAGATAGAAAGATAGTTTTAGTTCTTGATCTTGATTATACATTGCTCCATACAACATCAGTCAAGAAATATCTGAAAACCCAAGAAGAACTAAATTCGCAACCTGCTTCGAACCCTGGCCTATTCCCTCTGGCAGGTTGGAGGATGATGACCAAGTTGAGGCCTTACGTTCACACATTTCTGAAAGAAGCAAGTACCATGTTTGAGATGTATATATATACAACGGGTGAGCGACGTTATGCGTTGATGATGGCTAACTTTCTTGACCCCGAAAAGGTCTACTTCGAGTCAAGAATTATTGCATACGAAGATTTTAGAAATGAAGAAAAGAGTCTTGGTTTGGTGCTAAAGGATGAACGCATGGTTCTTGTTCTTGATGATACCAAGAAAGTGTGGAGAAAGCATCCACTAAACTGGATTCGTGTTAAGAAATATATCTACTTTGATTTGGAACGTGACAAGACTACAGTATCTCTTTCTGCATTAAACACTGACGAAGGTGAGATCACTGGCCAGCTCGCGACCATTCTCAAGAAACTTCAACTCATACACAGGCTGTTTTTCAATCCAAAATCCGAGGGTGGTCTTGCATATAGAGATGTTAGATTGATAATTCCTCGCCTTAGAGTACTCCAAAGATGTAATTTATTCTTCAAAAATATTTTTCCTCCCGATTTTGAGCCCGAAAATTCGCGTCTCTGGATGATGGCAGAGGAGTTAGGAGCCATTTGTTCTAAGGATCTTTGTGCCTCCATCACACATGTGGTTGCTTATTTGGTTCCCAAAACGGAGGAGTCTCAGCAGGCAGAGCAGGAGAACAAATTTAGGGTCCATCCAAGGTGGTTACATGCTTGCTATGACGCAGTAGAAAGGAAAGCTGAAGAAGGTTTTTCAGTTGATGATGTGGAAAAATAAAAGAGTTTAGGTGATAATCTGAGTTCACTTCTATTAACATTTCCAGTATAATTTCCAATTTTTGTTGCTATATGTTCTTTACCTCAAGATTTTTCGTAGACAAATAAATTCCAGGTTCTTAACTTTTAATTTTCAGAGCTAAATTTCAAGTAGTTAATTGTAGCGTGTAGGAATTGAATTCTTCCTGAATTGTGATGAAGAGACATAGTTAATTGTTTTCAATAATCTGATTCATATAATCATATATGTCCTGGTTGACATCCACAAATTTTTAAGTGAATGTAGCCCTGGATATTGAAACAAATCTACCCTGCTGAATATATCTAATTATGCTATTATTAGAATGAAAATTTATTGTGTATTTCATATTGCAGGAACTATAGCGGTGGAACAATATTTAGCTCTGTTAACCTAAACATCAGGGTGGTTATAGTTAAACTGATCTTGAATCATTGTTTGACATACATTGACAGAGAATGGAAGCAGAATTTTTTTTTGCAATCACCAAAAATGCTTGTACATTTATTTTCTTACATTTGATACACTTTAAATTTTTAATATTTAATCAAAACAAAGAAATGGATCCAAAATTTATTATATTTAATCAGGACAATTAAATGGATCTAAAGTTTGCTCCCTATGCACACGTAGACATGTGCGTAACTCTAATGAAAGTGGCTAAACATGTGAGATTTTCAACTTTTTTTAAATGGGGGATAGAGTAAAGACATGATTCGAACTCAAAATCACTTGTTATAATATCATAATAAATTATGAATTGTTAAATTAATCTTAAACTTGTGGGGAATGAATGAATGATGGATTTAATTATTTAAACATTATTATAATAAAGAGATAGGGGATTCATCACTTTTATCCTTGAGTCAACACCCTTAGCTCCGAATTTTAGTTCTTCACATAATGGTAAGCTTTGAGTTTGATGCCACGTACAAATCATAATGAATGATCAACATAAGCCCACCATACTTCTAGAACCACTAGATTTCTTTGGAGAGGACAAGTAGAATCACAATTATATGAAAATGAATTGAGTACGCTGTGGGATAATCAGTCCCCCCAATCGTCAATGTACATTCTTCTATTCATACCAGGATTGCTAAAATGAAAATTAATAAGAGAGTAGGAGGGGCAGAGAGAAGAACGCTGTGGATAATCAGATTTTAGTGGAGGATAGCTTGCCAACTACCAATAAGTCATTAACTAAACAAATTTTCTAGATAGAGTTCAAATTGTTCTTAAATTGTTCCTTTTGTTTTATGAAGCTTTTTGTTTTGAGAGTTATATTTAGCTAGGAAGCCACCATCCACTGCTAGGTTATGCCCAGTGAGTCAGTGTCTCAGTGACACACTCAAAATCATCGATCAGATGCAAGAAACAGCACTGCATGGCCATTTGTTTCGCTTTCAATACAACCCCTTTCAACACGAAGTCTGGCTCATAACTCGGCATCCATCCCAAGCACATGGCATTTCACTGGCTTAGTAGTTCATTCTGATCCCATGCACCCCAAACTGCTTGCTTATTGATCGAACCAGCCCAAGCACTGCGTGCTTTGGCATAATATAATATTGTGAAAGAGTTCTTCTAAGAAAGACTTGAATTGGTTGATGTAGAGTAATTCAAGAAAAGGTAATAAAAGGAGGAGATAATAGACAAATTGTATCTCTGATTTTTGCATTCACTATAGTACGTACAATTTAGACCTCGCAAACATGTTGGGTCAATCAGGTTCAGATTAGATCAAGTTTGGGTCATTAATTCATTGGACCAAAATGAGTTGTTATTTCTATGACCCTTACCTTGTCTTTAATGGGTCAGGTAAACTTGGAATGACTTATATTTTTCACATAAAAAAAAAAAAGAGAACTTTATCATACAATATTCTAACCTATTTATCGTATTTCTTTCAATATAAATAAAAGAAAAAGATAAAATTTGAACATACATAAATCCTTAATTATAAGTTTACAGTATGATAATTAATACTAGTTTAATAATTCCACAAAAGAAGAAAATACAATATATATACATATTATACATGAAACATGAAATACAATTAAAGTTGGTAATTGCTGAGTTGACAAAATTATAGTTGTACTTAAAAAAATTGAGGCTGTAAGAAGTTGAACATAAGCAAATAAGCTAAAACCGTTGAAACAAAAAAAAAAATACTCCTAATATATATATATATATATATAATATCCTTAAGAATACAATATTACATATGAAGTAAAGAAAAATAGTAAATAATTAGGAAGACAATCTCTAACGTGCTTATGAAAATACTACTCAATGTTAGTGTAAGTAGATCCAACACTAAAAACTTTTATATTTGAGAATTGCTTGTCAAGTTGATGAGTAATATTATTAGTGTTTTCATCTACCAATATAAAAAATTTAATATAACTTTAGTATACAAATATATATTGAAAATGAGTCAATAAAAAATTAAGTTTAAAATTGTAATAAAGGCTTGATGGACGGGTCGAGTACGGCTTAGACCCATTCAAGTTAGGTCAAAATAAAGTATGGGTCAGAAACTTATCGAGCTAAAATGAGTTGTCATTCCTATTACCCATGCCTTTTATTGGTTCAGGTTTGGGTTGGGTTAGGCCAGGTCCAATTTTGCTAGGTCTAGTATATTATGTATTTATAGGGGTACTAAGAGTTTTATATAACTATGCATTTCTTATCTGCATTTGTCAGATATGTTAAATAAGTTGTTTAAACTGTTTTATTGAGGGGGGAGTTGCTTGTTTGCATTTGTTTTGAACTTGTGCGTTTAGTAGCCTTGTATTTTTCATTCATTGTATACTATGCTTGAGTTGTTATTTTAAACATTCGGATTTCCCATGCTTTTAATGTGTGTGCTCACATGTTTAAGGAAATACAAGCTTAACTTAAAGTTGTTTTTGTGTCCCTAGTAATTAGTGTAAATCTTAGTTTTCTCAGTGGTTCTCAGGACTTAAGTATTAATTGCTTGAGTCGCTTTTAAGATTTTTTATTCTAATTCTGTATTGGGGAATTTGTCATGCGAGCTATTGTACGTTAGGATTTTGATTGATAAAATATTCATGACAATATAATTTAGATTTATGGTTGTGATAGAACCCTCTAATTTCTATCTATTCACACTCACAAACAAGAAAGTAAAAGTAGCCTTTCGAGGGGACTAGACCTCCAATGATTATTTTCAAGGGAATCACCTCCAAACTTATCTAGAGACTAGCTGTTTATACAGTTAGTCTAACATTCAAGATATCCCAAATAATGGTTACAATTTTGGTTTATATGGTATTTTTTTTTTTTTTTTAAACAAATTGGTTTATATAGTTAGTCTAGCTGTTGGCTGCCAACAACTAACCAACTAAGTACAAGCATATAAGCCTAACCAACTAACTGCTAAGTACAAGTAATAGAAGCTATAGTATTATAACTAACCGAGTACAAGTCTTTATACTTTATAGCTAAGAGTACAATTGTGTTCTTATCAGGTTGTAATTCTGAATTCCAAAATTCTGTTAAGTTACTGCACACAAACAATCAAACCTGCAGAATCTGGCTCAATCGAGCGAGACTAACTGACTAAGAGTCTAAGACCAAATGAAATGAAGGGTCATGATTTAATGGATTTAGTGAGCTGAGATAAAAGAAAAATTTGGCTAGGCATTTGTTTTTGGTGATGGTGCATGCAAAGAAACGAAGATAACAGAGCATTTTTAGTCCTGACATTTTAAATGCGGGTCTTGAATTGCAACACATGCACTAAAGAGAATATGAGCTTATGGCCCAATCCGTGTAATTGAGTGATGTGGCCAATAGCCACGAGCTTTTGAAGAAAAATAAATTGGCTAGTACTTGTTTGGTTGGGTCTAATATTTAATGCCCTATAGCCAAAAGAAATTATAAAAACAACAAACAAGTATTTAATCTCAACCCATAAACTAAATCATTTCCAACATATATATATATATATATATATATATTACAGCATCTTGCGTTTTTGGCGTTCACAATTCACAAGTGACGAATCAGTGTTCTAATTCGTTAGACACAAATATATTATTTGAGAGAGAGAGAGAGAGAGAGAGTAAGGTAGCCTTGTCACAATCTTGGGCTAAAGAAACTCTCAAGATTCAACATGAAGATAATTACTGAGATGGATTTCCCTCAAGATTCATCAGACATGGCTTCCAGTTCATCCAGCAGCATGGGTTTCCCACAGAATTTAACAGACGTGGCTTCCAGTTCATCAGGCAGCATGGGTGTCCCTGATTATCATACTTGTGCACATAGTCGAGTTTTTAGAGGAAGATGTTTGGTTTGTGGGACAAAGCTGGACAGGAGTCACGGTCTACCATTCAAGTACATTGATAGGAATCTGTGGCTAAGCCATAAAGAAATTGCTCAGCAAAGGAAGGTACAGTCAGATAAATTGTTGAACGAAAGAAAGTTGGTTTTACTTCTTGATCTTGATCATACATTGCTCCATACATCAGCAATGACCAGAAATCAGAAAACCCAAGAAGAACTGAATTCCTTTCCTGACCTGTACTCTCTAGAACCTTTTAGTGGGATGACAAAGCTGAGGCCTTACGTTCACGAATTTCTGAAAGAAGCAAGTTCCTTGTTCGAGTTGTATATATATACAATGGGTGAACGACATTATGCGATGAGGATGGCTCAGTTTCTTGACCCAGAAAATGTTTACTTCAACTCAAGAATTATTGCATACGAAGATTATAGAGAAGACGAAAAGACTCTTGATTTGGTGCTAAAGAAAGAAAGCATGATTCTTATTCTTGATGATACCAAGAAAGTGTGGAAAAAGCATACACTAAACTTGATTCATGTTAAGAAATATTCTTACTTTGATTCACATGAAAGGAGTACTGTATCTCTTTCTTCATTGAACACTGATGAAGATGAGAGGACTGGCGAGCTCGCGACCATTCTCAAGAAACTTCAACTCATACACAGGCTGTTTTTCAATCCAAAATCCGAGGATGATCTTGCTGATAGAGATGTAAAATATATACTCGTTCGCCTTACAAAACTACAAGGATGTAATATATTCTTCAACCATATTTTTCCTCCAAATTTTGATCCCGAAAATTCGCGTCTCTGGATGATGGCAGAGGAGTTAGGAGCCATTTGTTCTAAGGAACTTTGTGCCTCCGTCACACATGTGGTCACTCATTTGGATACCAGAACGAAGGAGTCTCAGAAGGGGAAGAAATTTTGGGTCAATCCAAGGTGGTTACGTGCTTGTTATCATGCATTAGGAAGGGAAGCTGAAGAAGAGTTTCCGATTCCGGTTCCTAAGCCGAAAGTGAAAGATAAGAAGTTAAGAAGATGATCTAAGTCCACTTCTATTAACTGCTCTAGTACAATTTCGAATTTTTGTTGTTATATCATATATGTACTCTGCAATTAGTGAACTCAAGATTTTTCCTAGACAGATTCCTGATTCTTAACTTGTATTTTTCAGAGCTTGATTTCAAGAAGTTAATTGCTACATGTAGGAATTGAAGATTCTGATATTCTTCCTGACTCTTGAGTGGTTTTTAGTAATCTGATTCATATATCTCCTTGTTGACTTCAACCTTTTTTATGTGAATGTGGCCATGGATATTGAAACATATACCTTGATGAATATAAAGAATTATGCTTGTTAGATAGAACATTTATTGTGGCAATTGCATGCATTGTAGCGATGACAAATATTTAGCCATGTTAGTGTAACTTCAGGTGGTTAATTACTGATCTTGAATCATAATATAACATACAGAGACAGAGAATGGAAGCGGAAAGAGTTTTACCATCACCAATTTTATTGTGTATATAAATTTCTTTTCTTTACGACCGGTGGAGGGTGTAAGACCCCTAATCGATCCATCAAATACTTTTAAAGTTTTACTATGATGCTACATGGTGCAAACCTGATATTAATTAGTTCAAATATATGAATTAGTAAACAATGTGAGGTTTGAAGAGAGAGTAAACTTTAACTGTGAGTATTATTAGAGAGAGAATGGAGATATATGAATTATTAAAAAAAATAAGAGGTTTGAACAGAGAGTAAACTTTTACCGTGAGTATTATAAGACAGAATGGATGCTCCTTTCAATTTCACCTGAAATGGTCTATTTCATTACGAACAATGATTGCCTTACATCATCTTATTTCACATCACTTTACACACTATTAATTCCTACCTATAAGAATTGAATATTCTAATATTCTTGCTGAATTGTGAGTGGTTTTTAATAATCTGATTCATATATCTCCTTGTTGACGTCCACAATTTTTTTATATGAATGGACATGGAAATTGAAACAAATCTACAATGCTGAATATTTCCAATTTATGCTATTGTCAGATAGAAAATTTAGTATGTATCTGCAATTGCATGAACTGCCGAGGTGGAAGACTATTTAGCCATGTAGTCTAACATCAGGTGGTTAAACTGATCTTGACTCATAGTTTGACATACATAGACTGATAATGGAAGCGGAAAGAGTATTACGATCACCAAAAGTGTTTATACAAAGAATCCCTTAGCGGTAAAGATAGGTTCACACCACTCTTACATAATTTTTTTACACCATTAAAAAAAATGGATATCTATCTACAATTTGTGAAATTGATATCCACATTTAAGTGGTGTAGGAAGTGGACATAAATACTAAAATGACAACGTTATGAAAGTTTGTAGATTGAAATAACCATTTTTAAACTTAATGTATTGAAATGACAATTGGATTATTTAGTTGGTGTAAAATGTAGTTTATGTGCTTGTTAGCCGATGGTTAAAAAACAAAAACTAGTTTATGTGCCAATATATATATACCCTCATTGACTGGGTGCAAAACATAGTCATATTGTATAGGTGATTTCCAAAATATATCCAATTCATTTCAACCAATATCCAAATATCATATATCATAAAATCATAGTTCAAACAAATATTTAATTCAAATCTTCGGTTCTTTTTACAAAATTTATACATGCTTGGTCTAAGTTTGAAGGAAATAGAAAATTTTCTAAATAACTAACTGAACCAAAAAATTTGGAGTTGGTTGGGTCCAAAACATAGTTGTATTCTTCTGAAAATAACTTGGGCTTGAACAATGTAATTTTTGAAGGTGATGCACTTAACATTATTGAGCCGATACAGAATTCTTCAATTACACCTCAGTGGGGTATTGCTTCCATAATTGCTGATATCAACCAGCTTTCTAGCTCTTTTAATTTCAGCTCTTTTTCTTTAGTTGTAAGTAAAGCATGCAAATCGTGCTATTCATGGCCTTGTTTTCTGGATTCCATTTTGTAATGGTCTCGGGCCTTTCCCATCTCTACACGTTTTAGAGGCAGATATGACAGATGGCCCGGTTCTTGAACCTTTGCCCTGTTCAATAAAATCTACTCATTTAAAAAAAATGAATCAATCAGATATAGATCCTTTCTCCCAATGATTTAAAAAAGAAAAAAAGAAAAAACCAACCCCAGATAATATTCAACATTAACTCACGTGGAAATAAAATCCCATAAAGAATTGACACAATGTACAAGACAAGTCATTTGAATGTAATCCGGCCAACAACCCTCAAGTGAAAAAAAAAAAAAAAAGGAAAAAAAGTCACTCATATGCAAGATTAGTTTCTTCTCTCTCACAAACTCTGTATTTATCCAGCTCAGTCAATTCTGCCGAGACTTAGAAAAAAGGAAATAGGTTCCTTTCCATTTCTAAGAAAATGTAAGAAGAAAAATAATATTAATCTCAATCTTAAAATAAAAAATAAAAATAAAAATAACCCATTTTCTATATATAGGACCTTTTCAAAAAAGAAGTAAAAAACACTCCTACGTTCACAGGTGACGTTTCGGTGTTCTAATTCGTTAGGCACAAATATATTATATTATTTGAGAGAGAGAGAGAGAGAATCAGGTAGCCTTGTGAATTGTAATCGATCAGTTGTCACAATCTTGGGCTAAAGAAACTTTTCAAGATTCAACATGAAGATAATTTCTGAGAAGGGTTTCCCACAAGATTCACCAGACATGGGTTCCAGTTCAACCAGCAGCATGGGTGTCCCTGATGATACTTGTGCACATCCTACCTTTCTTAAAGGAAATTGTTTGGTTTGTGAGACTAAGCTGGGTAAGAGGTATGGTCTAGCATTCACTTACATTGATAAGGATTTGTGGCTTAGCCATGATGAAATTGCTCGGATACGGAAGGTAGAGTCAGAGAAATTGTTAAAGCAAAGAAAGATGGTCTTAGTTCTTGATCTTGATCATACATTGCTTCATACAACATCAGAAGAAAAATATCAGAAAACCCAAGAAGAATTGAATTCGCAACATAATTCCAATGATGGCCTATTGATCTCTCTGGAATCTTGGTTGAGGATGACCAAGTTGAGGCCTTATGTTCACAAATTTCTGAAAGAAGCAAGTACCATGTTTGAGATGTATATATATACAAAGGGTGATCGACGTTATGCATTGAGGATGGCTGAGCTTCTTGACCCAGAAAATGTTTACTTCAACTCAAGAATTATTGCATACGAGGATTTACTTAAAAAAGATGAAAAGAGTCTTGATTTGGTGCTAAAGCATGAACGCATGGTTCTTGTTCTTGATGATTCCAATACAGTGTGGAGAAATCATCAGCACAACTTGATTCCTGTTAAGAGATATGTTTACTTTGATTCACGTGACAAGAATGTTGTATCTCTTTCTGCATTGAACACTGATGAAGATGAGACCACCGGCGAGCTCGCAACCATTCTCGAGAAACTTCAACTAATATACAGCCTGTTTTTCCACCCTAAATTCAAGGGTGATCTTGCACATAGAGATGTAAGATTGATACTTGCTCGCCTTGGGGTACTCCAAGGATGTAAAATAATCTTCAACCGTAGATTTCCTACCAAATTTAAGCCCAAAAATTCGCGTCTCTGGATGATGGCAGAGGAGTTAGGAGCCATTTGTTGTACGAGTATTGTTGCCAACATCACACATGAGGTCAGTTTGGTTGCCACAGCTAAGGAGTATCATCAGGCAGAGCTGGATAAAAAACTTATGGTCCATCCAAGGTGGTTACATGCTTGCTATGATGAATTAGAAAGGAAAGCTGAACAAGATTTCCGGCCGATTGAGCCGATGGAGATAATATCTGAGTTCACTTGTATTAACAGCACCCGCAGCAGTACAATTTCCATTTTTTTTTCTTCTTTTTTGTTATATGTTCTTTGCAATTAGTAAACTCAAGATTTTTCCTAGAGAAATAAATTCCTGGTTCTGAACTTTTATTTTTCGGAGCTTGATTTTAAGTAGTTGATTTCTTCGTGTAGGAATTGAATATTCTTCCTGAATTGTGATGAGGAGACATAGTTATAATGGTTTTTAATAATCTGATTGATATATCTGCTTGTTGACGTCCATAATTTTTTATTTGAATGTGGCCATATCCATTTATGCTATTCTTAGATAGAAATTCATTGTGCATTGTATCTGCAATTGCATAAACAGTCGCGCTGGAAGAATATTTAGCCATTTTTTTTTTTATTATTATTGAAATAGTAGAAATATTAGCCATGTTAGATTGTTAGTCTTACATCAAGTGGTTAAACTGACCTTTATTTTTATTTTTTCCTTTATTTATTTATTATTATTTTTTTTTTAAAGAAAAAGGTGGTTAATCTGATCTTGAATCATAGTTTGACATATTTTTATTTTTTATTTTTGCTAAATCATAGTTTGACATACATAGACATAGAATGGAAGCAGAACAGTATTGCCATCACCAAAAGTGTTTATAACAAGAATCTTTCAGGCATTGAAAAGTTTACATCACTCTTACACTGCTTTTTCATATTAATTAAAAAAACAGACATCAATATTTATAATTTGTGTATATGTTCACAATTTGTAGATGTTGATATCCACATTAAGGTGGTGAAGTGGTGTAAGACATGCATGGACTAAAAATACTAAAATAACAGCGTTATGAAAGTTACTGGATTAAAATGACAATTTTTAAACCTAATATACTGAAATGACGATTAGATAAACTTAACCGAGGTAAATTTTACTTTACCCCAAAAAAAAATACAATGGAATAGAAAATTTTACTTCTAAAATCATGTTACTTCTAAAAATTTGGAATTGAAAATCAATGGTGACCTTGACAGTTGAACAATAATTAAAATTTTAACTAATTGAATTAAGTTTATATATAAGTAAAATAAATATAATATTCATTGAATAAAACTCATAAGCTTATAAAATGTCTCTCAATTTAGTTGGAAAATCAACATAGAATTTGCAATGAATTAAAAAAAATAAAAACATAAAAAATTACATTTGACTTGAAATGATGCACATTTTTTTTTTGTGGAAAACATTTTCTAAAGAATGTTTTTTGAGTTTCCAATGTTTGGCAGCATTAGAAAATGTAAGGCAACTAGAAAACTCAAATTGGTCAATGAAAAACCCAATTAAAAATGGATAGAGTTTATCTCAAACTCGGTTTGGAATAATTCTCCTTCAACCCACTACATGTCAATTAAATAGACTATTCAAATGTATTATTTAAAAAACTCACATGACTTATTAAAAATGTCATGTGATTAAAAATACACGTGGATTGTCTATTTAATTGACATATAGTAGGTTCTCACCACCAAAATTATCTTCAAGTAGCATGTACCCTGTGCAATGCATGGGACTTTTATTTATATAAATTTTAAATCACAAACAAAAACTAAAAATTAAAAGTAAAAAAATTGTTTATCACTTCATGACTACCCTTCGCAACTGAAGTTTCTCCTTGTCTATCACTTCTTGACCGTTCTTCAATCCCTACATTTGCAACATGGTCCATTAGATCCAAAAGTTGCTCAATACACTTTGATACTATGCTTTCCATATATGTAGGCTTGTCTATTACTTTTTCATTCAGCAAGGTTTGTTAGGTATAGTCATAAACCCATTCAAGACTTGTTCTGCTCCAGTAACTAAAATGCATAATTTAAGAAGCAGTAAACATAACTAATCTCTATCGATTACCGACCTGTTCGAATGGTCGAAAGCCACATCATTCAGTTTAATTTATCACACCTAAAAACAAACATTAACCAAAACAAAATATTTGCAATATTATAAGTTTTAATGTGTATTTATAAATAGAAGAGATTAATTTTTATCTTTATCTTAATCTTTTCTTAATCTTAATTTTTTTTATCTTAATCTTAATTTCATTTTAATTTTTTCAATGTATTTATAAATAGAAGAGATTAATCTTTATATTTATCTTCATCTTAATCTTAATCTTTATCTGCATCTTAATTTTTTCTTAATCTTTATCTTCATCTTAATTTTTTTTTTTTTTTTTTTTTATCTTTATCTTTTATCTTAATTTTTTTCTTAATCTTTATCTTCATCTTAATTTTTTTTAAATAAAAAAAAAAATTTAATCCGACCAATAACCCCCTGGCCCTAGTAAAAATAAAAAGTCACACTCATATACAAGATTAATTTCTTCTCTTACAAACTCCCCTATACAGTTTACACGCTCTCCACTTAAACCTTTGGTTAACATCCGCTATATTATCTCGACTTTATGTAGTCAATGGAGATAATGCCATGAGAGCAACTCTACGGTATTATGCTATATGTTGAGACTTAGACTGCCATACCAAATTTATTGGCTATCATAATGTACATTAAAAGGCACGATTCCGTCCAATAGGCAATCCTATAGAAAATAAAGCCACTTTGCTTCTTCCTACGTTCCAAATAAATAAGTATTAATTCTATTTACCTCGCAATGTATGTTTGTTTAAATGTCCAAGTCACTAAACCCAAATTAAACGTATACTCATGGATTTTGTGTCTTTTGTAACAAATATCCGGTTCACATCATATACTCTCTTTACAAAGATCTCGTGTATGCAACCCATAGTTTAGGGTGTATTTCAAAACCTCATTTCCCTAAATTGCCTTCAGTGGTTTTCCAAAACTTGTGTATCTACTCATCCCTTAACTTTTGAGTTTATAATATTCTAGAATAGTCTCATGCATTTTTGGCCTTATCATTATCAATAAATCCATCTTTCAAATTCCTCTTGAATATCCTCTTATATTCTAGAGATTCACAACCGGGTGGCCAAGTTACTCATGGATTTGTAAGATAGATTAATTGACAACCTCTATACAAAAAGGCGCATTAGGTGACATTTTTTTTTTTTCCTTTTAAAACCAATCACCCCCCACATTTTCAAGAATTTCTAGGAAGACATTTGACCTTTCCTAGATTCATAGGGTATCTCAAAGGTTTTATTTTTTAGGCAACTTGTTGAGAATATTATTGGTGGAAAGAAAGCTTTCCCCCACGTTAGTAAACTATAACTTATCAACATAACATTTTATTCTCAACCTCATTCTCATAATAATGATCAATTTGTATGCCTATCCTTGCTTTTTAGCAGGCACACATACGAGTATCTTATATATTTCCAAATTTAAAATACTCAAACAAGCATATAAACAACAATGACATGTCAAGCATATTTCATAAAAAGAAATATTATATTTTAACATGCCAAGCAAGTTTAATAAATAGGAAAGTAATTTCATAACATTCATAGTCATAGCAATAAAAGTCATTACAACACTCTCATGAATATAAGTCATTATAACACACTCAATCATTACAACACACTCATAAATATAAGTCATTATAACACACTCATAGGTATAATAGTCACTACATTACATTCATTTTGAAGAGCCCATTGCTTAAATATCCTTTGCCCACATATGTCCCACTTTTAGTGAGTATAAACTTATCAGATTCAAAGACCAACTTAAAACCATTCTTGCTTAACAAAGAACCTGAAAGTGTCCCCTCATTCATTTAGATTATTACATACTGAGTTAGAAGAGATATCCAAAGAGATTGCTTGTGCTTCTTCTACGTGCGAAGATCATTTTATCCTGGGAGACAGACGTCCGCGAGTCTCAAAGCACCACTAAGTTAATAGTGTGAGGGGCGCAATCTGTCTTAAGGACATAGCGTCAAACGCTAGACTTGATCTATTCATACTGCATTCACTGTGAGTTTTTATTATTAATTAATTGTGACAAATTACTTCTTGTTGTTGTTTCTTTTTACAGAATCACATGATATATACCCAACATGATGAAAATGAGGAAGATGAAGAGGACGACATTGTTTGACGTGAGTCTGATGGCTCTGATACCATAAAGAATCCTATAACTATAGAAAAGATTGTATTTGATTTTGGCTTCCTTAAGAATTCTCAGGAGTCTTGATTCTATTTATATTGGATGTAAAGGATAATGATAACAATTGCAGATTGTAGCAAAGATAAATACAGATCAAACTGATAAGAGATAAATACAATCTGATACAGATCAAATAGCCAGAGTAGTAATCTCTTTGGATATCTCTTCTTGGCTTGGTGGTTGATTATCATTAGAAGTCTCTTGGCTGGAGTGATGTTTATCAATATGCTAAGGTTGCTGGAACTTATCTGATGTTGTCTCAATAGAGAGAGAGAGAGAGAGAGAGAGAGAGAGAGAGAGAGAGAGAATCAGGTAGCCTTGGCCCTTGTCACAATCTTGGGCTAAAGAAACTTTCAAGATTCACTGTGAAGATAATTTCTGGGATAGGTTTCCCACAAGATTGACCAGACATGGATTCCAGTTCATCTGGCAGCATTAATATCCCTGATGATATTTGTTCACATCCTACAGTTATTAAAGGAAAGTGTATGGTTTGCTTAAGAAGGCTGCCCATAAGGTGCGGTCAAGCATTCGATTACATTGTGAAGAATATGTGGCTTAGCACTGATGAGATTGCTCGGGTACGGATGGAAGAGTCAGAGAGATTGTTAAACGAAAAAAAGATGGTTTTAGTTCTTGATCTTGATCATACGTTGCTCCATACAACAGTAAATCAGAAATATCTGAAAACCCAAGAAGAACTGAATTCGCAACATAATTCCATTCCTAAACCTTATTTGATAACCAAGTTGAGGCCTTACGTTCACAAATTTCTGAAAGAAGCAAGTACCATGTTCGAGATGTATATATATACAATGGGTCGTCAACATTACGCACGGAGGATGGCTGCGTTTCTTGACCCAGAAATGGTTTACTTCAAGTCAAGAATTATTGCATACGAAGATTATGAAAAAGAACAAAAAAAGAGTCTGGATTTGGTGCTAAAGCACGAACGTATGGTTCTTATTCTTGATGATACCATACCAGTGTGGAGAAAACAAGATCAACCAAACTTGATTCCTGTTAAGAGATATATTTACTTTGATACGGAATTTGACAACCGTACTCCATCTCTTTCTGCATTGAAAATTGACGAAGATGAGATCACAGGTGAGCTCGCGACCATTCTCAAGAAACTTCAACTCATACACAGGATGTTTTTCAACCCAAAAGCCGAGGGTGATCTTGCGCATAGAGATGTTAGATTGATAAAAGCTCGCGCTAATGTACTCCAAGGATGTACTTTATTCATCAATACCACGGATTTTGATCCTGAAAAATCGCGTCGCTGGATGATGATGGCAGAAGAGTTAGGAGCCATTTGTTCTAAGGAGCTTTGTGACTCCGTCACACATGTGTTCACTTATAATTCGGTTGGCAGAAAGATGGAATCTCAGCATACAGAGCTGGATAAAAAAATATTTGTCCATCCAAGTTGGTTACAAGCTTGCTATGATGCAGTTAAAAGGAAAGCAGAAAAAGATTTCCGGCCGGTTGTGCTGGTACTTTCAAAGTTAGAGAGATAATCTGAGTTCACTTCTATTAACAACAATAGTATAATTTCCATTTTTATTTTGTTATATATTCTTTGCAATTATTAAACTCAAGATTAATCCTAGACTAATAAATTTCTGGTTCTTAAATTGTATTTTTTAGATCTTGATTTCAAGTAGTTAATTGCTGCATGTAGGAATTGAATATTCTATAGTATTAATTCTTCCTGAATTTTGAGTGGTTTTTAATAATCTGATTCATATATCTCCTTGTTAACTCTATCATGCCCCCGCAAACTAATGATCACGAGCAGGGAGCAATAGTTTGTCCCGTGGTCAAAGGAACCAAGGAGAGGAAAGACCTTTAGTAAATAGTAAGTCAACTCTATCTTCCTCGTACAAAATATGCTTTACACGTTATCACAATATCGTGGGAATGGTGGGAAGAGAAATACCCAAATCTTTAAGCACCATATGGAGCCAGGATAATTATGCAGCAGGCGAGGATAAGAAGAAAATTGAGATTGATCAATCAGAAATTAATACGACTTTCATACATATAGAAACACTTTCTTTTAAATAATAATTGCAGCCACTCGAAAAATTTGCTGTCAAATTAAGAGCATTCATTTCTAGGATACTGAGTTATCAATTGTAGACTAACAAAATTGTGTATTTAATTATGATTCAAACCCTTAATCTATACTCAATGAAAAGTTATGGCTCTTCGTTTTAATTAGCATCCTTTATGAACTATATGTTATTTCAGAATAATTCATAACCGTTTAGACAGTTCTTAAAGTTAGTTATTTTTGTGCACATATTTCCATTTCCATTTTAAAGTTAGTCATTGTTTAGTTCATAACTTTTTAGTAGGACACTTCTAAATCTAACATTACTTACCAAAGGATCAAGATCCTCTAGAATTCTTAGGGAACTCTACCACATAGAGTTCTTCTAATCTTAACCATTCTTTTTAAAATGAAAGGTCTAAATTTTGACACATCATCAATCTACTACTAATATTCTCCTAAAATAATGTTTCATAAAACAACTCAAAAGTCACAACCTAACGCCGTTAAATGACTGGCCTTTTTTAAAGAAATAGTGGGGAGAAGGAAGCCCCTTCCTTCTCGACAGCACTGATGTTGTCCACCTCTCCCTTTCCGGTGACTTCGGCGACTTCCGTCTCCACCCAGAGGACAGATACTTAAAACAAATCTGGATCCTTCACATACTAGTAACAGAAAATCCGAATTCTTCCTCTCCTTTCCCGACGATTTCCCTCTCTCTCTCTTTTATTTTATTGAGTGCCACTGTCCTTTGGGTTTTATGCCAAATACTTGTTGAATTCCAGAGAATGAAGATTGACAACAAGTTACATTGCAATTAGAGCAAAGGTTGGCCACAGTATTAGATAGATAACAAACAAAGAATATCACAATTGGCCTCATGGTGTTTTAAATCTAGAAAAGCCAATGCTTTTTTTCTAGTAGCCTTGGTGGGAACATCTGTAAATAGATACAGTAAAACAATGAGGATTATTGGTAACACTATGTAGATTTAGGGAGCAAATAAAAGATTTTTCTATTTTACTTTCTTTCTCTTTGGTTAATTTTTTCAGTTTTCTTGGGACTTTTATCTTTGATGATTCTACATAAGTTCGGCCGGAGAGATAAATGGCTTCTTTGCCTTGCTGTGGAGAAGTTTAGACTTAGAGAGAGAAACAAATCTCAAGACTGTTAAGGTTAGATTATTTTGAGTTGTTTTGTGAAACATTATTTTATGGGATTGTTGTTAGTGGATAAATAACATGGCAAAATCTAGACCTTTTAATTTAAAAGAATGGTCAAGATTAAAAGAACTCTATATGATAGAGTTTTTTAGGAACTCTAGAAGATCTTGATCCCTTACCAAAAATGAAAATAATTATGTTAGAGGGGATTTATGCACATATTTGCAACGCTTACCATAAAAAGAGTAATGATAGTAGTTATTAGGGATGGCAATAAACCCGAGACCCGTGGGTACCCGCCCCAATTACATCGGGTTTTTTTCGCCCGTTTATGTAATATGGTAAACTTTTTTTTCGTTTTGTAATAGGTATCGGGTCGGGTTTTTTTTTTTTTACCCGAATCGGGTTTTAAACGGGTTGGGTTTTATTGAAAAACCCGAATCTGACCCGAAGTATTTAAAAAAAAAACCCTAAAAATCCTAAAAAAAACCCGAAACCGTCGAGCCTCTCTCCTTAGTCGAGACTTCTCCGATCTCCTTTAGCTCTTTCACCTCATCGGACTATTTCTCGGTGCTCGATCTCCTGGCTTTGCATCTTGTCCGTGGCGTTCAAGTGAAGCCACTATGTGGGGACGCGTTCAGGTGAAGCCGCTTCTTGATCTTACGTGGACGGCCACGACCTGTGTGCTCAGAAGGAGGGTGAGGGGTCGTTTGGGTCCGTTGTGGGTTCGGTGGAGGGGACGGAAATGATGACGTCGTTTGCTGTTTTGGTGGTTGGGATTTTGGGTCACCCATTTCTATGATTCTATTTTGGTTTGCAAAGAGAAAGAGACACAGAAAGTCTCCAAAGTCTAGATGGGCTTATTTGAATGAATTGAATGGGCTGGTGAGAAATTCAAATAACCCAAATGTCAAAATTGCAATAATGGGCCTTCTTTTATTTAAAACAAGAATACTATGGCGGGTCGAGTCGGGTACCCGTCGGGTCGGGTTAAACAGGTACCCGTTGAGAGCAGGCGGGGCGGGGGGGTAAATGGGTTTTCTGGAACGGGTAGCTAATCGGGGGTGGGTCGGGGCGGGGTGGGGTGAAACCCGACGCATACTGCCCCATTACCATCCTTAATAGTTATCCCCTTAGGCTTGTTTAATCGGAGACACAAGAAGATAGTTGATCCCTAATATCTAATTTTTCACTGTCAGTAGTGACCTATTACCTAGATCAGTGTAGAACAAAATATTTTGGTATCACTCTATTTTAGGGTTACCTTTATTTATATAATATATGTGATACAGAAAATATTGTAGCGACTTGCCATAAAAATTAGGAATACCAAACCCTTTTATATGGTTTTACCTTAGGCGTACGTCAATGGGCAACATCGAGGAGAATACTTCATTAAGAAAGTAGGGATATAAAACCCAATCAAAAAAATACACTCAGGTCCATTTGAATAATTTCCAGAAATTGATTTACGGAATGAAACGGACATAAAATAATTTGCTTCAAAGTGGATGATTTTATAATTAAAGTAAGTCATTTTCAGTTTGATCATGTATTTTTAAAATGATAAATATTTTTTGAAAATTACTTTAGGTCAAAATAAATAGACTCTAAACTTCTTTTTTTTAATTAATTAAGGCTGAGGATTAGGGAGAAAACAAGCGGTAGCTTAGCTAAGGGTATGTTTGGTGAGTGTTTTTTGTTTTGTGTTTTTCAAATTTGTATTTAGGTGAACTGAAAAATTGTTCTCAAAAACAGTATTTGAGTAGTTTTAAGTCCCAAAAATTTGTTTGGTAAGTGTTTTCCACCTAGTTTGTATTACTGTTTTTATTTATTTATTTATTAATTATTATTATTTTTTTTGTTTTTATTTGTAATAAACAAACAATATAACCCACCACCCAAGCACCACCGGAGTCGACCAAAACCCACCACCACCACCGCGAGCCACCCCATAAACCCCCCACGAGTCACCCCGCAACCTACCCCGACCCACCGCAAATCAAACCCCCCACCGTAATCGACCAAAAACCCTCCTCGCAAGCCAACCCGCCCGCAACCCAGCTTTTTCCACCGGCCCACCAATTGTTTTACCCACCGTAATCCGCCGCTTGCCGCCCACAACAATCCACCCTCCACTAGCCACAACACATCCTTCAAGCCCACACCCACACCGACAACTGCAAATTACAAAATACTCAACCAAATCCATACCCATAACCCACAAAACAAAAACAAAATTTTGCCTCAGATCTGATTAGTGATCTCGAGCTTAAACGGCGGCGGAGATAGCGAGCTCCAATGGTGGAGATCCTGAGCTCGAACGGCGAAGATCGCGAGAAAGCCTGCCTCGCCTCACCTTGCCCAGAACCTCGCCTCACCTAACCCTTTCCGTCGCCACTCACCTCACCAAGCCTCGCCCTCTGTCGCCGCCGCCTCAAGCAGACTCAGTCCCGGCAAAGAGCAAAGTGAGAGAGACTGAGAGAGATCGAGAGAAAAAGAGAGAAGACCAGAAGAAAAAGAAAGGAAAAAAAAATTTATTATATTGAACAGTAAAATAGAATACAGAAAATTAAAAGTAAAAACATCAAATAGTTGTTTTCTAAAAGCTGGATTTGAGTACCGGTTGTATAGTATTTGTATTAGAATACAAAATTAGAAAATGTTAACCAAACAAACCAACATATGTGGGGCCCATGATTTTTTTGGTTTTGAGTACAGAAAACTGATTTAAATCCAGTTACCAAACATACTCTATATATTTATCTCATATCTACAAAGTCTGTGTAGAGAGAGAAGCACTCAAAGTCCTAAACCAAATAAGACACACGACTTTTAGTTTTGCAGTACATACGGAAAGGAGTCCAACTTAATTAAATTTATTGCCCGAATCCTAAAAGTAGGGAAACCCCTATTTTCCAATAGTCAATTATCAATCTACACATTAATTAAAGGATCACAGAGAGCAAATTGAAGAAAAAATTTTGTATATCTGAATCTTTTTTTTTTTTTGATAATCTTGTATATCTAGAGACTGATGTTCTGTTATGTTCATTGGTGCACAGGGATGAAAATCAAAATAAGAAATGGTGTTTTATAGGGTTTCAAATCTAGCTAGGAACAAATCAACCCCCGCTTCCCTCGACACTGGAATCTTCTTTTTCTTTCGCCCCTCTCTCCAGAAAAGAAAACCCTAACTGAGCCCATCTTCCCCTTGCTTGGGCGCACGATTGGCGCCGTGCGCTATCGTGCGCCCCACCCTTCTCCTTTCCTCATCTTCTCCGATCCCCTCTCCCTTTCTTTTCCTTTTGCTTCTCCCTCCCTTTTATGGGTTTATCTCTGCCCTTTGTGGTTTTTTTTGCCGCCCCTTGTGGGTTTCTCTTCGCCCTTTGTGGCGCTTAACCAGTCCCCTTGGTGGCTTGTGGCTCCTTGATGGTAGGGGGTTCCTGATGTGGCTAGGTTCGTCCCCTTGGCATATGATTTGGAGGCTTCTTCCAACTCGAGCACTACCCCTTGAGAGATTCAGATCTGAGTCTCTCCTTCTCTATCCTCCTTGTTTGAGGTTAGACTTTTAAGCACCTAATTATTGTGTGCCCCTTTGCTTGGTTCGCATGGTCTTTGCTGCCATGCATATACCGATTTAAGCAACAAATCATCCGCTCAGTTGAAGATTGGTTCTCTGTTGTGCCTGCTTGTCATATGCTTATCTGGACATCTTTGGCTATTGATGCTCTCACTGCTCTCCTTGTAGTTTGAGTCTCATGTATTGGGTTCTTTTGTTGTGCTCTTTGTTGTTGCCTTTGTTGTATATTCTGGTTTTTTATGTGTTTCTGTAATGGATTTCTTCCCGGATCTGTAGTTCTCCCCTCTGTTTTTGAGGATCTGGTTGCTGGGAGGCTTCCTTTTCTTTGTATCCTTGTTCTTTAATATATAAATATAATTTACTTAGCAAAAAAAGAAATTGACTGAACTGTAGCGGTGGAAGAATATTTAGACTTTATAGTCTAACATCATGTGATTAAACTGACCTTGAATCATTTGAAATACATGCATTGACAGAGAATGGAATAATAATATATAATATATATATATATATATATATATATATCACAAAAAAATGCTTATACATTTCTTTTCTTTGGGGCCGGTGGAGGGAGTAATTAAGCCTTAAACGATCCATGAAATACTTTTACTATATGATGCTACATATTGCAAACGTAATATTAATTAGTTCAAATATATACAAGGTCAAAAGAGAGGGTGAACTTGAGATTTGCCCGTAGGCATTAATGGTCCTAATAAATCCTGGTTACTGTTCTTCAAATTCACCCAGATAAAGTAAGGGACAAGTCAATTGTAACGACAGGTTTGGTACTGCATTTGGCTAGTGGTTGGGAGCTAGGGGCCGGTTCCGTCATAAAGTATAGATTGCCTCAAAATTCAATCGTTTAACTAAATTTTTTAAGTGAATTTAATTATTTAATTAATATTTTAATATTTCTCGACACGGGTAAGCTCATAAATGGTCTAACATGTGAGAGTTTTAACTATTTATAAATGGAAGGTAAACTTATAAATACAAACATTGATAAATTATAAATACTCATTGAACCTCTCTATTTTGATTGGATAAATTATTAAATTGTACTAAAAGTGGATAAATTATCAATTGTACTAAAAGTTAAAATCATTAAGAAATGATGAATTTAATCTTTAACCACTATTCTAACAATTGATAGGATAAATTATCAATTGTACTAAAAGTTAAATCATTAAGAAATGGTGAATTTAATCTTAACCACTATTCTAACAATTGATAGGATAAATTATCAATTGTACTAAAAGTTAAAATCATTAAGAAATGGTGAATTTAATCTTTAACCACTATTCTAACAATTGATATACTTCAAGTCTCATGCCACAAATCATAATCAACATATATAATTCCAATATATATATATATATATATACTTTCAGAACCACTTCTTCGGAGAGAAGAGATGTACAAGTAGAACCCACAATTAAATAAAAATAAACATGAGAACGATGTGGGATAATCACAGCCTCTCAATAGTCCATTTTACATTATTTAATTCATAGTAGGATTTAGACAAGAAGAAAATTAATCCAGAAAGTAATGAGGAGGGGAATAAGCACACTATTACATATTATTGGTTCTATTTAGACCTGGCAAACGGGTCGGGTCAATCGGGTTCGGGTTTGACCCATGCGGGTTCGGGTCAAATGGGTTCGGGTCAAAAAAC
Organism: Fagus sylvatica; assembly: GCA_907173295.1. NCBI lineage: Eukaryota > Viridiplantae > Streptophyta > Magnoliopsida > Fagales > Fagaceae > Fagus > Fagus sylvatica. The sequence goes on along the minus strand of OU015770.1, from coordinate 8,238,330 downwards.
GGGTCGTCCTAAATGGGTTGCATAACCTATGACCCGTACCCGGTCTTTTAAGGGTCGGGTCAAAACCGGGTTGACCCGTATTTTTACACATGAAAATATATATATAAAAAAAATGAAAATAAACTTGATCCTATAGTCCAAAATTATCATTTAGTTTTCTTTGTCTTCCTTTCAATACAAATAAGAGAACACATAAACAAAAACACTCACAAATAAAAGAATATGGGAAAAAAAATAGTAGATGTCATAGACCATATCAAATTATCAACCTCTTTAGATGTACTTTTTTTTTTTTGCTAATTGAACCTCCTTAGATGTATTAGTTGAATGAAAATTATGAAATTAAATTAAATTACCTATCAAGATGACAATATATATAAAGTTTCACGAATAAAACATAATATGTTTGGTAAAAAAAAAAACTAAATAAATTAATATGAATTGGACCTCAATCTACTCGAAGTTGGTAGTAGTTCTAGCAGTGAAAATATTTATACTTGAAAATTGCACCTCAAGCTGATGAGTAATTTCATTAATATTTTCATTTATAATACAAAGTTTTAATATAACTTTAGTATACAATGTAAATGGGTCAATAAATATTTAAAAGTTAATAAATATGGCTATTCTATTAATGGATTAGAAATTATCTTCAAATCCATTTAATTAAATTTAAGTGCAAATCAAAGTTTCTACACTTTTTGGCAAAAGACAAGATTGATACTAAGAATATTACCTCAAATGCTAAAAGTTGATTCAGAAGTAAACGCAGTTATAATAATACTCAAAAGAGCGTGTGCCATTAAAATATTAAATAAAACTAAGAAAATAGATTGCAATTCTCTTTCTACCAAGAAAGAACATCCAATTTTTTGTGTTGATTTGGTTAAGTCTAGCCTATTTCAAATACAAATTTAATTTAAGAATTGTTTTTTTAATTGACATTATGTGAACTTTTATAATAGTCAAATTCCAAATCATTCAAAAAAAAAACTCTCATAATACTTTAATTCCTAACATAATAATATAGACTCCGAAAAAAAAAAAAAAAAAAAATCTTTGAAAAACGGGTCGACCCATGTGACCCACGGGTTGACCCGACCCGACCCATCATTTTACGGGTCGGGTACGGGTTAATACCATCTTTGTTCCCGGGTCGAAAAACCCCTACCCATACCCATATTTTTCCTTCGGGTTCGGGTCGAAAAATGGGCCCGGGTCAGATTTTGCCAGGTCTAGTACTTCTATTAAGGGTAATTATTATTTCAGTTCTCCTAAATGTGGATATCAATATCCACAAAGTGTGAACATGTTCACAATTTGTGAATAATAATGTCCACAATTTTTTAATGGTATGAATACGTGATGCGAACCTATCATTGTCGGCGTGGAGGATTGTCAACTTCCAAAACCTATTGCTAGATAGAGTTTATAAAGCTTTGGTTTTGGAAGTTGATCATTTAGCTAAGAAGCCACCATCCACCACTAGGTTATGCCCAGTGACACACTCAGAATCATCAGACGCAAGAAACAACACTGAATCGGCCACACATTTCGCTTTCAGTACAACCCCTTTCAACACATTGTGTGACTCATAAAGTTTCCCAACTTGATCAGCATCCATCCCAAGCGCACGGCATGTCATTGGCGTAGTAACCACATACGGTGATACGCAATTGACTCTGATCCCATGCACTCCAAGCTGCTGGCTTGCTGATCGAACCAGCCCAAGCACTGCGTGCTTTGACATAAAATAATCAATGAACTTCTTCTCACCATAACTAGCAGCTACACTGGCTGTGCACACAATGCTCCCCCTAACGTGACCTTCCACCATCGCAATTGCTGCATGCTTTACACAAGCCGCCATGCCACGAACATTGGTTGCAAACACGTGGTCAAAGGCTGAAAAATCAAGATCAAGAATGGTCTGATCAGACCTACTCCAAATTCCAGCATTACTGAACATGATGTCCAGCTGCCCATAATTTTGGACCGTCCATTCCACCATGGCTTTGACTTGCTCTTCATCAGTAACATCACAATGGATGTAGCTAGCAAGGTTCAAGCCAATGGATTCAGCAACACGTTGGCCTAGCTCATCTTGAACATCAACAATCACCACCATACGTGCACCATGACTAGCAAAAAGATGTGCGGTTGCCTCTCCAATGCCACTTGCACCACCAGTCACTATGGCCACTTTGCCTTCTAGTTTCTTCTTGCACAACACAGATTTTTCAGCCATTGTTTTTTGTTTACCACACAATTGAGATGAAACAAGAAGCTGATCATTATATAGTATCTTCCATATTGAAAAGTCCAACAGCATTCGTATCTCCTGTTCGCTCATTAAAGATTTGTAGGGTAGGGTAATTTGCCTTGGTCCAATCATATAGGTGCAACATTTAGACAGCCGAGACAGTTTCAACTGCAATAAATTGTAGAGACTGTTCCATCTATATTTGCCAACTCTTAAATTAATCATTTTTCTATTTTGACCTTTCAGTTATCAGTTATTACTTGTCCCGTATGTCCCTTAAAAAAACAAAATGTTCCTGTTAATAAGTGCACTTAGATAATGGTTAATGAATCATTTAATACTTCTATTTTATAGAAAGTAATAAAATTTTATTATTAAAATAATACAAAAATAACTTTTAAGGTATTTTAATCTTTTTATTTATTATTTTAATATTTAAAGTTCATTATTTCTCGTAAAGTGTAAACATTTAATACTCCTTAACCATTGCCCTAAGAGGATTGAGATCCAGTACAATTGTTAGGTTCATTGCACCCATGCAATTGTTTTCAATGATTGAGATCAAAAGTTGAAACATTCACTTTTTATCTTAACCTTTGAATAAAAAAAACTTAAATTTAATTTTTTCACTTTTTTCACTTTTACCTTTTTATCCTTACACTTTTTAAGTTTTAAAACTAACAATTGTATGGTGCAATTTACCTGACAATTGCACCGGATCTCAATCCGCCCTAAGGACATTGATTAACAAAATCCTAAAAAAAAAAATATTTACTTGTCCCGCAGTCTACTGTACGTAGAAGCGGATCCAAGAAAGATAAACCACATTTATTGAGAAACCTTAGGTTGTCTTTGTTTAGGAAGACAATCTTACATTTCAAAATCAACACCTACTTTTTAAAATTTGCTACCAATCCCTTGAGATTTACATCCTGTAGATGCCCACTTTTTGCCAAAACTATGGCAAACTAAAAGGAGCTCACAAAAACCATCTGCAGTAAGCCCAAAGGAAGGCAAGTGACATGATTTGGGGAAAGCCCAAAGCACAACAGCCCACGATGGGCCCAGTAGGCACTATGTTATTTCAAGAGAAATCAGTCTGCTATAAGGCCCGAGAGTTATTGGGAGCAATCTGCTATAAGTCCCCAATAATGAGCCCAGCCCACGGAGAAGCCAAGGGGGCAAAGAGTAATTTCAGATGGAGCCCATTACCACACCCCTTAAAAGGGTGGAACACTCCAGAAGAATAAAAAAGCAAGCCCTTTGAATTGAAGAAAATCACTGTTCACCATCTCCTCGGGACGGCAGACTCACACCTGATGCCAATGACCGTTGCCAAGACTTTTCTGCACAGCAGACGAGGGAGATGAGCAACGGCAGACTCGCGAGAAGGGTAAAGTTTCAGCCAAAGGTAAAAAGATAACCTGAGGAAAACGTGAATGAGGATGGCTGCCATCTCTGCCACCCCTCTTGCACGGCAGACGAGAAACAAGCAGCAGAATCACAAAAATGGAAAGAACACAACCAAAGACAAAAAGGAACCTGAAGACAATATGAAGAGAGTAAACACAGACCAGCCTACGATGGCTCCTACTCCCTCTGCACGGCAGACAAGAGTCAAGTAACGACGGATTCACGAAAGAGGAAGGAGCTCAACGAGAGACAAAAGATGTTTCGATGAGAACATGAACAAAGGTAATGCAGTCACCAAAGCCCAAACCTATGGTGACTGCTAGTAAATTTCATAAAAAAGACTAAGGGGGATTTGGTTTGGAGGTAGGGGGATTATTCCCTAAAAGGGTATTGAAGTCTGCGGCACAAGTGTGTCATACCCGTTGGGGGGTATGAGCACAAGTGACCAGCAAACCTCAAGTACCTTAATGAAAACACGTTCAGACTAACTTTTATCAGTGAGCAAATCTCTTTCACTAATTTGGTCTGTGGCGATGTTTTTGTCTTATCAAGAAATGTTGTCTGACCAACGAAGAGGACTATTATCCAAGAGTTAAGGAGGTGGCCAGGTCAAAACCATGAACTCCATGGGTTACGGCAGACCATTATAAAAGGAGGAAATGCAGTAATGTCAAACCAACCTCTCCAGCCCAAAAAACAGCTTTTAGCCTCCAGTAAAAAGCCAAGAACCCAAGTCAAAAGACAAGAAGAAGAAAAAGATCAATACCCACATCAAAACACTCTCTGCTAAACTCCACAAACATCCAATCAACCTCATTCCATGACACGTGTTTTCAAGGGATAATCCTCCCCCATCATGCATCAAAATATTCCTTAGTCTTTTCAATTTATTAGAGTTCATATTTATGCTGTTCTGGGATGCTCACGTTTGCTGTCTGCAGTGGTTATTTTGTTTGACAGAAAAGTGTTTGCAGTAGTTACTTTGTTGAATAGAGGGCTTTCACCGCAGATCCATACTTCCCTTCACAAGAGCCCAGCGTAGCAGCAGATCAAGAGGGAGTGCACCATCAGCCATCAGGCAAGCTCGAAAGCCTGGTTTGGAGTTTTGGGCTCAACAACCCGTCAATACAAGCTTGGCCCATTCTCGACCAATCATAAGGTGACGCATGGCGCCTAGTGAATTTTGAGCATTTACACATCCCCTGTTGCAGTTATTACAATTTACAACATAGGGAACATCAATTGACAGAATTGAAATAATCATCCGTAATTTTATAGTTTATGAAGCATAATGGTAGAAGCGGATCCAAGAAAGATGAACCACATTTATTGAGAAACCTTAGGTGTTCTTTGTTTAGGAAGACAATCTTACATTTCAGAATCAACACCTACTTTTTAAAATTTGCTACCAATCCCTTGAGATTTACATCCCCTGTTGCAGTTATTACAATTTACAACATAGGGAACATCAATTGACAGAATTGAAATAATCATCCGTAATTTTATAGTTTATGAAGCATAATAGTTAACGGGTGTCCTTAGAATAATAGTTAATGAAGCATTTAATACTTCCATTTTATAAGAAGTAGTGAAAATTTAATATTAAAATAATACAAAAATAGTTTTTGAAAGATATATATTTAGTCTTTTCATTTATAATTTTAATATGAAAAATTTATTATTTCTCGTGAATTATAAATATTTTAATGCTCATTAACCATTTCCCTAGAGCACCCGTTACCAAAATCCATAATTTATTAATACTCCTTGGAACAAGTGAGCAAATTTTTTATATTTTTAATTTTATAAGAATTATTCTTTCACAACTTAAGAGATTAATAATTACTTCTCTCCACATATCGAGTGAAGACTAGAGTTTGACAATGAGTTGGCTATGGCACCTTAGAGTATTCTCATCCTATTAGCAATAAATTCTCTACTTTACATCTTTAAAAACCTTTTTTTTTTTTACCTATCAAGTTTTAAAAACACCTCACATCTAACTCTTTATTTTACTATGTATTTTATTAAAATATCATAAAATAATTAATTTTTTATTGTTTGTTCCTACACCCCCCAAAATTTTTTTTTTATTCATTGCTTTTTAACAAAGCCACCGTCAGTCCCGTGGAAAGCCACCGATGCATCTGAACTAGTTGTCTTAACAAAAAAACAAAACAAATTATTCCCGTGGAAAGCCCCAAAATTCGTCAATCTAGAGAGAGAAAAATCCGTCTTCTTGCTTATTGCCACAGTCTCGCCGACCTCCCCCTTCAACCGCATACCACTGTCAGCCGCACTCCTCTTGTATTTGATAATTTTTTTTTGTGAAGATTTGGGTTTTTGCTACGGGATGGATTCAATAGAATTTGATGGTGTGTTAGTTGTTTTTGGGATTTGATTTAGGTTATCTAACAGATGGGTTACGATGGTGGTGCCTGTCATCGGTTGTGAAGAGGGAGGGAGTGCGATAGAGAGGAGAGAGATCGTATGAATAAAGAAAGAAAAAAATAAGATATATATTATTGGGTAAAACTTAAGTATAGTTTCTTAGGTTAGGTATATTAGGTTCTTTAATTGAATTTAAACACATGTTTATATTAACTAATGAAACACAAACAATGTTATCTTTTTAAAAATATTTAAATTCAATATATTTAAATTCAACTAGGAATCTAATGTAATTGACCTAAGGAACTCTACCTAAGTTTTACCCTATATAATGAACAATACTCGATATCAATACCAAGTACTGTAGCATCTTGTATTTTTTTTTTTTTTGCCAATAATAGAGGACTGATTGGGATTATTTTGTGTTTGTTTGATACAGTAATAGTTACTTTAACCAAAAAACCAATTTTCATCTTCGGATGAGAATGCTCTTACCAATGAGGGCGAAGTCAAAATGGTTTGCCCCTCATGAGTTGCCAAGAAATGACTACGTGATGGGAAAATATCACTTCAATTAATTAATGGGCATATATAAAATGAATTGCTTATCGCTGAAATGTTAAATTAGACGTTCATTTGATTAATTAATCCCAAATACTAAATCGTTTTCACGAAAGAATCTAACATGGTAGTTTTCAACGTATTTCCCACATGAATAATAACTTAATAAGTCCATCTTCTTACACTCACAAAGTACTAACAATAAAGTATGTTGAAAACTACGATTGTGAGTACTTTCAATTAATGGACACATGTATAACGAATTACTTAACACCGAATGTTAAGTTAGGTATTCATTTGTTCCATCCCAAATACTAAATCATTTTGAACATACTTTCCACATGAATATTGATGAGTCTACTGGCCCCTTACACTCACAGAGTGAGTGCTTTATTTTGAGTACTATGTGAGTTTTCAACATACTTTATTTTGAGTACTTTGTGAGTGTAAGAGGATGGACTCATCTTTCATGTGGGTTCATCAATATACTTTATTATGAGTACCTTTGAGTGTAAGATGTGAGTGTGAGAGGATAGACTCATCATATGTGGGAAGTATGTTGAAAACTAGTACGCGTTGATCAATTCTTTCTTGAAACCGATTTAGTATTTGGGATGGAACAAATTAATCAATGTCTAACTTAAATTTTAGGTGTTAAGTATTTTATTTTCCACATGAATGATGAGTCCATCCTCTTGCACTCACAAAGTACTTACAATAAAAAATAGAGTAAAGAGAGAAGAAGATAATAACTCTTTTATTTTATTACTAGAAATGCAATATGCTTCATCTTTCAACGAAGTCAATTGCAACAAAGTAAATCAGATTTGTCCACACGTTTATCATTCGTTTTAACCGTTTCACATAAGAAAAATTTAACCAAATTTGTTTTTCTTTTCTTTGTCTTCTCAGTATAATCCTTTTTCAACGATTCACCAATTAGGATGAACAATTATTTGATGGAAGTTCTTATGACTGAGATTAAGTGATGGGACTTGAAAAGAAAAAAAGTTTGGAGGTGCCATCTGAACCTTTGTCATAAAGTCTTTAGTGAGTTGTATACACATGGGTTTTACAATAAATCTACAAAAAAAATAAAAATCACAATTTTTTGACGTGATGTTGTGAATTACTCAGGATTTTGTGGATGTGGGGAAGTGTGACTCCATTATTTAGAAGATTGTCAATTTCTGATTAAGAAACAAACAAACATGGAAAGGAAGAAGTAATGTTGCTTCATTTATGGGCCAAGTTTTTCTTACTACACAATAGTAATTTTTTACTCAATTTGATAAAAAATTTAAAACCACATCTCTCAAATATTTGCTATAAATTTTTTCTATTTCAAATGGGTTGATTTCAAATTAAAATGACGTACATCCTATAAATGATTACAAATCTCCAACTATGCATGACATAAAATAAGATAGATATCCCAGTGTGGGCATCCAAATCCTGTCAAAATTTGTTAATTTTGTTCCTAAGATAAAAATTTTAAAACCACATCTCTCAAATATGTGCTATAAATCATTTCTATTTCAAATGGGTTGATTTCAAATTAAAATGACGTACATCCTATAAATGATTAGATATGAAGAGCATCCTTATCCATATATTGTATTCCACCAAAATTGTTAAATTGGATGCTTCTATTTTCATAGTTGGATTTTGAATGACGTAATTGTGTCATATCAACCAATCATGTCGTGTTGTTTTGGAAACATGATGTGGTAGGTATTGGACTTAGAAATAATTGGAAGCCTTTTCTGTTAGGAAAAAAATTATTGATTCTAGCATTAAATTAATTAGTCGGTAACCCATGTCTATGTACATGAAAGTTTAATATAATATGACTTTTTCTCTTTTTTATTTTTTGTCTAAATATGAAAATTTATAATTATGATAATTATTAAAAAAAATTTATTATTATTGCGTTTATATATAGAATATAATCTAGTATTAGACATTTATTATGATTGTGTTTGTATATATAGAATAATATATTATTTCTATTAAGAAAAATATATATTAAAATAATGAGCGTAAAATTGTGATAATTATTAAAAATTTATGTGACGCAATATTATAAGGTCAACCAAAAGTCAAAAAAAACTTCGGTTTTACATTATAGTATAGATTTATTCTTTTTACACACTTATGAATGGATGGAAGCATGATATATATATATAATACAAGATACCATTTTTAACTTCAATTACATTTATTATATAAACTTTCCACATAACATTAATAAACTTATTTTTCTAATCACTACTAACTACTAGCAATGATTGTAAAACGTGTCGTACTTTAGTGGTTTGATAGTACATCTACCAGCTGATCATGGAACTTTAATAATTCAAGTTGAACTTCATTTTTAGCATACGTTCTTGAATAAAATGATACATTAGATCAATATACTTACTTTTGTCATGTATGATTGGATTCGTCACTAGTGCTAGTGCTAACTTATTGTCCAAATCCCATAACAAACACTTCAAGCTGTAGCAACATATATACTTAGCTTTACAAGTTGAAAGTGTCACAATTGATTGCTTCTTTGAAATCCATATAAATACAGTATCATCCATATAGAATACAAACCCAACCACTATCACTATGGCCCAATAGTCCACAATTCGTGTGATCATTAATTAGAAGAAATTTGGATTTTATATCAAATTAGCCCAAAAACTTATAGATGTTAAGGTCATATATATGAATCGTCAAATAGAATCGCCACGTGTCGTGAACCAAACAAGAGACTCATCAATAATTTTCCACTAAAATAAACTAACGAGACGGATAAATGCAATGTTAATGATGTAAATGCATGGGAAGTATATATAAACATGTGAATAAACCTCTTTTAAAGGGTATGTAGATATAATAAAGATCTTTTAATTTCTTTGGCATTCTCACACCACCTTTTTCATACCATTAAAAAATTATAAACATATATATTCATAATTTGTAAAAATATATCCCCACCTAGGTGTGTGTAATATGAGACAATTATCATCCTATATTATATTTCACTTTCAATGATTTCAGGTTATGATGGCTCTTCATTTTTTACCTTTGTTTTTCTTCCTCCTATTACTTTGAAAGTGTTTACGTATGATCACATTTTCTTTTTTGATAATTTGATAATATTGGAAGATGAGAGATTTGAATTAGGTTCAACCCGTAAATAAAACCATTCAATATCATTTGCTTTACACGCTTTTGGCATCACATATTCAATATTACTATTAGGACTTCCCGATTTGGAAAACAAATTTGGTAATTAAGGCTGACCTATAGTGCACAAAAGCATCCGAGGTAAGCCAAACCCTAAAAACTACTATGTGAGCTTTTCAAATAAAATAACACCAGAACATTTTATTATTTATTAGAGACTTTAAATAGTTCAAGTTAATTTCATCTTCAACTTCTATCTATTATGCAGTTTACCAACATAAGTAACAAACGAGCCTGCAACACACACAAACATACAGATATAGTACTATTTTAAAACGTTGGTGACACAAGTGGGCCTTTCTAATGGATTATTGGCCGCCTCTACAGTCTACACCCACCATTCACCGCCAAATTATGGCCAGTGACAAACTCCGAATCCTCAGAAGCAAGAAACACCACAGCGTCCGCTATATTTTTGGGTCTCAGAACTCCACCTTTCAAGCTTGCTGACATCTCGTAAACCTTATCTGCCTCTTCATTTTCACACCCAAACATGTTCTTCAGCAATGGCGTCCCAACTGCCCCTGGTGAAACACAGTTCACGCGTATCCCATACGCGCCCATTTGCAAGCTTGCGGACCTCACCAACCCCAGTACAGCGTGCTTCGACATCACGTAGTCTAAGAACTTGTCTCCACCTATACTCGCCGCCACGCTCGCAGTGCAAACTATGCTTCCCTTCACGCCTCCCTCTATCATCGCCTTCGCCGCGTGCTTCACGCACGCAACCATTCCACGCGCGTTCACCGCCATGACCTTGTCGTAAGCAGACATGTCCACGTCCAACACGGTCTGCTCGCCCGTGAGTATCGCTCGCCCCATGCCGGCGTTGCTGAACATGATGTCAAGGCGTCCGTAAGCATTGACGGTAGAGTCTACTAGGGTTTTCACCTGTTCCTCGTCGCTGACATCACAGTGGACGTAGGTGCAGATGTTGGGACCGATCGAAGCCGCGACTTTTTGGCCGTTCTCGTCTTGGATGTCGGCGATTACAATGGCTCGTGCGCCGTGATCGGCGAAGCGGCGTGCTGTGGCCTCGCCGATGCCGCTTGCGCCTCCGGTGATGATGGTCACCTTGCCTTGGAGCTTGTTCTTTAATGGCGTGGAGTCTGTCATTTTTGTTCTGTTTCAGTAAGGGAAAAGAGTGAGTGAGTAGGGTAATGCTATTGGCCTAGCTATTGCTCCCGGCCATTAAAGGACCACTGGTCCCATATATTAATATATAGAACAGAGATCCCACAAATTCATTCATGACTTTAGGAACAGACTCCTCTACCTTCCAAACGTCTGGATCCTTTCCAAGACTTTGGGGATTTTTAAGAGTAATCGGTTATGATACGTATGTATGGTAATGGACTTGACTTTTAGTTTGTTAGAGTCTCGGTCATGCACGTTTATAATAAAATGATGGTGACTAAAATATTATAAATTTTATTATATTGATTTTACAAAATTAACATGTTACCAATGGTAAAATAATAAGTGGTGAAATGATAACCAATTTGTAGTAGGTTTATGGCACAACTTGCTTGTTTTTCTAAATCCTAAGGTTTTCTGTTGGAGCAGGGAAGGTATTTTTAGTTTGTTTAATGCTATTTTATTTCTCTCTTTTTTCTTAAGTTAACGATAGTTCATTCAGTTATGTCTCAAAGAGCCAAATTAGCATTAATTACCAGCTTTTAAATGAGATGATGTATACTAACCATATATTTATTTTAAATAAACCATCTCCATGAAATGATTATCTTTTTTATTGGCACAAGCACAATTTGCTTGTTTTTCTTTTTTGTTTGATTCTTGTAAAGGGTTTACTCGTGGTCCATTGAACTAATGGGCTATTTAATAGTCCTTCACTTGAACTTTTTCATTTGGATTTAATGTTAGGTGCTTATTAGTTTTTGTCATCCTTAAAACAACTCTTTGGAATTTTATTGTTTTTGACTTTTAGTAGGCGGCTCAAAGTGTTTCAAATGCTATTATATGGCTATATGACTGGCTCCCACTTCACAAAGAGCTGCCACCAATTGACATTTTCCTATGGCTGTTCAAATTTCGTGTTTTTATTAAATGGAGCTAAATGCTAATTTCACTAAGAACTGCCACCAAGACATTTTCCTATGGCTCATTTGGGACACATTGTTTGTTAATATACACTTGTTTATGTAATCCTAGCAATTAAAACACACCTAAATTTGAAATTCTATGTTTAAAGAGTGTTAAGGGTAATCTGTTGGCCAGAAAATCAGGATGATTTTAGATTATGGAAGCTGAGTGGTCTTAGCCAATAGTAAAGCTGCAATGTGTCAATAAACCAGATATTTATCTTTGTTATATTTTCTAAGATAATACAAAATTTATGTTGGTTTGGTCGGATTCAGATATGATGCATTACCTACAATTTTTATACATTTTTGGAAATCATGTTTCGTGAATTTAGTCTTTGTTCTGAATCTTTGTTTCCGCATCGTTCAAGCCGTGGATTTATTACTTAATAAGCTGTGGTAACTCACTCCCTATTAAAGTTGCTTCAAGACATTGAAGCTTCTCTTAGCTGAAGCTTCGAATGAGAATGATGCAAGGTTGAAGACAAGCAAAGCAATAAAACTCACCGTTTCATTAAAGCAAGTTAAAGCAAGTCAACAAACAATGAAACTCACCGTTTCATTAAAGTCCCACAATAACAAGCAAAACGCTGCGTTTCTGTATTGTAGTTTCTTTACTCTTTACACGTGTTTATAGCTTATTGGTCTTGTTAATAGTTAGTTACAGAAACAGAAATGCACTATTGTTTCAGTGCTGTGCTCTGTTTTTCTCCTTGTATATATACATGTAATCACACTATATTTTATTTAACATAGAGAATAAAGATAACTCTTTTCCAACTTCTTTGTCTCAAAGTTATCTTCCTCAAGAAGATAATTCTTTTTCACTGTGTATTTTTTCATATGGTATCAGAGCCATTCTAAAGCTTTTTCCGAGTTTCATCTCTGAGCTTTACTTCAATGGCATCTGAGGTTTCCAATCCTCAACCAAATCCTTCCGCTTCTGCAATTGCTATGATTGATGATCCTCCACCTTCAAGCCCTTACTATCTCCATCCGAGTGATAATTCAAGTTTGATTCTAGTTCCTGAACCATTAACAGGTGATAACTTTCATTCTTGGTTTAGATCTATGAATATGGCTTTAACCATTAAGAATAAGCTTGGATTTGTTGATGGAAGTATTAGGGAACTTGAAATGAATTCTAGGTCATATTTACATGCTCACTGGAATCGATGTAATACAGTAGTGATAACCTAGATATTGAATTGTGTTTCCAAGAAAATTCATGCTAGTGTTCTGTATAAACCTACTGCATATGTGATTTGGAAAGAATTGCAAGACAAATTTTCATAGAGTAATGGTCCTCAAATTTTTCAACTTGAGAAAGAGATAGGTTCTTTAACTCAAAATCAGATTCCTGTGATTGATTATTATACTCACCTTTAAGGACTTTGGGAAGAACTGCTCAATTACTCACTTAATCCTGTTTGCAATTGCTCTCAAAGCTGTTCTTGTGGTGCTATGACCAAGATTTTAGAAAAATATGAGCAAAGATGTGTGATGCAGTTTCTAATGGACTTAAATGAGTCTTTTGCTGCTGTAAGGGGTCAGACACTACTTATGGATCCAATGCCACCTATAAACAAAGTATTCTCTTTGATTAGACAGGAGGAAAGACAAAGAACCATTGGATCTTTAAGTCCTTCTTTGAATAATCCCTTTGTGGAATCCACTGCTCTATTGTGCAAATCTGAGGGATCCAAAGCAGTTGGTAACAAGCAATCTTTTCACAAGAAAGAAAGGCCTTTATGTACTCACTATGGGCTGCTTGGTCATACTGTTGACAAGTGTTACAAGCTTCATGGTTTTCCTTCAGGATACAAAAATCGAGGCAAAAATTCTGCAGCTAATCAGTTTTCATTATCAAACATTGGACAGACTGCTGGTGCTGTCACAGAAGAGTTCTTTACTTCACAGCTTTCTCAAGTGCAGGCCCAATGTGAGTAGCTTCTTGCCTTAATCAATAGTAAGGCTTTGACAAATCCTGTTGGACATGCTTCTAGTTCTCACCATCAAGCAGCTGTTAACATAGTCTCCTCCAACTTCCCAGTTTCATCCATGTCAGGTACACCTTTTTGTTCATCTGCCTACTCCAATACCAATTTTACCCCAAATCTGTCACATTCAGTCTTCTCTTCTCATACCACATCACACAATAACATTAAACACAATTCTTGGATTCTTGATACTGGAGCTACAGATCATGTGGTTCACTCTATTTCATGTTTCAGTACAATAACTTCCACTATCCAAGCTACTGTTGAATTACCAAATGGTAATAAGGTTCCTGTGACACACATAGGGACTGTCAAGCTTTTATCTTCACTCATTTTGACAGATGTTTTATGTGTTCCCTCTTTTCATTTTAACCTCATTTCTGTGAGTAAGCTTGTGCATTCTTCACTTTGTCTCATTTTTCTGTCCAAATATTGTGTTATTCAGGCCTTCACCCCTTGGAGGATGATTAGACTAGGTAAGATATGCAATGGACTCTACATCTTGCAGATTCATGCTTTGGACTCTCAATCCAGTCAATTGCAGTTTGCTGCTTCTGTTTATCAGTCTACTGAGTCTATCTCTTTTCATTCTGTAAATAACACTATTGCATCTGTTAGCAACCTTACTGGTTTACAGCTTTGGCATTGTAGATTAGGGCATCCCTCTTTTGATAGGATGCATTTCTTACAACAAGCTGTACCAGATCTTCATAATATCAATAAAGATTCTCATTTTTGTGATGTTTGCCCTTTAGCCAAACAAAAAAGACTTTCTTTCCCCAATGCTGGTCATAAAAGCATGCATATCTTTGATCTTATTCATTGTGATATTTGGGGTCCATATTTTCTGCCCACACATGATGGTTTTAAATACTTTCTCACCATTGTTGATGACTGTTCTCGTAGTACTTGGGTCTATCTCATGACATCTAAAGCTGACACTAGACCTCTCCTTGTTTCCTTTTTCACTATGATTGAAACTCAATTCAAAACCAAGATTAAAGTCTTAAGGAGTGATAATGGTTTAGAGTTCCTTATGTTTGACTTTTTTAGTGCTAAAGGTGTCATTCATCAAACCTCTTGTGTTAAAACTCCACAACAAAATTCTGTTGTAGAAAGGAAACACCAGAATCTGCTTAATGTAGCTCGAGCTATAAGGTTTCAGTCTAATCTGCCACTTTCATTTTGGGGTGAATGCATACTTCATGCAGCCTATCTTATTGATAGATTGCCTACTCCTGTTCTCCAAAACAAAACCCCTTTTGAAATTTTGATGCACACAATCCCCACTTAGTCTCATTTGAAGGTGTTTGGTTGTTTGGCTTATGCTTCTAACCTCTCTGTACACAGAACAAAGTTTGACACTAGAGCTCTTCCATGTGTGTTCATTGGCTATCCTTTTGGAATGAAAGGTTACAAACTCTTTGATTTGTCCATAGAGAAGTTTTTTGTTTCCAGAGATGTTATTTTTCATGAAAATATTTTTCCTTTTCATTCTTCCACATCTCTTGTGAACCCCTCTGCCACTACTTCTCCTTCATTTCATCCAGTCTCTTCCTTATCACATCCTCTTATTTTTCCTTCTCTGGTTTCAGACTTCCATGTTGTTCCCACATCATCCACATCACAATTTTCATGTCCTGAATCCTCACTTCCATCTATTCCCTCTATAGACTCACCTATACTTCATTCTACTTCTCCCACAGACACTTCTCATAACACAACTTCCCATACAGATTCATCCATTGCCAATTCCAGTCCTCAACCTTCTACATTAGTCAGAAAGTCTTCTAGAATTGTTAAACCTCCTTCTTACCTTTAAGACTATCATTGCAGTCTTGTCTCTTCCAACCCAAATTCATCTCCACTTTCTGTTACAGCCACATATCCCATTGAGCATGCTATCTCTTATTCCCATCTTTCTAACTCTCACAAGGCTTTCACTTTAGCCCTTTCCACCCACACTGAACCACGGTTTTATCATGAGGCTGCTCATTCTCCTCAATGGTATGAAGCTATGTCTAAGGAACTCACTGCCTTAGAAGCTAATCATACTTGGATCCTCACTTCTCTGCCTCCTGGAAAACACCCAATTGGTTGTGAATGGGTTTATAAACTGAAATTCAAATCATATGGGTCCATTGAGAGATATAAGGCTAGGTTGGTAGCTAAAGGCTATAACCAACATGAGGGACTTGACTATTTTAATTTTTCACCAGTAGCAAAGCTGGGTACTGTCAGAAGTTTTATTGCAATAGCTGCTGCCAAAGGTTGGTCTCTCACTCAACTTGATGTCAATAATGCTTTTTTGCATGGAGATTTGGATGAGGAAGTTTACATGTCTTTGCCTCCTGGTTTCAAAGGAACTGATAAGGCTTCTACATAAGTTTGCAAGTTAACCAAGTCCTTGTATGGTTTGAAACAAGCCTCCAGGCAGTGGTTCTCCAAGTTTTCTTCCACTATCCTTAATCATGGCTTTGTTCAATTCAAGTGTGACTATTCTTTGTTTACCAAGACTGCAGGCTCTACCTTCATTACTCTTCTGGTTTATGTAGATGATATTCTTCTTGCTAGCAATGATCCAGCTTCTGTCTCTAAGCTCACTGCCTTCCTTGATGACAAGTTTAAGCTCAAAGATCTTGGTCATGCCAAATACTTTCTTGGGTTAGAACTTACCAGATCTACCAAAGGCATATATCTTTGTCAAAGGAAGTATACCTTGGATATTCTGCATGATGTAGGTTTCTTAGCCTCCAAACCTGTCAAATTTCCTATGGAACAACACCTCAAACTCTCCAGAGATGAGGGTTCCTTACTTCCTGACCCTACTATTTACAGAAGACTGATTGGAAAGCTTTTATACCTCACTCTTACCAAACCTGACATTTCCTTTGCTGTTAGTAGACTGAGTCAGTTTATGGATCAACCTCGTGCTCCCCATCTTCATGCAGCACATCGTGTTCTCCAGTATCTCAAAGGAACTCCAGGGCAAGGCTTATTTTTCTCTTCCACAAATTCACTGCAACTTAAGGGATTTTGTGATTCTGACTGGGCTGGATGTTCTGATACACGTAAATCAGTGACTGGTTTTTGCATTTTTCTGGGGGATTCTCTCATCTCTTGGCGCTCCAAGAAGTAATCAATTGTCTCTAGATCCTCTGCTGAAGCTGAGTATCGAGCCATGGCCATTACCACTTGTGAAATCACTTGGTTGCTCTCTTTGCTTCAAGATTTTCAGATTGATCATCCCTTAGCTGCTCTTCTTTTCTGTGATAACCAAGCAGCCTTGCATATTGCAGCAAATCCAGTTTTTCATGAGAGAACTAAACACATAGAGGTTGATTGTCACTTTATACGTGATAAGATTCAAGCTGGTACCTTGAAGACACTTCACATCAGTTCCATTCATCAACTTGCTGATCTTTTCACTAAACCTCTTGGTTTTGTTTCTTTTTCCCATCTTCTTTCCAAGTTGGGTGTTCTTAACATCCACTCTCCAACTTGAGGGGGCGTATTAAAATTGCTTCAAGACATTGAAGCTTCTCTCAGCTGAAGCTTCGAATGAGAATGATGCAAGGTTGAAGACAAGCAAAGCAATGAAACTCACCGTTTCATTAAAGCAAGTCAACAAACAATGAAACTCACCGTTTCATTAAAGTCCCACAATAACAAGCAAAACGCTGCGTTTCTGTATTGTAGTTTCTTTACTCTTTACACGTGTTTATAGCTTATTGGTCTTGTTAATAGTTAGTTACAGAAACAGAAATGCACTATTGTTTCAGTGCTATGCTCTGTTTTTCTCCTTGTATATATACATGTAATCACACTATATTTTATTTAACACAGAGAATAGAGATAACTCTTTTCCAACTTCTTTGTCTCAAAGTTATCTTCCTCAAGAAGATAATTCTTTTTCACTGTGTATTTTTTCATACTCCCATTATTATCCAACACTTTTCAGGCTTGAGGCATAAGGTTCTTATACTAGTTTCGGGAGTTTATCATGCAAAGCTAATTCAAGCTAAGAGCTGATTCTGGTTGTGATCTTAGTTCTATTGTATTATGTGATTGTATCATAAATTCAACAAGGTCAAATTGTGGTAACTTATATTTTAGAGTTGTAATATGTGTTTGGGAATTTCTCTTTGATGTAACCAAGCTTGAGAATGACTTAGTTTTGCTCTGTTTGTGGATTTAATCTTAGTTTTATTTACCATGTTTGATTGTTATGATTTTGAGGTTAGTTAGACCTAGAGATTTCATAGGGATTTAAGTCTCACGTCATGACAAATAATCTCATGTACCCTAATTTTCGTGTCAAATTTTCATTTTTGGATGGAATTACAAATGATTCAATCTAGAGGACTCTGACTACATTTTGCAGTTTAACAAATACAATCAAACTGTCATTAGACACCCAAAAAAATAATAAAAAATATTAATAATAGATAAGGGTTACTGGTTGAAGCAGTCATTCACCACTCTAGTAAAATTATAAGAGGACACAATACACACACATAGAGATTGACACAGCTTGGCTACAAACCGATTTTTTATTGGCACAAGCTCATTTTGCTTGTTTTTCATTTTTGATTGATTCTTGTAAAGGGTTTACTCTAGGGCCATTGAACTAATGGGCTATTTTTTGCTAAACAAAAAAGATTTTATTCAACAACACAAAGGCTAAATTACAACATACAGACACAACTTAACAGAGAAGAACACAAAACACTAAACATGGAGTCAAATATACAAACACATAAACCAACAACAAATACACAACAAACAACAAAACAAAACACAAATCTAGAAGATCATCATGTAGATAGCAAGACAACAACTTCAGAAGTTCAATAGTTGGAATGGAGACACGATCCCACTCGAGCAACCAGTAAGAAGATGAATCAGTTCCATGGCAAACGAAGGCCATTCGATTCTGAAGGGGCTCCTCAAAAGGAGTTGATAGATTTACCCCCAAATCTCCAAGGAGGTAACCAAGAAAATCTCGAACTGGGAGGAATCTCCACTGCCTACCGAACCTCCGCGGCTATTGAAGAGCTCGTCATGAATAAGAGACTCACATAGATCTAGAGAAAAACCAACAAGGACACCAACAAACAAATGGAGACAATCCACATAGATGACGAACCACCCACGAGAATCGCCATAAACAACCCACAAAGGGCAGAGAAAAGCCCACAAAAAGGGGCAAAGAACTAATGGGCTATTTAATAGTGCTTCACTTGAACTTTTTCATTTGGATTTAATGTTAGGTGCTTATTAGCTATTGTCTTGCGCGGATTTAAAGTGGGGATAGGAATTTAAGGTGGGGCCAGTGGGGGCTGGCCATTGAAACTTTAATAATCCTATAAATTAATTCAAAATTTTAAAGTATTTTGTATTTTCTCCCACTATATATATATATTTTTTTTTACCCCCATTGTATTGTTTGTATAAAAAGAATCACTTTGAAAAAATAAGAAAAATAAAAGAGTCCACACAATAACTATTGGGGTTGACTGAATAGTAATGAGTTCCTAGTTGTTTCCACCTAAACAAAATCCTAGACCTGCCTCTAGATGACAACTCTTTGGAATTTCATTGACTTTTAGTTGCGGCCTGCTCAAAGTGGTGCAAATGCTATTATATGCCTATATGAGTGGCTCTCCCACCTCACAATTAAAGAGCTGCCACCAATTGACATTTTCCTAGGCTGTACAAATTTCTATTTTTACATTAAATGGAGCTAAATGCTAATTTCACTAAGAACTGCCACCAAGACATCTATGGCTCATTTGGGACATTATTCGTTAATATATACTTGTTTATATAATCCTAGCACCGATCACTTATAAGTTATAACACATCCCCTGAATTTGAGATTACATGTTTAAAGAGTATGAAGAGTAATCTGTTGGCCTAAAAATAAGGACGATTTTAGACTACGGAAGCTTAGTGATCCTAGCCAATAGTAAAGCTGCAATGTGTCAATAAACTAGACATTTATTCTTGTTATATATTTTGAGATAGTACAGAATTTCTGTTGGTGTGGACGGATTGAAAATTTTCATGAAAATACCTTCCATTTTTTTACAAAATGTTTTTAATATTTTTTTTAGAGAGCTTATTCTGGTTGTGATCTTAGTTTTGTTGTATAATGTGATTGTATCCTAAATTCTGTAAGGTCAGATTGTGGTAATTTATATTTTGGAGTTGTAATTTGCATTTGGGTCTTTCTCTTTGATGTAACCAAGCTTGAGAATAACCGAGTTTTGCTCAGTTTGTGGGTTTGATCTAAGTTTATTTACCATGTTTGACTGTTATGATTTTGAGATTATATAGTCAAGCCTAGAGATTTCATAAGGATTGAGTCTCGGGTCGTGACAGATTACCAAATACACCCCAAATTTTATGTAAAAAATCCATTTCTAGATGAAGTTAGAAAGAGTTCAATATAGAGCACTCATACTGCATTCTACAGTACAATAGATCAAATTAGATTGTCATTAGACACCCAAATACATAATAAAAAATCATGAAACTTCACATAAATATGGTATATTGAGTTTAGTTTCTATTCCCAAAATTTCGTCCCCAAAATTCCACTCAAATCTCAAGTTATACCTAACACAAATCTGCCAGAATTCGAAATAATTGAAGAGCTTTAGTAATTGAATTTAAAACAGAAAAATCATGGAGAACAAAGAGAATACTCAAACTTATAATGGAATTAAATTATATGACAAGAATACATAAAATGAAGGAATTATTAGATAATGAAAATATCACTTACACCAAACTGAAATTCAGATTCTGTTTTGAATGAGGGTGCTGTCTTGCACCAAAGATGTCTCCTCTATTTCCTTCTCTTCTACTTCCTTCGTGAAAATCCCTAAACCAGGCAAGCTTCTCTTTCTCCCATCTCAATTTATGGCTACAAATGAGGAGCAAAAGGAGCAAAACTGAATGTTGTGCATGGGCTGGCAACAAGTGAACTGTGCCGAACAGATTTGTTGCAAGTGGAAAATGAGGTGGAACTCATGTAAAGAGGTTAGTTAGAGGTTGGTCAATAGCAGAAAAAAGAGACTTCTCTGTTTTTAACCTTCCTAATCAACTCTTGTCCATTTAATATATTTTTTGTCTTTTAATAAAAAAAAGTTTTGGTGTTTTTTTAGAATTAAACAATATCATTAACTACTTAGCTAGAAGAAAACATTACATCCTTTCATCAGGCTTCTCTCATCACTTGTGGAATAAGTTCATTGTTACAGACTACTAGCTTGGATTGGGACGCAAATTTAGCCGACAGGTGCGTACATAAAGTATTGCCATCCTGCTTAATTCAACCAAATATAAAACTAGAGAAGGAACTAGCAAGAACTAAAGCATCACTAATCATTTGCTATATGACCTAGCTAACATCATTAGCATTTTTTGGATTTTTTGTTGTTGCTATAATTATCTTGGCCCCTTATAAGTAAATATTTCTAACTACCTCCCTGCTCATTTGAATTGGAAAAAATCACCATTATTCCTGATTTTGAATAAAAACTACTAGAACTTGATGTGAACTTTCATATAAAATAACACCAAAAAAATTAACATTTTATTTAGGGAAAAGTACACTTTACCCACATGTAGTTTAGTCAGATTACACGTTATTTACCCATAGTTTGAAAATTAACACTTTACCCTCTTGTGATTCACTAAAATCTAAACCCAGGTCATTTCTACCGTTTAAAAAAAAAAAAAAAAAAAAAACGTAATAAACATAAGAAAAATACATATTTGAGAATCAAAATCACTTTCTTTCTCTTTTTCTTAAGAAATCGCATAAATACACACATTCTTCTATAAATTCACAAAATATATATATATATATATATATATATAGAAAGAGAATAAAAGAATAGAAAAGAATAAAAAAACAAAAATAGACTCAAAATCACTTCAGTAACCCAGTCTCCTCCCATTATTATTATTCAAAGTCAGGCTTGCCTTCATAGGCTAAAAAAACACATCTTTGTCATTGACTTTAAGATTACCCAAGCCTTACTGGGTTTCGCTTCTCTAACATTTTGGCCTAATATCTTCTAAGCCATTTAGATTCTTGGAAACAGATATTATCTATTTCCCTATGTTACAGGCATGGTTTTAAAAACCGGACCGGGGAGAGAACCGGAAAGGGGAGTGGTTCCCATACTAGTGGTCCGACCGGGGTCGGACCGGTGGTCGAACCGGTGACGTCATAAATAATTAATTAATAATTTTAAAATTATATAAATAATTAAATAAATACAAAAAAAAATTATATAAATAACACTCGGCATTTAACAAATTCTCTAATTTTATAGAGAGCATACCGAGACTGGCAGGCAAGAATCCAGGGAGACAGAGTGAAGCCACCACGACAGCCTCTACGAAATGTGACTGTAAAAAAACCCAAATCAAACATTTCAACCCAAATCAGAAGATAATGGCAGATTAAATTGTTAAAATAATTAAAATCAAATAATGAAATCATTAAAATCAAATACCGTGAGAGTGAGAGTGAGAGTGAGAGACGCCGGAGGTGAGACCGTGAGAGTGAGAGACCGAGACAGAGAAGGAGAGATCGAGACAGTGAGTGAGATGGAGAGAGCGTGATCGGGAGGGAGAGAGCGGCGTGAGTGAGAGTGAAAGTGGAACCGGCGTGAGGGAGACATCGGCGTGAGGCAGAGGGGGCAACGGCGTGAGGCAGAGGGGGCAACGGCGTGAGGCAGAGAGGGCAACGGCGTGAGGCAGAGGGGGCGGCGTGAGGCAGAGAGGAAAAAACTGAAAAAATGAAAAAAAGAGAAGCCTAAGCGAGAGTTAGGAAAATTTGGAACCGGGCCAAAACGGCAGTGTTTTGGGAATTAGTGAACCGGGCCAAAACCGGTTCAACCGTGCCGGTTCGCGGTTTTCACGGTCGAACCGGCGGTTTCCGGTTTTTGGCCATTTTTTTCAGATTTCCGGTTTTTTCAGAGAACCGGACCGGGTTAGGCACCGGTCCCCGGTTCAACCGGTCGGACCGGCCGGTCCGGTCCGGTTTTTAAAACCACTTACAGGTAAGTCTTTTTTTTTTTGTTGGAAATTCTAGTATCTTCATTAGATTTGGCTTAACTTTCCACAGTCTCTCTGATCTTGGATTCTCTCTTTCCTCTTTCTGGTTTCGTTAGTGTGGGTAGCTGGGTAGGTTTGGTGTGGGTAGCTGGGTAGGTGCGAAGGCTAGGTGGGTTATCTTTGTTCTTTTTAAATTGATGCTTTTGATCTCAAGATTTATATTTGAATCCATAAGTTTTTTTTATCTCAACAATCTCACACACAAAAGAAAAAGAAGAAAAAGAAAAGAAGTGATTTTGGGTCTGTTTGGTATGTGTTTTCGTTTTCTATTTTGGTTTCGTGACTTTTTTTAGTATTGAAGTTGGAACTTTAATCCTGATTTGAATTCAAGATTGTAAAAAAAAAAATCTGTTTGGTACATAGTTTTGGTTTCACAACTGAAATCACAATTCAAAAAAAAAAAAAAAAATTTGTGTTTGGTACATAGTTTTGGTTTTTAAACTTAATTTTTATCATTACATTATTTTTTTTTTTCCTTTTTTCTTTCCTTTTTTCCCCACCACCCACGTACCACCTCTTCATTTCTTTTTTCTTTCCTTTTTTTTTCCCCACCACCCACGTGCCCCCCTTCCCTTTCTTTTTACTTCTCCCCCACCATACATCTCCCCCACCTCCATTTCATTTTTTACTCAGACCTCACAGTTCGTCCCCCTCCCCAGACCCAACTATGGCCTCGCCATCCTCCGCCTCGTCGCCTTCAACAGTGACTATCTCTCTCTCTCTCTCTCTCTCTCTCTCTCTCTCTCTCTCTCTCTCTCTCTCTCTCTCTGAGCTTCAAAGGACAAGCTTTTGATTCGAAATCAGAGCAGTCCCGTGTTATTTGATAGCTTCATGGGTCGATCTGGAGAGCTTCAAAGCAGAGGTGCTAAATAACTTTATTCGAAATCAGAGCTTCAAAGGACAACCTTATGTTTCTCTTAGCGCTGAAGCAAAGGTGCTAAATAATTTTTTTTGATAGTTTCGTGGGTCGATCTAGAGAGGGCAGTCCCGTGGTGGTTGTAGGCTTCCTCACATAGTAAGCTTTGGGCTCGCAGCCCCGGTAAATCTTGACCGACCCATTTCATTGGATTTTTTTTTTTTTTTTCTAGTTCTGTTTGGGACATGAAAATCACAATTTTGTTTGGGTTATTGGAAAATTTTCTTATTGGAAATCTGGGTTTTAGTTCCCATTGCTCAAAATCTCAAAGACCAAATGCAAATTTCTGTAAAAGTAGTGGGCCCAGTAATGGTAATAAACTAGGACCCACGTAAATCCAGTCCGAATTTGAATCCGACTTAGATTCAAAAACAGGCTGATGGGTGTTCTCAAATTTGTCATGGGACTCACATAAAATTTAAGTTGAGATTTCAATCTTCACTTAAAAACAGTGTACCAAACATCTTTTTTTTAGTGAGATCCAGTGATTATGGATTTGAATCACTGAATCACAATTCTAAAACTGTGTACCAAACAGCCACTTTGATTCTAAAATTTGTATTTTTCTTATTTTTATTGTTTTTTTTTTTTTTTTTTGGGTAAGAGTGAAGTAGGTTTCTAAAGTCTAACAGAGTCAGCACGAGTGGGTAAAAGATAATTCCCATTTTATTTATTAAAACCAACATAGATAATAGTAATATTATAAAAAAAAAACATAGATAATAGTAATATTCTAAAAGGCGACACAACCCAAGTCACACAAGTGGACCTTTCTAATGTACTATTACTCTAAACCCACCATCCACCGCCAAATTATGGCCAGTCACAAACTCGGAATCCTCAGAAGCAAGAAACACTACAGCGTCCGCCACATGTTTGGGTCTCAGCACACCTTTCAAGCTTGACATCGGCTCACAAACCTTATCCAACTCCTCATTTTCACACCCAGACAATCCCTTCAGCAATGGCGTCCCAACCGGTCCTGGTGAAACACAGTTCACGCGTATCCCATACGCGCCAAGCTGCAAGCTTGCAGACCTCACCAATCCCACTACAGCGTGCTTCGACATCACGTAGTCAATGAACTTTTCACAACCTGTACTCGCCATCACGCTCGCAGTGCAAACTATGCTTCCCCTCACGCGCCCCTCTATCATCGCCTTCGCTGCGTGCTTCACGCAAGCCACCATTCCACGCGCATTCACAGACATGATTTTATCGTAAGCAGACAAGTCTATGTCCAACACGGTCTGCTCGCACGTGAGTGTTGCTCGCCCCATGCCTGCGTTGCTGAACATGATGTCGAGGCGTCCGTACGCATTGACGGTGGAGTCCACCAGGGTTTTGACCTGTTCCTCGTCGCTGACATCGCAGTGGAAGTAGGTGCAGATGTTGGAGCCGATCGATGCGGCGACGTTTTGGCCCTTTTCGTCTTGGACATCGGCGATGACGATGGCTCGTGCGCCATGATCGGCGAAGCGGCGTGCGGTGGCCTCTCCTAAGCCGCTTGCGCCTCCGGTGATGATGGCCACCTTGCCTTGTAGCTTGTTCTTTGATGGTATGGGGTCTGTCATTTTGTTCTGTTTCAATAATTAAGGAGAGTGAGTGCAACACTTTTTTATATAATGCTACTCTTTTTTAAAGGTTGTCTGCTCAATGAAAAATTGTCCTTTTTCAGAAAACAAACGTGCAATGATTGGATGGAAGACCCGTTAAAATTCATCATAAATTTATTAATCTTATAAATTAATAGAAATGATATTTATACACTATTTGTTATTTTCACACCAACATTAGGTGTGGAAATAACACCATCCTAAATTAATCTGTATATTTATTCATTATCATTTCTATTTAAGTCTTTTATAATAATTTATCAAAAAATAAAAAAGTCTTTTATAATAAAATTTGTGTTAGATTTATGGCCCAACTGATTTGTTTTTCAAAAATCTATAAGGTTTTTTGTTTTAGGGAAGATATTTTATTGGCTTAAGCACTGTTTTTCTGTTTTGTTTGATTCTTTTGTTTTTATGTTTTGTTTGATTCTTGGGCTAACTCCAGGGCCATTAAACTAATGGGCTATTTAATAGAGGGTTGCTCTCCCTTCACTTGAACTCTCTTATTTGGATTTAATGTTAGTTGTCTATTGGCTTTTGTCATCTGAAAGCAATCCCTTAGAAATTTTTTGTTCTAGACTTTTAGTAAGTAGCTCAAATGGTGCATGGGCTAATATGCCTAATTGACTGGCTTTCCCACTTCACAAAGAAATGCCACCAAGACATTTTCCTATGACTCATTGGGGACATATTATTTGTTAACACTATTGGTAAATTTGACTTTACATGTTTTAAGAGTGTCAAGGGTAATCTTTTGTCTGAAAATCAAGATGATTTTAGTAAAACTACAATGTGTCAATAAAACATACATTTTATTTTTGTTATATTTTTTGAGGTAATACAGAATTGCGATTGATTTGGACCCCAAGCTACTGAACCCACACAAAGCACACAAAACACACACAGAGATGTACAAACATAGATAATTGTGAGGGGGAAAGTTGTGTAAAGACCAAAAAGGGTCTCTAGAGCATCATTTGCCAAAGTAAGTGAAGCACGGATTCAATAAGTGTTAGGCCGGACCATTGGAACCGGGCAGTGCCGGTCCTCTGAATAGATTTAGCGGATCTCCACATTTAATATCCATCAGGTGAGTGGTTGAGGGCATTAATTACAATGCGGTGAGGTGACCTGCCTGGTAATGACCCACGTGGGGTGAAGCACACAAAACCATAAATGCACTGGGATAGGCCACGCAAGCAAGGACGGCCAGGTACCTTCATGTCCCATCCAGCAATACCACACCCCTTTCAGGGGACAAGGTAATCATTCAAATGACAGATGAGCTATCATTTGAGAAGCTATAAAAGGGCAGATTCAGTGAGAACCAAGTACGTAGATACACACACAGAAAATAAAAGAACTCATTATTCTATTGCTCTCAAACAATCCTTGACTGACTTTACCATCGGAGGGTGATCAGTCCCCAAAACCGGGGATCATCCCTTCTCATTTATTCCTTTCTGTGCAGGACCTGTCTTTCATTCAAAATGTGATTTTAGCAACCACACCAGGAAAGGTCTTTCTCTAAACTGTTCACATTTTTTAATTTATTTCCCGTTACAGATAATAGTAATATTCTAAAAGGTAACACAACACAACACAACTCACGCAAGTGGACCTTTCTAATGAATTATTAGCCAGCTCTAAACCCACCATCCACTGCCAAATTATGGCCAGTGACAAACTCAGAATCCTCAGAAGCAAGAAATACCACAGCGTCCGCTACATTTTTGGGTCTCAGCACGAATTTTTTTGCAAAATAATATTATTTTAATATTAATTATGTAAAATATTATTGTCTTGATATTATTTGTAAATATAACCTGTTTAAAAATCGTGTTTCCATTACACGATTTTAAGAGCACAAATCGTGTTTCCGTTACACGATTTTAGATGACGTGGCATTACAATTTTTTAAAAAAATTCCACCTAGAAATCGTGTTTACCAAACACGAGTTTGGGTTTTAAATTATACCTACCAATTTTATTTCTTCACACGCCTCCCTCACCCTCAGCCTCCCTCATGCCTCTGCCTCCCTCATGCCTCACGCCTCCGTCAAGCCTCCCTCACTGTTGCCTGTTCTCTCTTTCTTTTTCTTTCTTTATTTATGCACCTGTTGCCGCCCCACTTTTCTTCTTTCTTTTCTTTCTTCACCTACCGCCCCACTTTTCTTTCTTTTTGTTTCTTTATTCTTTTGGAACATTAATTTGTACCAGTCCCCACCAAGAGGCTAAAAATTAGCATTATCTTTGGCCTCTCCACTAGCAATTTTCCGCGCATGCCATTCCTCTATTTCCCTTTGTCGTTCTTGTGGCCCACATCTGATTCCCTATACATGTTTCCACCTTCATTTGCACGGCTTCTGGTGTTCATTTTTTTCTCCAAATTAAATATATCTGCTGCAATGAATCAGTGCTTCGGAAATCAAGGGAAGTCTGCTTTTCTTCATAGGAATGACATAAGAAAGGGGGAGTGATTGTTCCCTTGAATGAGTTGGCTAGCTGAGGATACTTGTCAAGCAATGAATCATGGAACTGGAACTGGTTCGAAACTCTCTGATGGTTTGATACAGAATGCTGTGAGGACTGCGGAATCACTGTCAAATTAGTCACTGTCAAAATTTCTTTAAAATTGTGTTTGTGTAACACGATTTCATGTGAAATCGTGTTATAAAGACCCGATTTTACACCTTTCTTAAAATCGTGTTACGGAAACACGATTTTAAGAAAAATATATTCTGAAAAAAAAAAAATTTACAGGTCAGCAGCCACGTATATTAAAATCGTGTCTTCAAGACACGATTTTAATTGTTAAACTCGTGGGTTCAAGACACGATTTAAAAAAAAAGCTACTCTGCTCAATAATTTCAAAACAATAACATTTTAATAAATTAAAATTAAAACAGCATTTTTTGACAAACTTCCTCGTCTCAGCACCCCACCTTTCAAGGTTGAAGTCCGCAGTGCAAACTATGCTTCCCTTCACGCCCCCCTCTATCATCGCCTTAGCCACGTGCTTCACCCACGCAACCATTACACGCGCGTTCACCGCCATGAACTTGAGAATCTCAATCACTAAAAACGAATGGCTTCCCATACAATACAAAAGAGATCTCAATCCTCTCAAAATGATTATTTGTCCTCAACTTTCCCCACACAAGCACACATGACACACCACATAATTTATTAGCCTCCGCAATACTTTATATTCAAAGGTATTCAAAGTTGTAAAATCTTTTTTTTTTGGTCGAATTAATAAAAATGTAGCTTCTTTTTTTTTTTAATATAATTAACCAAAGTTGTTTTTACAACTTTTTTCATCTTGAATGTGAAAGTATTGTTGCAATTCTTATCTTGGTCCAATTTTTTTGGAAATTCTTCAGTTCCTATTCATCGGACTGTCGCGTAGGAATGTCATTTATTTTTTTAAATATATATGTCTGTCATTTGTTATACAATTTAGGCCCAAACCTAAACAACTTAAGCCCACAAATAAATTTGACCACAAGTTTTACATTGGTAATGAGTCGATCTATTTTTTACAAATTGGAAATCCAATTAGTAAAAGCTCAAATGAATAGAAATTTTCAAAAATGGAAGAATTCTCTTGAGAATATTGGGGTTTAAAGATATTTCTACGTAGTTAAAGATTATCTCAATCCAGTTTAACAATGGTCATTTTGTGAAGAGAGAAGGAAAAAGATAAAAGTTATTGTTGCGAATGCTTCAAACTTTTTGCTGAGTATGTAAATGTTTTAGTAGCTCTTTAAAAATTTAAAACATTTTCACCCTATCAAGCTTGTTTTCTATTGACCAGTGGCGGCACCACTTGTAGTTGAGAGCTATTTTATTTTTAATCAATTATTTAATAGACACAAAATTATCTTTTGAATTCATTATAATAGCTTAAGTAAGTACTGAATTTATTTTAGTGGCATGATGTCCCAAAACTAAGCATGTGATAAAACGAAAAAATAGAAATGAATCAACCAGAAGTGTAAATAACAAAACAAGATCAATTTTATTATGTGAAGTTAACTTACCTATTGTTATTTGAACAGAAAATTAAATTGATTTTGGGATAATTTTATAAAAGAAACTGAGACTCGGCTCCTTTATGAAAGTTTAATCAACTCATGAATTTGGTTTGGTCCAAGTGAGTAAAGCTGAAGCATTTTTCTTTGTAAAAATATGGAGACTGTTGAAACTCATCGACCTAATATTAATTAACTTTTTAAGGAAAAAATAAAGCCCAATTTAACAAGCCCATCACCCATGGTTTAGAAGATTAGAATAACTCATTCTCTCCCATCCACCTGGTCACCCATAAGTTTCACAGAGAAATTTGTGAATCTTTCACCCTCTTTCCACGATTGTGGTAACTAACTAATTAACTAACTATAACTGACTTAACTAGTTTTAGTTAATTAGTTAGCTACAGAATATACGTACGTACTGCTTATTACGATGCATGGCTAGCTTGTATAAATAGGACAGTTTAATGTCTCTGACCAGTTAGTGTCAGCCTAAGATCACAATCCAGAATTAATACACAGTTACATTACTCTCTTCTCCTTATCTGAGTCTTTCTTCTTCTTCCTTCTTTTTCGTCACAAACTTTGAGCATTTCTTCACTATCTTTTACAAATCCACAAACACACAGACAGATGGACTAACCCACATTCTCATTCTCATTTTCTTTTCTTTCTTATCCAACAATGAATGTGGTTATTGACTACGGAAGTGGAACTCCGTTCTTCCTTGAAGTGGGTTTCTTGGACACTGTCCTAGAGGTCAAACAAAAGATAGAAAAAGACCAAGGCATACCCATATCCAAGCAAAAACTTTTTCATTTCGTTTTCCTCAGAGAGGACCTCACTATCCAACACTACAAGATCGTCGAACACTCACGCATTTATCTGGTTCTTGGTCCCGAATCCGACATCCATCGCCTTTTTTACATGTTGAATACTGATTTTTTTTTGCGTGAGGACAATTCGGATACGGATTTGGCTTTGGACCATTCTCTTTCTGAGGTGTCTACTGATCTAGTATTGGCACCACCATCACCTTCCAGGCCTTCAAAAGTAGCAAGGTATAATTTGAAGGTGACAGTGTTGACAGCATGTGGGATGAAGAAGATTCCAATGGAAGTGAATGCATGGAATAATGTTGAAGTGCTGAAGAAGGAAATGGAGAAGTTGCTAGAGCTAAAGTTTGATCTTCCAGGGGAGGGTTATATTTTCTTTCACAACCAAGAAATAATGATTGATAGTAGGTCATTCTTGTGGCACCAAGTTCGGAAGGGTGATACAATACAGATCATAAGACTGAACACTTTCATGGGATCTATGCCAAAACGTATATACCAGGTGCCGTATTGAGAGAGCAATGTATCATGCGGTTTTTTTTTCCCCTTGGTTATGATAATCTTTTAGTTGTTAATTCCCGGCACTTGGAGCAAAAACTTCCAATTTTCAACAGAGGTCTCTCCCAAGTTGACATCTTGAAATCTCATCCAAGAGCGCCGGAGAAGCTGAATTCAAGAACTAGTTGTAGTAATAGTTGTGCAATTAGCATTAGGAATTAGTAGTTAAAAGAAGTTGCATGTTAATAAGCACTTGTGATAATTAGTGGATAAGCTTGAGTTAATTTGTTTTGTTAATTGGGACTCAATTATCACAGGTTGAGTTAGAGAGTCAACCAACATGAGCTTAGGGAGCTTAACCAATAGAAATTTAGAAAGTGAAGAATTAAAGAATTTCCTGTAATTGAATTTCTCATAATGAAAATAGTTGATGCATTTTCCAACTCTCTTGGAATTCTCTCTCTACTCTCGTCTCTAGCGCCGATTCTCTCTGTCTCAGATCTCCCTCCCTTGTAATTGATGGCTTACTTTAAGTCAACTTCAAAAAATGTAGTTTGAAAAGCACTCTCTTTACTTGCAAGAAGCAAAAGAGAGCATTATAATATAACTACTAACCTTTAGAATGTCTCTCTCGTAAAAATAAAATCCTTGTTTCCTAAACTTTGTTGTTACATGCTTGTATAAATTGATAAAATTTCGAATAGAAAGCCTTCTTTGAGCAGCTTCTTCACTACGGTAATATCGGCTCTTGCACTTTCAAAGACAGCTTTAAGAGTGCTGAATGTGATTGAATTTAGTGAAGATACGGTGTCAAGTAGTGCTTGTTGTGCATGAAAATCATTCAGCATCGTTGTCAAATAGAGTGGACAACATGATTATGGTGTTGGACCTCCATATGTTTTGGTGAATGTAATAGCATTGGAGTTTCTAAGAGTTCACAACTAGCATGAGCTTCAAAGTTCAACCGTAAGATTGAGCCAAAATTGTTGTACTTATCCAAGAGTACCATCCTCAATCCAATAATGAAGGATTCTTTGAAATGCTCTACAGTCTTATGGCATGGTGCACATTGATAGAAATAACATATAAAGGATTCTGCTATTGTCTTCAGTGGTGTGGGGTTTAACTGATATGGATGTCATGTCGTAATGTTTTTGGGAAAAAAGAAATAAAACAAGAACAATGACATCCATCATTTG
This sequence comes from Fagus sylvatica, assembly GCA_907173295.1. Classification (NCBI taxonomy): domain Eukaryota; kingdom Viridiplantae; phylum Streptophyta; class Magnoliopsida; order Fagales; family Fagaceae; genus Fagus; species Fagus sylvatica. Next base: position 8,206,114 of record OU015770.1, on the reverse strand, counting down.
CGAGAAAACAATATACAGGCCCCACAGATAGGGGAAAATCACTCACAAAACATGGTTAATAACATTACAATATTGTAGCAGAATTTATGGACATTAGCACTCACACTGACTGCTACATGAATCACTACTAGCAATAATCTGAATGGGACTCGTAGAAATCACTTGGGCAAGGTGACATGACCTCTTGCTCTAGCAACTGAACTACCTGGTTCATCGATGGACGATCATCTGGATTTGCATCCGTGCATCTAGCAGCAATTTCTAGAACTGCTTCTACAGTTTCAATTTCTGCATCTGTGCACCTTTTATCTACAACATCTTCCAGTCGGTTTTCTCTCAATAGCGTATTCATCTGCAAATGAACATTAAGGTTTTATGAAATTCATTGCATTATCTGGAGACAAGAAAGGAGAGAATAAAGGAACAAGAGTTGTGCAGAGCATACCCAACCAACAACATTTAAGCCTCTCTTCACAAAAGACGGATCAGTAGGTCTCTTCCCAGTTACAAGCTCTAGCAAGAGGACTCCGAAGCTGTATACATCTGACTTCTCCGTGGCTCTCCCATTTTGAAGATACTCTGTATAATAGTAAATAATATCAATGAATTAGTTAGTCATACACACATACCTTTGGGATCAGTAACATATATCAAATATCCAGGGAATAAAAAAAATGGCCACAATTGCTAAACCTGGGATGGGGGGCTAAGGCTTTCCACGAAACTATTCATAAATATACTACGTGGGGTTTGGTCACTACCATCAAGCAGTTCTTGTTTGCTACTGTACTTGTCAATGATGGCAAAACTAACATTGGGAGTAGTGGAGTTATAATTCACTCTTTCAATCTTCTTTTGTGCTTACTCTGGATATGCCACAAAAGGACTGGATATGATCCTTACATGAATATGACAAGTACAGTGGTAAAGCAAATAAATTGAAACAATTTTTAAATTAAATACAACCTTCATACCATTCGAATTTACCACCATTCAGCTCAATATTGAACATAACTGGAGCTAATTTGCTTTAAGAACTGCCACCAATACATTTTCCTGTGGCTTCTTGGGGATGCACATTATTTGTTACTAATAGTTTCTATAATCCTAGCAATGATCACTACACACTACTGTAATTTGATGTTATTGGGTTTAAAGAGTGTCCAGGTTAATCCTTGGGCCTGAAAATCGGGTAGATCTTTTATTATAGAAGTCAAGTGGTCTAGGCCGGTAGAAAAGCTGTAATGTGTCAGGAAACAGTATCATTTTGTTATATTTTCTGAAATACTACAGAATTCATGTGTTGGTTTGGACCCCTTATTTCTTTAGGCAGTCCCAAGAACACTAGATTTCCTCATTGTTGTCACCCAAGCTACTCATATTGTCAAACTAACCATCACGCCCACGCATTGGTATAGTGGCTTCCCTACTTTACAACAGTTTTGTGTCATGAGAGTGCTATGGGATACAAGTACCTTGGATTGTTCTGATCCTTGAATAAGTGGCATCAGTTTGTCATCAAGCATGATAAACCAGTACATATGGATTTTTAACTTTTTTAATAGAAGGTAGAGTAGAGAAAAGGTTCAAACTCAGGACCACGTGTTCTAAACTTCTATACCATAATAAATTACCACTTATCCCAAAAACTTAAGTTATTAGGAAATTATGGATACAATAATTCAAAAAAAAAACTACTATAATGCAATATTGTTTCCTTCAATCTTCTCATATTCTATACCATTACATGATTTCACATAAAAATGCCCCAATTAGTAGGAATTTGGAATTGAGGGTCAAGAAGTAGGGATAAATGAGGTCCTAGGGCCAAATTATGGCATGTTGCAGGAAAACATGAAATTGGTGACCTCACATTGCAACCTCTCATGATCTTTTCAATCTATATTCTGATATGCCACAGTTAAAACAAAATAAATGGAAAGATTCAAAACAAACCTGGTGCTAAATAACCAAAAGTGCCAGCAACCACAGTTGTGACATGGGCATCCTCGTCAACCAAAAGCTTGGCAAGACCAAAGTCTGAGACACGAGGCTCCAAGTTTTCATCAAGGAGAATGTTGCTGGACTTTATGTCACGATGCACAATCTTTGGACAGCAGTCATGGTGCAAGTACGCCAGACCCCTGGCTGAACCAAGAGCTATTTTCAATCGAGCACTCCAGTTCAAGGGTCGCTCTTCAGGCCCATGTTCTAAGGAAGAAAAAGACCAAAAAAACAAAGGATAGGAATATTAACTTGGATCCATAACTTGCAAAATTTATAATTGAATGAATAACCCAAAAAGAAAAAGAACACAAAACAAAATGCAAAGTTCAGCCACCAAAGAATGCTTAAAATCTAACTAGAAAAATTGAGGGACAGCTTCTTTAGAGCTTTTGATAGGGATTTTGGGCAGCTAAATATCCTTACCTACTAATTAATTTTTTATAGAAATTGTTTGGAAATATTAATAGAGATCATAAATAATTGTTCAAAGAAGTTTGAAATTAAAACTATGATGTGAGAGTTTAAGGAAAAAAATTTCAAATACTGAAATTGACCAACAACGTGAGAGTTGATTTCTATAATTTTGTTCAAACACATTGATTTTATTTCATGGCCACACAATCCACAAATCAGCATATAATAAGAACCCAAAATTCAAAATTGTGAGGCATACCATGCAAGAAAGCATCTAAGCTTCCCATAGCCAAATAATCATAGATAAGAAGTTTTGAAGCTGGGACTCTGCAATAACCTCGCAGGTTTACTAAATTTATGTGCTTGATGCTACCCAAGATCTCTAACTCTCTCTCAAATACTTGATCTGATCCTTCACGACTCCGATCAATCCTTTTAACAGCAAATGTTCCACAATCATTCATAACCATTCTGTATACAGTACCAAATCCTCCCGACCCTACAACATCCTCTTCATTAAGGGATTCCAACTTTTCTATGATCTCACATGAGGGGTATGGCAGGTCACCATGGAAAGTAATAAGTTTTGTGCCTGTTCATTAGCCAATGGTTAATTGGAAATTGAAAAAAAAAAAAAACTAAGATGAAATGCTGAGATTGAGAAAGCATTTAGCTCACCTGCTTCTTGGTCGACTAGCTTTTTGACTACTATGTATTTCCTAACAGCTCGTTCCTTCTTTGATAGCGACCAAACCCAGAGCAAAGCAAGGAGCACGACAAGTGCTAGGCCCATTGTAGACGCTGCACCAATCAGCACTCCTTTGACATAATGAGAGGATCGCTTACTAGAGCCTGCAGACACCCCACAATAAATAAACTAGAATTACCTTATGCACATATATCCTTTGATATAATCAAAGTGATTTTTGCAGAGCAAGAGACCAGATATAGTTGGACAATTCATTGACCAACTAGAATCCAAGATATGTTGCTCAAAACTTGCCTGCAATTTCGTCACTTGCATCATGTGGTAGCACTACAGGGAATCCCAAAGATGTCCGACATGGCTTGTGCACTTGCCGGCCACAAAGGTCAAGATTGCCAATAAACCTATGCATAAGCAGGGAAGCTTTTAAGAAATGCAATGGGATGGAGCATTAAATAAGTACATCATAGACTAAGAAAGGCAGCTATAGAGGCTATTTACCATTTTATCATTACTGCATAGAAGTATATAGCAAAAATGTTTCTGGATGCTAGAAATTAGTTCGAAGATAGTGATTACTTCCGTTTTTGTGAATTCCAGAACTCTGAATAATTCTAGCCCTCCCGCTAAACCATCCTTCCCCATAGAAAGGAGAAATAGTAAAGAGGAATATGCAGAGAGAATAGAAGTACTAAAGAAGAAATTATAGAGGGATAGTTATGCACATTTTCAAAACCACACCCAATCTCTTTTAAGTAGTTTCATATAAAGATTTTTCTAAATATTCTATTGCTTAAGTTTCTTTCATCTACTAACTTTGATAGGTCTACTTGGGCGTCAATTTTACCAGAGACAATTTCCATTATAAACCATTACACAACATTCTTCTTGTTTCAAATGATTATAACACATAATAGATAGATGCCATACTACCTAACATGCCAATGTCCCTACTCTGACTGATGTAACTTAGCAGTTAGCACTTCCCTCCTCATCTGGATGATCCCAAAGACCAAATGATAATTTACTATGTTCCAAATTTCCTTGTTAAAATTTCAAATAGTTGTTTACATTTTACATGGTATGTTTTATTTGTATTAGTATGCATTATATCCAAATGAGCATAGACCTAAAAATTTGGTCAAGTAATGGAAAGAGCAACTCACGACTTGTTCCCAAATGTGCTTAGAGCTCCAAAATCGGGGATCTCGCCAGAAAAAAAGTTGGTGGACAAGTTCCTGACTCAAATTACACCAAGATAAACTATCATGAAAGTGTCCAATTTTCTTACAACGTAAAATAAAAAGAAAATGATAATGCCACATAGCCATAACAGATTGAACTTACAGAAAGCGCAAACGTGTCAGACGGCCAATAGATGAAGGTATAGCACCCTTCAATGAATTGCTTGATAAATCCCTATATTTAGTTTTCGGGTGTCATAAACCAATCCAGAGTTTAAAATTGTACACCTTAATGATAAATACATATTGTGACATACGGATAATTGAGTGACTAACAAGAATAGTACATAGACATTTAAGCACTCTAGTAAGTAGGAGAAATTAAATAACATAAGTACAATGTAGTGTCAAAGATCTTACAATATGGTGAGATAAGAAAGGTTTCCAATATCCGATGGTAGGCCTCCTTGGAGATAATTAGCCCTCAAGTACCTATTGTGACAGTATTTTCATTTGTATCAAGGTGCATTAATAATACAGATGCAAAAATAATTGGTAATTTCCACTTACAAGGCTCTGAGCTCAGTACAATTGGTAATTTCATTAGGAATAATTCCATGTAAGCTGTTCTGGTGAAGTGCCCTGGTTCACCACAAAAATTATAAATAAATAAAAAGCAAATTGAATGAAGGAGCTCATTTCTTTGATATTTTAATGTGAAAAATTAAATGGAGGAACTCAATCAAAGGAAAAGTTGTTAGGTATTGAACTTACAGTCTCTGTAATCCACTCAGTTTACCAATGCTTGGAGATATAATCCCTCCTAGCTGCATATAAGGTAGGTTTCTGAAAACCCCAAAAACAAAATGTAAGAAAAAGATTTAAACTTCAAAGTAAATAGCATAGAAGCAAAAGTGAAAGATTTAAGAACAGGGTCTGACATACATAGATTGGACTTGTTGGTCATGTGGATCACAAGTGATACCAGCCCATTTGCAGGGAGAGTCATCAGAAGCTTGCCAATTACTGAGGAGGTTTCTACTGTCATTCAAAGTGCCTTTGATTTCCAATAGTGTCAACCCTGGAACAAAAAGATTAAGCAGAAAGATTAATACTTTAAGCTTCATTTAGTTGCTCATGGAAAAATATGAAAACAAAAAAGTTTTAAGCTTTCAACCAAAACATCTTTAAATGCATCTATTTCACTTAGTTCAGTGGACTATTTCAGTCTTGGAAAACAAAAGATTCATAGAACTTTAAAGAAGAAAAAAGTAATCTTTTCAAATATTTCTTCCCCACCATTTTCTCAGTAACCAAACAGTTAACTCCAAAAAGAAACTCAATGGGGGCTTTACCATCTTGGGTGAGAGCAACAGAGCAAGGGCTCAAAAGGGTAGCTGCATAAACCAGAGAAAAGACCAAAACCAAGACACCCATTTCTAATCCTCCTTCCAAATGGGCTTTCTGGTTAAAGTTCACTTGCTGAACTCAGTCACTTTGAAGCCAAAGAATATATGAGAGAGTGGAGAGTCTGTATGTAATGATAACAGTGGAAGGTAGAGTAGAATGTAAGTCGGAGCTGTGATGATATGGTGGAAGATTTCTATTTGATAATTAGTTAAAACTAATAATTAATATTTGAAGTTGAAGCACGAAGAGAAGAGAGAGAGAAAGATTTGCAGTACTTTTTTATTTGTTTTGCACAATATTTTTGTGCAGAGTGAAAGACAGTCTTTTCAAAATTGGTATAGAAAGTTGTGCAGAAAGAGGAATAGCCGTTTCGAATGGGGAAATTCAAAAACAAGAGCACTAAATTTGTCATTACATTCTATTCTCTCGTCTAGACAAATTGTTAAACTCGCTGTTATAACAGAACGCGTGTCAAAATTGAATATTCTGAACTTTGATTAAAAACCAAGCTACAAGGCCACGTCAGCAATTCATGAAACAACAGTCAAGTGTCAACTCTCTTTTGGAAGAGTCTCGAGTAGTATTTATTAAAGTAAGAAGTGTCCAACATCCACTTGAAAAAGTCGAGACTACGTTGTACGTGTTACTGAGACATTTTTTAGATGTGATGAGGCTATGGGTAAGCAGTTTCTATCGTGTGTGTAGTATATAAGATTGAGATTGGCTTCAAAGCCCCTAGAGAATGAAAATTATTGTTTTTAACTTTTAATCATATTCATCTAATTACATATATTAAAAAAATGAAAGGTTAAAACATATCAAATAATTACAATATTTTCAAAACTATTGATTTTGTGGAGTTGTTAATAATAAAGAATAAAGTAATGTTAATGAGTCCATATGAGAATTAATTAAAAATTGTAAACTCAATTGTCATGAAAATGATTACCAATCAATGAAGTTAACTTGACAATTATAGAATGAGACACACAATCAGAGCGGTTGGGGGTAAGCCTCACAAGCCCTTGAACTTGGGCAATCCCCCTTAGGGACAAGTCACAACCAAATGAAGAAAAAAAAAATAATAGTATACATAGAAAAGAAAAAAAAAATATATATATATATATTATTATACATAAAATAAAATATTAGTATACATAAAAGAAAATTTTTTATATATATAAAATTATTCATTTGACAACTTACCAACAAATTTAGATATAAACCAATAGATAACAAACTATTAAATTTTTACGTGCATTAAATAGAGTTTATGCATACTTCGTTCATGACAGGTGGCGTGTAGGAGTAGGAAGTATGGTTATTGAGTTTGTTTCCTATTTTAATGTTATATTGTTACTGCTTAGAATTATCCGGTGTCTTTTATGTTAGTCTTTGATTGTGAACGTATTAATCTCAGAGGTCAGGATTTCCTCAATTAAATCCATCACTTTCTTTTAATTATGTTGTTCAACAATCAATTCTATTTCTTTATTCCTCCAAAAATTGTGAACGTATTAATCCCAAACAAAAGTACAAATAAAACCACAAACAAATTTTTACTAATCTTGCAACACAATGTCACAAACAGTCTCAACAAAACAAAAGACCACTAGCTACCAAAAGTGCAAGGACAAATCTCTAATCCTTAATTCCAATATCTAGAAATCACCTTGCAATGAGAAGCTATTTCTTTGAGTCAAATCATGCTAATTATAAAGGACCATAATTGGGGTTATATTTTCATTTTATTTTTATGTAATTCATGCTAAAAACACAATATATCATTGATTTTGCATTAAAAAAATTTAAAAATTGGACATTTAATTTTTTTTTTAATATTTAATAGTAGGTGGGTAACCAAAATTGGGACAGGTCTAAACAACCCAAAACTCGGAACCTGACCTTGCATTCAGTTCAAGTGATTCTCTGACAAATTAAGTAATCACCTTATTAACCATGCAACTTGAGTTGTAGACTCAATTATCTTAAAAAGTTATATTTTTGCATTGAGAGATGAGGGCCGGTACTCGGTTTACCAAGTCATTTTGTCATTGAAACAATAATTGGGTTTTCAACTTTTCATTAAAGTTGATTTAATATCGGACCAAATTATTGTCACTAATCACTCAGCCCCTTCCTTCAAGTAGTAGGAGCAACTTTTTTTATTTTATTTTTTTGGTCGGAATTTGGTTGTACTTTCACATATGGCATAGGTGTCCCACCTCCCAAATTTCGGAGGCTATATCAATTCGAATTCCCCACCCACTGCTTTGCATTCATTACATTGCCACTCTTAATAATTATTTTCGCAATTATCTTTCAAAAATATTGCGGTTGTTTTTTGAAAGTTTTTGGCAATTCACATCCTACAATTGCTCTTCCCGGACAAAAACTACAAATACATTGTTCGTTTGATTCAAAAATTGAGTACTATTTTTTTTTCCCTAAATAACACTACTTATTAAAAGAAAGAAACAAAAGCGGCTAGACAATGAAGAACCCCATCTCCCTCACTCGTAGGACAAATGAGGGCATCAAAGAGATGGAGATCATTTCCCCCAAAGAACCATAAGAAGTCCAACTAAGTTATGTGCAAAAAAATTAACTTCCTATGCTGTAATTTGTTGGTTCAATCTCCAAGGCATTTTATATGAAACAACTTTACTAATTACTATAAAAGATAGTTTTGTATACTTGCAGTTTGGAAAAAGTTTTTATTTCATTATACCCCAACAAATGAAAATTTTTAGTTGCATCCTCATTGGTATCCTCAAGATCACAACCGCTCGATTATCCAATTAACCAGCTTGTTGCATTCAAAGTTCCAAATTAATCTTCTAACATTTGTTGCATTTCAACCCAATTTAACTCATCATCACTACCCGACATATCACATGTTGGATTATGTCACTCTTCACCATGCCCAAACCATTGAGTCTAAATCGGGACAATCCTAGTAGATCAGTCTCAACTTCATGTAAAGTCTTTTATACATATTAGCCATTCAAGATTTAATAAACGTAAAAGTAAAAATGTTTATGATTTCACACGTATGCATGACATAAATTCTTCTAGTTCAATTTAATAAGATCACCATGATCATATTTCCCATGAAAATAGAGTAGAAAGAAATGCAATTTACAAACCCTTGACACTACAAACCAATAGAAATCAAATCTTAGCAGGATCATTAGTACAATAGTACATTCAAATTAAACCATGAATAATAACTAATAAACGTTTTATTACATGATAATTAACGTAAAAGGATTTGTCACAATTGAAGCTCCCCTTATTTATATAGCCTAAATCGACTCAATATGTATCTAACCTGGGATTTAACATACACTCACACAACACCTTCATAATTTAAATCCACCAAATCTGGGGTAGTACAAAGGATTTCCTAAATTTCGCTAAGCATAACCTCAACTCCATCAATTGGTTTCGGATGTGAAAGATTTATCATCTCTGAATTTGGGTTGAGCAATTTCCACCTGAGATTCCATTTAAGTAAATATTTAGCAATAGCAATAATAATGTATCAAAGTTTAAAAGCATATAATGATTGTGTTCTTCCTTACTTATAACCTATAGACAAATGATGAACAAAAAGTGAAAGTTGTATCCTTGCTAGCATGTTTCCTGCACAGATTCTAGATCCGCCTCCAAATACTTGGTATGTTCCCGGCCTAGCTGGTTCCTGAGATAGTTAAAAACACCCATTAGCCAATAACAATTATCATTTATTTAATCATGTTGGGTATGTGGGCTCACATTCCATCTATCTGGGTTAAAGCACCTCGGATCCTCAAAGTTTTCAGGATTAATTTGTGTGGAGGTATCGAACCCACAGAATCACTTTCCAATCCTTTGGAATTTTGTAACCTGCAGAAAGTCACATTTTAAGTCACAATTGGCGCAATTAAATTTAAAATTATTGCTAGGACATACAAGGTTTAATTGATTCACACCACTCAAAAATTGTGAACATTGATGTACAAATTTAGATAGTGTGAACTAATAATTATCCTTAGATCAAACCTTATAATAATCATTCAACTTGAAACGGTAGCAACTAGCAAATGCACACACACCTTACTATCCTAATAGCATTATTTTGAACCTTTTTTAAATTAAGTCTAGTAGTGTTGCCAAGAATTTTGAAAATTATAATTTATTTATGTACCTTTATACTCGACGTCTTTGGTAGCCAAACGGAAGACCAATGATGCAACGTTAGCCATTCTTATTGTTTCTTCTACCACCTATATATCCAAAATTAATCGTTAATCTAAAATGTTTGCTATGTCATTCTTGGTATAGAAATAGACATCTACTTCAGTCTTTAAAGAAACAATAATGAGACTTATTGTAACTGAATCGAGACCTTGTTTGTGTATTTCATTTTAGATACATCTTCGCTGGTGATGAAATCACCTTTCTTATTTTTGGTTACAGCCATGTTCTCCTCCTGCAATTCATGAAAAAGATTAGAAGCAAGAAAGATAATCTTGCTTTCCTTTTCTCTATTTTTTTAAATTATAAATTACCTCCTCTAATTTTAACCCAAATTCATTCAAGTTTCATTTTAACCCAAATTCATTCAAGTTTCATTTTTTTTTTTTTTTTTAATTTCAGTTCTTTAACTTTTATTCGGTTCTAATGTACGTGGTCCTTTATCCACATACCACCATAACGATATCATTTTAAAAAGTAAAAAATTTTAAAATTAAGGGTGAGATTAGACCAAACTAGATGGAAGACTAAATAAAAAACAAATTAAAAGTAAAGGACAGGAGAAGAAAAAAATTTTAAGACCAAAATTATAATAGTTTAAAGTTATAGCTAATTTGTAATTTGTAATTTAGCATTTTTTTTTGTTTTCCGAAAAGATACGCTAGGATTAAGTGCGGCCATACCCATAGCCTTTCGAGGACATTGGGGAACTTGGCAAATAATGGCAAGGTAATATATGGCCCACATTGAATACAAGGCTTGTGGATTCATATTTCCTCTCCATTTTGCTTCTTCTCCTTCTTCTTCTCTAGTTCTACCGAAAATATTTCCTCAAGCTTCTTCCTGCACTGTATAATTACAAAATTGTACTTTAATGTGTAATACCATACGTTTTAGAATTGAACCTTTAATGGAAATATATATGGAAATATGCTCATATGCATCTCAAATTTGCTTACATGATTGTTAGTGCTCAACAAGCCCATTGTACTATATATATTATACTTTATTTGTATTGTACACATATTACTTGTAGGATACACCTATGACTGCCTATATAACAACAATCTTTTCTGCAGTTTTAAAATAATCAATACAACAATAATAAAATGGTGATTTTCAATAATTTAAGAACAAGTTACGTGAAAATATAAATGTTAATGTACAAGTCCATTAAGCTCTAGGCCCATTATACTATACTAAATTGTATTTGTACTGCCCACATATTACTTATACAGTGCATGCATTAGTGTACAAGCCCAACAGATTCTATATAGTACTCCTATGTCTGCTTATATAAAGATTTTTTTTTTTTTTCTTTTTTACAACCCAACAACTTTTAGTACTCTTACTCCTGCCTCTATAAAGACAATCATTTTGTATAACTTTATATCATCAATACAGATAATTGATTCTCTTTCGAAGAATAATAAATTGGAGATTAACCCATATCTAATTTTCCAATGTTTCGAACGTCAACTATAAGCATGAGAAATGGAATTGATTAATTTGTAACTCGTAATTTCACAAATATATTCATGACTGCATGAGAGGAAGAGCAATAAATCTAAAATTTACTTATATATTGACCAAAATCAAAGAGCAATTATAATTCTTCTAAGACTACCTAATAATTATCGATAAACATTAATTAATTGCAATAATGATACACAGAATTATACCTCTCATGACCTTGTCTTGCAAATAAAATGATCTTAATTATAATAGTTTCTAAAAACAAGAAAAGGTAATGAAAAAAAAAAAGTTACAAATTAATTTAATGGTATCATTATATCTTTTGAATAATTTACCTTCTTGGTTTCATCATATGCGTTAATTTACCTCTCTGAGCCCACGATTGTAGCGCGGCTACCATGCGGGGTTGGACATGAAGAGCAATGCGCCGGAGAGCATCGGCCCGGTTGATGGACTTTGATACAAAGCTTCTAAGCCTGGTATGGGACTTTCCATGAACTGCTACTAGTGAAGTAGGGCCTACGATATCGATTCGAGGCCACTGCAGGATAAAGATATTCTCTGTTTGGAATATAAACTTGTTGATTGATGGGAAGCATGCTATGATGGACGGTGATCCGAAGAGGTGGGTTCTGTACATTCCTACTCCATCACCATACCTGATCATAATGTTTAAAAGAGTAAAAAAGGAAAGTTTAATGTTTTCATTAAAGATTCACCAACAAAACTTGACATGGATAACAACTTTTGTATAAAAGATGTTACGGGTAAAAGTTTAAGCAAATGGATTGAGCTGGCCCTAGCTATTTAGTGCAGAAAGCTTTTCTCAATGATTTGATATTATGCTTATTTGCTTGGACTTAAAATTATTATATGGAAGCTAAAGATTTTGTTTATGAATAGTCATTTTTATGCTTGATCCAATTAGTGAAGATCATTAATTACTTATTAAAAAACTAACACATTTTTATAGTGAGTATGTTGGACTCTTGTTGGGATGGTGTGTGTAAAGTGTTGAGATTTCTCAATGTGGAAGCTGTGTCAAAACAATAAATCTTACTCATGAAAAAAATATCTAAACAAATATCACTTAAGCAAAATACACAAATGAATTCTCAATGAAAAAGAAATTTTATTTACACTTAAAATTACACACATCACACTATATTCTTTTATATATATAATGAAAGAGAAATTTTATTTACACTTAAAATTACACACATCACACTACATTCTTTTATCTAAATAATGAAAGAGAAATTTTATTTACACTTAAAATTACACACATCACACTACATTCTTTTATCTAAATAATGAAAGAGAAATTTTATTTACACTTAAAATTACACACATCACACTACATTCTTTTATATATAAAACAAAGGGCACAAGCTCCTAGAAACTCTCACCTAAAAATTGAAAAATGAAAAAGAAAAATCAACAATGACTACTCATTATTACTACTAGTCCACTACTCATGCAAACTTAACATAACACATGTAAAATGATTCAAAAGTCACCGTCCAAATAAGATAAAGTCGGTGATAAATATTCACACATAAAGGGCTAGCTATAAGAAAATATTAATAAACATTAAACAATAATGTTTTCTTTTGTATGATTCTTGGAAGTCTTATAATATGTGAAGATTTAATTTTAGGACCTTGCTATGAGGTTTCAGATTTTGAATTATTAATTTCTTGGATAATGATTATATGTTGATATTTTATTGGCTATTGAATTATTTCTTAGAAAACATTTGTTAATGTTTTATTTGTTATTTAATTATTTTTGGAAGAACTGTTATTGCCTTTTAGAATCTTACACAGTAAGGTGAATTTTGATAGGTCTGCAACCATTTTCACATGTTCGCTTTATAATAATATAGTTGGGATGGATCAAGGTGTGACAATGACTAGAATTATTATTCATGAATATTTCACCACGTACGTCCCATGAATGCTACTTTTCCATGACTTTGTGGCCATTTATAATTCCATATCATCATATATTACTTCTTTTTAGAAATCTAAAAGAAAATGAAGTTCTAGCATTATACCTTGCAAGTTTCAAGATTTTTGCAAGTGTAACTTTAAGGCCGGCCAGTTATTATAAAGGAAAAATGTGAAAGGAAATTGATCTTACTTCCGTCGCTTAGAATTGATGAAATCGTCCGGACGGCCAAGAATTTTGAAGTACCAGAGAAAGTTGAGCATTTCTCCAAAGAAAGGAAATCCCATGTGCCCTGGTGGAAGATTGGTACCAGCAGGGGCGGAATTAGGAAGTTTTGATTGGAGGGGTTAAATGCAAGAATTTTTTATTTTGGGGGGGCAAGTCCAATTTTTATAAGCTAAATATTTAAAATTATTAATAATAATCTACATTAGTAAGGGGTTTTAAAAAAATTTGCAGGGGCTACAGCCCCCCACCCTTGGCTGTGGTTCCACCCCTAGGTACCAGCCATAGAGCAGCGAACTTTGAGAGGAGTAACATACCAAAGCTCATTATAGCCACCCCAACAGTGGCAAACTACACAAAAATAAAGCCAACCACAACCCTATGATAATTTCCATCCTGAAATATTGCTAAGCCCCTCTTTAATTTGTCTAGTGCCACACTTATGTTTCACAGTTGCAATCTATGTAAACTATATATAAGAAACAAAATATATATATATAGTTGAGGTTGATTCCTGGAACATTATTCGTCTATCTCAAAGTGTGATAATAGACAAGCAACCCAACCCCATTGATACGAAGGCAAAAAATCATTTATATATATTCCTTATATTTTGGGATCGACGTTTTGATCTTGGTCGTTATATACTTTAAATGTTTCATCTTAGTCCTCAAGCTTTTTAACAGGTTTTCATTTTAGATCTTACCATTGTCTCACTTATAGAATTTGATTGCGCGCGTGAGTGGTGACTTACATAATACCAAAACAACATTTTGAACACAAATTCTGGAAGTGAGATGATGGTAGGGACCAAAATGAACATTATTAAAAAACTCATAGACAACATTTAAAAACATAAGAACCGGAATAAAAACACCCCAAAACTTAGGGACTAAAAGTGATTTTTTTGCCAAAATAGATCCCCAAACCCACAAAAAGCAACAAAACAGCTTAGGTCATGTTCCTTGAAATAGCATAATATTGGATTTCAAGGCCAATTTGTTGTATAAATATAGCAATAAGGGCACTCAACCACCCTAAATTAACCATTAGCGTTTGGTTTGTTTTATCAATAAGTTGGAATGTACCCACTGGAAACTGGCCATTTGACGTTTACTTATCAACAAGTTGGATATAGTCCAATGGTCTCATACGAAATCATTATTTTTTAAATGCAAAATCATACGGTTTAAGCTTCCACTATGAAGCCACTCGACCCTGCCTGACCGAGTGTCCTTTGGAGCGGATAACGGGACAAGTATCCATTTCCTTGGAGCTGATTAGTTGGAATAAAAACAAAATCCCTGTTCCTTAAGGCCTTTGATTCGTTGTGGATAAGGAATGAGTCAAATTACTCTTTGAGAGTCCAATTAGTTCTCTCTCTCTCTCTCAAGTTTCTAAAAAGTAAGAAAGTTCTTGTAAGTTGTAACGAGACTATGTAAGGTAAAGGATAATCAAACAAAGTAATTATTCAATAATCCTAAAGTATAATAATCCTAAAATAATTATTCAATAATCCTAAATTTTATTTTGCCATAGTGTTATTAGAAATAAGTGTGTATTTATTTCTCTCACATGAATAGTGGATCACACTAATAAATTCATAGTATGACCCACCATTCATATGAGAAGAGGAATTACACATTTATTTGTGTTCCAAAAATATTGAATAATTTTCCAATCAAACAAACATTGTTCAGCGGTAATAATAACATTATGGCAAAAGTCTTGGCAGAAAAATAAGAAGTGTTAAGCGTATTAAGGATTAGGTCTTTTAATTTATTTAGTCTACCAAATTGAGATGGAGAGGATTGTCATATTGTACTTCATGGTCAATTTATTTTATTTTATTTTTTTATTTTTAGAATACTTCATTGACAATTGGAATGTATAATATAAAAGTAAATATTGTTGTATACTGAGGTGTGTACATACCACCTAATACGGACATTTATTTCTAAATTGTAGAATGTTCACAAACATTCATAATTTATGAATGTAAATTCAATTTTAAGTGATGTGTCTGCACATATCAATACCCATCATGTTTTGGTTTTTTTCAATACCAATCATGTTATTAACTCAAATTAGAGAGAGTGTATAATATAGCAATGCCGTGAACCTACCACCCTAAATTGGTCATGTTGCGTTTGGCGTATCTATTAATATGTTCGAAGTAACCAAATACACTATGTCAAAATAGTTCTTTATTTTTTTATCTTATTTGGCTAAGCAAAATCATTCTTAACGATATACTATAGCCCATTTGGTCATTAGAATTTTCTCCAGTTTGTCCTCTTAGCTTTGAACTGGATCTTAGTTTTATTCGACGACAATAAATTTTAACAATTGAGTTAACTAGAATCCGTATAAATATAAAACTATGTGATAACTAGGTAGCATATATTCAAATAATTTTGTATGCCATAATTTTTGTTAGATTCTATGTTATGGTTTTTGGCTTCCACTATTGGAGCCTACTTCAACCTACCAGACCCAATTATCCTTGGAGCCCATGATGAGTTGGATTAAAACCAAGTCCCTTATTCCTTTACACTATATTTGTGATTTTATAAAGGAAAGTAAAGTAATGAAACAGATAGAAAAGAAAAGAATGGAATTAAATATTCATCTCTCTTGTCTAGATGTTTGAAATAAAATAAATAGAATGGAAAGTAACTTTATTTGGGAGTTTAAAATATTCTTTAAAAATTCTTTTCTATCCATTCCATTCTCTCATATTTCCTTCTCCCAAACAATATTTTATTTTTTATTTTTTGAGTTAAGACAGAAATCCTAATCTAATTGTATAAGAGGGGACTCAAATCCAACAAGTTGTTAAATTCCAATTAATAGGTCGTTTATCAAAAGATTGATACAAATTATGATCATTCAACACAAATAACTTCAACAAATTACAACAAAAATAAGAAGAATGTCCCAAATATTCATATAAAATTAGTTCTCAAAACATGAACATATTTTTTCATTTTTATTTATTATATATTGTATCGTATTCTTATAACATTTATTAAAAAAAAAAAAAACTATAAATATATAGAAAGTATATTTTTTATAAACTTAGGAAATATTCAATTAATTTATCTAAAAAAATTTAACAAATTTAACTAATATGTCAATTAGAAATGTATTTACAATATATATAATTAAATTGGTCACACAAAAAAGTTACATTTTGGTTTTGGTCCCATGACTCCCACGGATAAAATCTTTTTTTTTTTTTTTTTTCAATAAGAGCTCAACAAAATCTAGCTCAATCTTATACTGGTTCAAAATAAATTCACATGTCTTTTAATTAGACAATACATACCGATGCAGTAATTCAATATATATCATATAATATATGAACACGTATAGTATGTTACACAAGCATCCCTATACACCCATACATGCAATAGTAACAACTATGGACAATAGAGTACTCAAATTAGTGGACAAAAAAGTAGTATAATTTGCAACCATTTAACTAAAATAACTGACAAATTACAATAAAAATGAGAAGACTATCAATTTTTTTTTTTTAAAAAAAGGAGCTTTTCCCAACTGATTTATGAAAAGTTCAGAGCCAATTATTGTTTGAGGGTTAGGTTTTGGTTTCCATCATGTTCGGGCGGTTTTGGCTTCGGTATTTTCATGTTTACTTTTCTGAGTTTCTCCCTTATGAAGAAGTATAAGTGTATAACACGGTCAAGACTGTTAACTGGGTCAATTAATCTCGATCAACTGGAAAATAGCTTTTTCCTAACTTTAGGATTGAGAAAATGAAAATGGACGGAGAAAAGGATAGATGGAAGTTTTAACAAAAAGTGGAAAGAGAGAGAGATCTCTATATTTGCTACGTAAAGTTAGGATCCAATGTTGTAACAAACGACTAAAATAATATAATTTAATACAAACTCTAGGCTCTAGCAGTATATAACTTTGCAATTCTCACAAGATCTACCAAGCTCTAAAACGTGGTTAAGATTTAAGACTAACTAAAAACCCTCAAGCAACCTAATTCTTCTGCACGTTTCATGCATATATGTTGCGTTGTTGACCATCCAAATCATACACATCACACAAGCGCATGCAACCCCTATTCTAAATCTCTGTCAAACAAAACACATCCATTTGATGAAGCCCTGAGATTGTTCATCTTGTAATTTAAGATTCAGTTACTAAAGTGCATGCAATTACATATTTCCTAGCGATTTTGGCTAGTCCCGGTAATCGGCCATATATCATTTACCAAGCTGGTAACTCAAGAAAATATGGGTAATCAGAGAAAGGGAGAGAAAGAAACTGGAATGGAAAATGTGACGCATTCTACTGTTTCAATAGAGCAAGACCCTCCTCTTACTTCTACTGGAAAAGCAGGAGGATGGAAATCTGTCAAATACATCATTGGTACATGTTCTAAAATCATTTATATATGTATGTTTTTAAGAGACTTATTAAATGGGATTTTTTGTGTTGATTATATATATGTTTTCATTTTTTTAAGGGAACGAGTCGTTTGAGAAGTTGGCAGCGATGAGCTTGATATCCAATATGACAGTGTACTTGATTACAAAATACAACTTGAGTGGTATATTTGTGGTTAATATTGTTACCATATGGAATGGTTCCTCCAACATTGCAACACTAGCAGGAGCTTTCATTGCTGATGCTTATCTTGGCAGGTTCCGTACCCTCGTCTTTGGCTCCATATCGTCTCTTCTGGTAAGTTTATCTCGTCTTTTCTAATAGGAATTGGTTTTCATTTACTAGGAAAATGAAGGGTGTAACAAATACACAATTCAGACACAAAACAAAATCGAAGGATATGAGTGACACAGAATTTGTGAC
The DNA here is from genome assembly GCA_907173295.1 of Fagus sylvatica. Taxonomy (NCBI): domain Eukaryota; kingdom Viridiplantae; phylum Streptophyta; class Magnoliopsida; order Fagales; family Fagaceae; genus Fagus; species Fagus sylvatica. Next base: position 8,187,646 of record OU015770.1, on the reverse strand, counting down.
CAAATTTTTTTCATTTTGTTTTCCAGAATATATTTTCTCAAGTACCACACATCATTTTCGTATAGATTGATCACCCATTCCACTGGAAAACAACATGAATTGATATTTGATGCCAACTTAAAATCTTCATCCTAGTGTATTAAGTATATATATATCTTAACAATTAGAATTTAGAAACTTATAATTGTGAATTAAATACATAAAGTTATAAGACAATTACTAATAATACTAATGGAATTCAACTATTTGTTAGAATAATGGAATGATGAGTTTATTTTTAACTTTTTAAATGAGAAGTAAAATGGAGACATGGTTTAAATTCAGGATCACATATTCGGGTACCATGATAAATTACCAATGGTTTGACTGTATTTTATAGGGTATAGGGATTATGACCCTGACTGCAGCTCTACATCAGTTAAGACCCTCAGCCTGCAATGGACAATCCAACTGCCCACATCCCCAATGGTGGCAACTAGCCGTTCTCTTCATAGCTCTCACGTTTCTATCGTTAGGTGCAGGCGGAATTAGGCCCTGCAACATTGCCTTTGGAGCTGATCAATTTGACCTCAAGACAAAGAAGGGAAGAGCACAATTAGAAAGCTTCTTCAATTGGTGGTACTTCTCCTTCACCATTGCTCTAATTGTGGCCCTCACTGTTGTTGTCTACATTCAAACTAATGTCAGCTGGGCTATAGGCTTTGCTATTCCTACTGCCTGCCTTTTTGTTTCTATAACTATTTTCTTTCTCGGCTGCCACACTTATATTTACAAGAACCCCCAAGGGAGCATCTTCTCAGACATCGTCAAGGTGATCATAGCTGCTTGTTGGAAGCATCGTTTAACTGTTGGACCGGCCTCTGAGTACTCGTTTTATGATCCTACTATAACAGGATCAGAGTCACCAACATTAACAAAGCTTGCCCATACTGATAGGTTCAAGGTCCTTGACAAGGCTGCTATAATTGCTGACCCAAGTGAACTAGACAACCAAGGCATTGCCAAGAATGGTTGGAGACTTTGTAGCCTGCAACAAGTGGAACAATTGAAATGCTTAGTAGCAATTCTACCAGTATGGTTATCAGGAATTGGTTGTTTTATAGTCATGGACCAGCAAGGCACATTTGGGATCCTTCAAGTAATTCAAATGGAAAGATCCATTGGACCCCATTTCAAGATCCCACCAGGCTGGATGGGCCTCACATCCATGATTGCACTTTCAATTTGGATCTTAATTTATGAACGCGTTTACATCCCTCAAGCAAAGAAAATGACTAGCAAAGATAAAAGATTGACAATGCGACAAAGAATAAGCACTGGCATTGTAATGTCAATTCTGTGCATGGTTGTGGCTGGGATTGTTGAGAAAATCCGCCGTGACTCAGCTTTGAAACATGGCTCATTCACTTCGCCCACAAGCTTTGCATTGATTTTGCCACAGTTTGTCTTATCAGGTTTGACAGAAGCTTTTGCTGCAGTTGCCGTAATGGAGTTCTTTACTACTCAAATGCCAGAGAGCATGAGGACTACTGCTGGAGCTGTTTTCTTTCTTAGCTTATCCATTGCAAGCTATCTAAGCTCCCTTATCATCAATGTCATCCACGAAGCAACCACAAAATCAGACAAATCGTCATGGTTGGGTGGTCATGACCTCAACTACAATAGGCTTGATTACTACTATTACATCATTGCCGCCCTGCAAGTTCTGAATTTTGTTTACTTCGATTTCTTTGCAAGTCGTTATGTCTTAATCAGCGGTGTTGGATGTGGGAGAAAAGAGACACAATTAGAAAGCTCGATAGCCGGCCACCCAAGAAATCTGTCTGAATGTGAACCAAATGAAGAAGAAAAGAGCTTGGAGATGCATGTGTAAGTCACTAATCAGCAACATAACTCTGCAATTCCCATCTTGACTTTTATTGACAGGGTGAACAACATTGTATATTATATATGGTTGATTTTTTTTTGGTTGATATGTTATGAATGAGAATCTGTATTTCAAATTTTGAAAAGAATACAAAAATATAGACATTACAGTTTAACAAAGCTGGAGCACCAGCACACGCACCTAGCCACACTCATTTACAGGGTGAACAACATTGTATATTATATAGTTGAGTTTTATTCACAGGGTGAACAACATTGTATATTATATAGTTGAGTTTTTTTTTTTTTTGGTTGATATGTTATGAATGAGAATCTGTATTTCAAATTTTGAAAAGAAAACAAAAATATAGAGCACCAGCACACGCACCTAGCCACACTCATTTACACAGGGAAAATCAAAACAACCTCAAAAAGAAGAAAAAAGAGCGACACACAGCACTAGACTTTGTTCTGGACCGAATTATTGTAGCTTCCTTTGCCTGCTATTCTTCCTCTAACTTCCCATGGATAACTTTATAATTTTGACTTTGTAAGGGGTATATTACTTATTAAAAAAGTAATTTGGTATTTGTTGTCCACTAAAGAATATATTCTTAATTTAGCAAGGAATAAATATTAATTAAAGCCTTATATATACATATATAGTATATGTATCTAAGGATTTGGTAGTTTTGACTCAATAAATCAGATTAGGATCCATAGAGAGAAGAGAAGGTTCTTAAAAAAACATGAAGTGAGTTTTCTTTAAAACAAAATGATATGATAGTACATTTAGGTTGAAAAATACGTACTCGACGAGCTTAAATTGAGAGTTAATCTATTTTTTAAGTGAGGGAGCACCATATGGTTGGGATTTTGGGATTGTGTGTGTCTCATTCATGATTTTGTTAGTTAGTATTGAGAATTTGGTTTGAGTGTAATGGGATTTGAGTTCATTTGTGTAAGTGAGGCGTTTTGAATGTATTTGTGTTTGTAAACATCCGCAAGTGTTGTTTGTGAGATGTTTGGTTGATTGAGGTTAGAATATTCTATATTGTTAATAGTGATATTTTTTTTTGTTACCCATAAATGTAGGCATGAAGTTAGTCAAACCACATTAAACTTTGTGTTTATGTAGATATTTTAATTTTCTTGTGGATTTGACACTTATGAAAGTTGGATTACTTAAAGAAAGAGGAGAGAGAGAGAGATTATAATGGAAAATGTGATCCATTCTGTAATTTCATTAGAGCAAGACCCTCCACCCCATCCTCCTCCTGCTTCTACTAGAAAAGCAGGATGATGGAAATCAATCAAATACACCACAGGTAACGTACCAAACTTAGCATTCACAAGGATTCTCTAATATCATTTCTATATGTTTTTTAAGAGACTTAAATTTTTTTTTTTTTTTTTTTTTTTGTGTGTGTGTTTATGTTTTCAACTTTGTGTTTTTGTAGATATTTTAATTAATTTCTTTGTTCCTGTGAATGTACCTCACTGTCCTATATTTCATAACTTAGCTTTTAGATAGCTTTGTGGACATGGAATACATTTTCCTTTATTTTTTTTACTTGAAAATCTAATAATAACAACATTTACACCTGAGTATAATTGCAATGAGACATACGATCACATGGCCAATTTGTAAAATTCGCAACCAATCTATAATCCCAATTCCCACGTCAAGGAGTTCTTGATGCAAACAAGACATGTCTGTAAGCCTATCTGGGGCGGACCATTCTGTGAGAACAACTTTTTAGTTTGTAACCGACCTATACAAATTGTTTGGTCAACAATGGAAGCGTGCGGGCTTTGTTTGTATTTATTGCTATTTTTTGGTCAACAATGGAAGCGTGCGGGCTTTGTTTGTATTTATTGCTATTTAACAACTTGGAAATTTCTAAATACTAAATAATGGAAAATTATGGATAGCCCATAGGCGGAGCTAGTAGTTGAGTACTGGGTTAGACTATAGGCTATAGCCTAAGTCATTTTTTTCTCTAAAAAAAAAAATAAATAAATAAATTCATCTTTATAATTCAAAGGTTGTCATGGGTTTAACAGTTTTAGTGGAAGGAAACCATGACATCACCCGTACGTAAGGACTTCATTAATTGAGACATAGCTGGCAACGACAGCCACAAATTGCTGGGTCCTTCCTACAGTATGGATGGATTCGTTGTTCTTGGAAAAAGGCATAGCAGCAAAACTTTTCTTCCCCTTCATCAGAGAAAAACAAAAAAACAGGAAAAAAGTCATAAAAAGGAACTGCAAATGATTTTTTTTTTTTTGTTTTTTTTCACTTATTCTTCATATTATAATGGGTACAAACTACTTCACAAAGTTGTTTTTATTAAAGTGGCTTAATTTATCTATTAAAGTGATAAGACACGTAAATGATGGTTGTGCCAATATTATCCTTAAGATTTAAAGTAATAATGGTAAAGACAAAATAAACTAATAATTACACATATAAAGTATAACACATAATGTTGTCGAGTCTCTCGTCTTCGGGATGTCTTTTAAGTCGTATACTTTATAAGTTATCAACATTAATCTTGTATTTACGAGAGTTCTTTTGAGTAGAGTTCAATTCATTTGTCTTTTTTTTTTTTTTTTTTTTTTTTTCAGAATATATATGATTTGATAAGAACATTGACAAGAACTCTCATTGATCTACGAACGAGACATATTCTTAATTAAATTCATTCGATCTCTAATCTTAATTGTTCTTCTTCTCGGATCTACCATAGATCTATTGATTGATAATGGTTTTGTTGGGAGTAACCAGCTTTAAAAGCTGCAAATCTACATCAAGCAAATCATTTTTGAGTGCAGACACAAATGAACTCTTTTGATTTGTGTAGTCATTATTGGTTGTTGATAATTAGATAGAGTGGGCTTATTTTTCTATTTTTGATATTGACTAGTACTATTACTATTACCTTGCCTTCCATTTTTTTTTTTAATAAACTCGTTTTTATAATATTGACTAGAACCCAATGGAAATATTTTGTAAAAAATGCAATTACACTGGTCAAGATTGACAACTTTGAAATACGGTATACTAATTCCGACACTCTCATTTTCAGATGAGCAATACTGAAAGTGAAAGAAATGACTCTCATGCGGAAAAAAAAAATTTACAATTGTGAAGTGTAGTGATTAGTGAAAATTCAGTGTCTATCCCCTCAGTTATATATATAATATATCTTCACTCTATTTTCAAGTACACTTCTATACTACAAACAAACATAATAACAAAACCAGCAAAGGTGAGGCTCAGAGAGACATGGAGAAGAACGAGAAGGCTGTTACAACAGATGATGAGCCTCAGATCAACTACAGAGGAGTTAAAGCCATGCCATTTGTTATAGGTAATAAAAGAAGAGAGAGAGAATTTTTCTAACAATTAGTTTTTTTTTTTTTTTTTTTTTCTTATATTTGATGACCAAAAAATGCAGGCAATGAGACCTTTGAGAAGCTAGGGACCCTTGGCACCTCATCAAACCTCTTGGTCTATCTCACTACTGTTTTCAACATGAAGAGCATCACTGCTACAACTCTTGTCAACATCTTCAATGGTACCACCAACGTTGCTACCTTACTAGGAGCTTTCCTTTGTGATACTTACTTTGGTCGTTACAAGACGTTGGGTTTTGCCTCAGTGGCCTCCTTTATGGTACCACTACTATCCACAATCTTTCATACGAAGTTTAAACATAGTTTTAGCCTTACATGAGCATGTGTGCATGTGGCTGTAAGAAATTGATGCCAAACTCAGTTCCTCCAAATGGATCCTAGATTCCTAGTCATTTGACACCTTGCATCTCTAATACAACAACAACAATTTTTGGGAGCGGTTATAGATCCTCAACAAACTTGTCCGCTGCATGTATTCTATGTTACTTTCTTAATTTACATGTTTTTCTTTTTCTTTTTATTAATGTTATTTTTGTTTTCTTCTACTTTTTGGTTCCTTTCAACTTGACAGGTGCATTAATCGCCGTTCTATTCTACCTGCATCTCTAATGTTTTTTTTTTTTTTCTTCTTAAAAGGGGATGCTTTTACTGTCACTAACAGCAGCAATTGCAAAATTGCATCCTCCCCACTGTGAAGCCAATGAAAGAGGGACTTGCCCTGGACCAACACCATGGCAAATGGCTTTTCTATTAAGTAGCCTGGGACTACTAGTTGTTGGGGCTGGTGGCATTAGACCGTGTAATTTAGCCTTTGGTGCCGACCAATTCAATCCCAACACTGAATCTGGGAAGAGGGGAATCAGCAGCTTCTTCAATTGGTACTACTTCACCTTCACTTTTGCCATGATGGTATCTATAACATTCATTGTATACGTGCAAAGCAATGTAAGCTGGGCCTGGGGGTTGGCGATTCCTACTTTTCTGATGCTCTTATCATGTGTACTCTTCTTCATTGGTTCACGAATTTATGTGAAACTAAAACCCGAGGGTAGTCCTTTGAAGAGCATAGTACAAGTTATAGTGGCTGCAGTCAAGAAGAGACAATTAAAGCTACCAGAGCAACCATGGCTCTCCCTTTTTAACAATATCCCCACCAGTTCTATCAACTCCAAGCTTCCTTACACTGATCAATTCAGGTAATAGAATCTGCTCAATAGGGCCGGTCCTGGAAATTATGAGACCTTGGTGGTGCAAAAATATGAAGCCTTTTATCTTTTAAAAAAAAAAAAAAAAAAAAAAAAATCATTGAAAAATTACTCTACATACGGTTTCTACTACAAAATTACTAATTAAACTTTTATATTCAATATTTTCTAACAAATCTTGTTCAAGCTAATCTATTTAATCTTTCTTGTGACATAGTTGATCACAAGTAAGATTTTTATTATTTTAACTTTTAAAAACTTCTTTCAACAGATTTGACTGTGACAAGTATAGTCAATAATATTCTATATGCAATAGATGCATTTGGAACAATATAATTCCTTGATAAAATTAAGTATATTTGTTGCTGTCTTTTTTTCTTTTGGTAAAATTTCTTGTAAGACTTTTAAGTTTGAAAATAAATCAATACCATCAAGATTCAAAAAATTATTAGGTTTTAAAAAACTTTCAAGATTAACATAATACTTTTTCAAATTATTATAATTTAGTAAAGTTAGCTTCTTTACATCAAATAAATACTAAAAATTGTTCTCATACATACTTGGGTTAGAGAAATAAATTATTATTAGGCTTAATTTAAAGACTTGTTTTTAAATATATGAGCCTTTTTAATTTTTGTATATATAAATATATTGAGGCATTTCAATAAAGATCTTAAAAAATATTGAGATGAGACCTAATTTTGAGGTGAGGCCTAGGACGGTCGCCGACTTAGCCCTTGCCTAGGGCCACCCCTACTGCTCATCTACTAATGTAAATTTTGTTCTTTAATACGTAATTCCCCTTGCCATTCTTAGTCTCCTACCTTAGAAAATTGATTGTGAGACCATGTATCACCTATCTGGATAATCCTCTAGAGTTTTAAGGATCATGAAGTTTCTAAAATGAATGGATTGTACTTTTGCATGTCATAAAATTTTTTTAGTAAATATAAAAATAGTTATAGTCATGATTTTATAAATATTGCCGACGTGGTTAAATTTAATTTTCTCATTTAAAACAAATGAATAAGATTTTAGAAAATTCATGGTAGACTTACCCTCATATGTCTAACACCCCTAATCCACATCATCGTACACACCACCTAGGTGACAGTAGCACATCCACGGATTGTGATATATGTTCACAAATTGTGAATATATGTCCACAACTTTTGAATGGTATGAAAAGATGGTGTGAGAAAATTATTACCTTAACTAACCAAAGCAATGATCTTCTCAGGTTTCTAGACAAAGCCGCAATCAGAACCCCAGAAGACCAACTAAACTCAGATGGATCAGCAGCCAATCCATGGAGACTTTGCAGTATGCAGCAAGTTGAACAAGTAAAATGCTTGATGAGAGTGATTCCTATATGGGTTGCAGCCAGTATATACTGTGTTGCCACAGTCCAACAACAAACATACGTAGTTTTCCAAGCCCTTCAATCTGATAGACGCCTTGGCAATACCAATTTCACCATCCCTGCTGCCTCTTACATTGTTTTCACCATGCTTGGCCTCACTATCTGGATACCTATCTATGACCGTATCATAGTCCCAACATTAAGAAGATTCACAGGCAAAGAAGATGGCATCACAGTCCTGCAAAAGATGGGTTCTGGCATAGTTGTTGCTATAGTCACAATGCTTATCTCTGCACTTGTTGAAGAAAGGAGAAGAACTTTGGCTCTGACTAATCCAATAGGAATAGACCCACGAAGAGGTGCAATTTCTTCTCTTTCTGGTATATGGTTGGTACCTCAGCTGACACTAGTAGGACTTTCTGAAGCATTTACTGTTATTGGAGAAGTTGAATTCTATTACAAGCAATTCCCAGAAAACATGAGAAGCATTGGTGGGTCTTTCTTATTTGTTGGTTTTGCTGGGGCCAGTTACTTGAGTAGTTTCTTGGTGTCAGTGGTTCATAGGACTACTTCTGGGGCTGCAACTGGTGAATGGTTGCCTGAAGATCTTAACAAAGGGAGATTGGATTACTTTTATTACATGGTTGCTGGACTGGAGGTTGTAAATTTGGGTTACTTTATAATGTGTGCAAAGTGGTATAAGTACAAAGGAAGCGACACCGGTGTTCATGAAGTTGACATGGGAAAAATGTAATCTGAAAAAGACAAACCTCTTGTATGATGCATTATACTTATAACATATTTTTACGAAATATGGCATAGGAAAGTAAAGCAACATCAACCTTATAGTATGTAGCATGCAGGTTGCAACCATGATTCAAAAGGAGGTGGATACTTATTTTTCACCAATTTCCTTCATGCTTTTTAATTAATTCAGTATTTTGTGTTCATTGTCAAAATAAATAAAAATGACAGTTCACCAGTTTACTTCTTTTGAGTTTCACTCTAGCTTTTGGTCACTTTTGTCTCGAGAAAGCATCTCTTGTTGGCGTACCAACTACCAAATCACCTATGTAACAAATCAATAAACCAAAAATGTAAGAACGGTTGGGACCAACTCAGACAAAAACATATAAATTAAACGGCATGTCATCATCAAGAGTCTTATAATGTTTTCCTTTATAAATATAATGAGGATTCAACCCGTTTCCTTTCCATTGTTGTAACTAGCAAGTTATCTAAGAAAAAAAAATCGCATATCATTAAGTTTCTTACATTGATATATATATGATGTTATAAGAGATATCTTCTCGTTTTTTATAGGTTGAGGTTTAACTACATCTCCCACGGATTGAGATCCTCTAAAGTTCCTAAAATACTCTAGAAGGTAGAGTTCTTCAAATGTCAACCTTTTATTTAAAATAAATGGTTAAGATGTTACCACATCATCAATCCACTATTAAAAACCTAAATTAGTATTTCAAATGTATTAAAATATTTCTCAACGCTCACATTTATCAAACACTGTTTATCTTTATTATTTTGTTTTGTCGTTTCTCTCTTTTCTCTAGAGCAAACATCAACACAACAAAAATTATGTCATTCTCTTCGATAAAATCATCAATCCAAACACTCTTTCTCATTCTTAAATTTTTCAAATCTTTTTAACTCATAAATGAAGCAAACATATCTTGCATCCATTAACCTTTCAACAGTTATCCATGAGCGATTTTAAGAGGTTGAATTTCATGGATCTATCGTTTGGAATAAAAAGATTGAGTAATTTGTAAACAAAGAAAAAAAAAATACATAAAAGAAATAAAAGTTTCTTCTCTGGCAATAAAGTTTGGCGGTAGTCTTTTAGATTTTAGGGATGAAAATGGAAGGATATGTTGTTGTGTTAATGTCTGCTATAGAGAAAAGAGATAAACGGTGATGGGTTCTCTACCCAATAGATGGACGACATTATCATGGGCAACCACCATGACGACGATAGATAGAGCTGATCTCGTTATACCGACCAAACAAGGTATCACTGGAACGGGAGGCATCAGGTAAGCCCTCTAGCCAAGAGACGGACTACGTAAACGAACGACCATAAGGTCATGTCGTCCGTCATGACGAACACAAATGAGGACGACATTAAGCATCGTCCTTACCTCATCTACACGAACTCCCACACGATCCCTAACGGCCCATTAAAGACCACCGTTACAAACTGAATTAAATAACATTATGACCCATTAATGACAATATCCCCGAGATATTGTAACCGCCTTCATAAAAACTCTCATTCAAGTCCATAAAGAGGGGAGTTAAGGAAGGTTTAACGGCTACTTTCTGGAGCATCTATATAAACCTCCAGATAGGAAGACACAAGGTATGCACACTTTTAGCCTAAACACTTTTACTTACCTGTTAATCATTCTCTCCAAATCTTTGACAAAGGCATCGGAGGAACTTTGGCCGGCACCCCACCGGTGTTTTCCTACCGTCGTCATGGTTTTCTTCTTTGCAGGTATTCCACTCAGACTAAGCATCCATCGGACGACCGTGCTGATTTTTACACATCATCAGTTGGCGCCGTCTGTGAGAAGCGAAAGTTTTCCAAATAAAAATTGCACAGTTAAGACGAGCGTACACTTACCGAAAAGAAAAATCATCTCCTACCAATTGGAACCAATCCTATGTCACCCAAACCTACTTGACGCGAAAATAAGCAAGAGGTATAGGCCACGGAGTACAGTGCTAACCCCATATACCGCGGCCAATCTGACGGCCACCACAATCATCTTGGCGACACAAAAACCAAGATATGTGCTAAGGCACCATGGGCCATCAGGACGCCATCAACAATAACACAAAAAGCGTCATCCAACTTGAGGGCACCGCTTACTGGGAAGCCGTCTTCAGATATTGGACTTGACCAAAGAAGGTCTACTTTCTGTGATAAAGCTTTTAATTACCAAAGCACCATATTGGACTTGACCAAAGGAGGTCTTGCCACGGAATTAGATTGAACCCGTTTTGGTAGATTAGATCATATGATTCCAACATTATGCAAGCCGACCTATCCATTTTTTGGTGACGGACCATAAAGCAATGAATTGATCCCGTCAAATGCCGGATTGCAAGGTGAGGGGATCAAACATAAATATGGAGTAAACCCCTATATCAAAGCTAAATCAACATGACAGTTTCCCTCTTCACACAAGGTAAGTCTCCAAATACTTTCATCTTTATTTCATGAATATCTTGAGTGTTCATTTTCATGCGTATATCACCCATATGCCCTTGGCATGCCTAAATCATTGTGAATTCTTAATTCCACAATTAATACCCCACGTTGACACTTCAAACAGTGTCACTGGGAGAAGAACTTCCCAAACACACTCTTGGGAATAATACGTAAACACCTATTATCGTAAAAATATTTGTCATCGAACTATTAAATATGGATTGGTATTTACAATATTATTTACATGTATATATTATTCTCCTAGCGATAATATTCGCGGCCACTTAAAACCCCTTTCACATTTGATTGCATTAATCATAATGGCCTAGGCCAGTGCGAGTGCGTCTTCTCGTAAGTCCAAGTCCACTGTTCCAAATTCACATATATTTGTGTTGCTACCTTTACATAAAAATTCTACTAGTATAGAATATTTAAAAGGAGCATTATAATATTTCTAGCTAATACCAAATTAGGAAAAATCTTGATCTCTCTAATTTAATGGCGCATATTTGGTAAGCACCCCTTTAGCGGAATAGATGGAAATAACACATAAATTGTGAAAATTTTACATTACCATATTGAGAATATTATATTACCTAACATCTTAACACACGCACAACTAAATAGTCATATGCGCGGATGTGAAAATTTTCCATACGTATGGAAATTACCTTAATTAGCATGTCATGTGTGAGATGTTACCTTATCCTAATTAGATACGTGCCAATATTGACCATAATTGACCCCATCCCAAGTTGGAATTAACTGCTCTTTCAAGACCACCAGCTAGCAACATTTATCAAGGATTAATTTTTGGGCATAAAATATATGCCCTGGGCATAAGCTACGAATTAATTGGATATCAATAGAGGATCCATCAAGATTTAAAAGAAAATTATATACATATATAATTTTTATATAGGGACTTAAATTGAGAGATGTTAGTACCGGATTCTAAATAATTTAGCAAGCACCATCTCAATTGAAGTTTTCTAAATACATGGGTTTCCACCCTTAGCGCCCAAATCATTATGATTACTTAATTTCACAATTAACGCCTCAAGTTGACACTTCAAACAGTGTTACTGGGCAATTTGAGAAAAACTTCCCAAACACACTTTTGGGAATGAGACATAAATTCCAACATATAACTTTATGGAAATATTAGCAGTATACTTTCATAAATTGGGTTATTATTTTAATATTCAGTAGGCAAAAAATCAAATCCTATTACGCCCCTTTGCAAGTCCTTCTATAGTTCTATGGGCATTGCATAAAACTAAAGACTATTGAATCGATTCTATTGTTCTGAAAATAAACGATGCCAAACACTTGTTACGTATGAGTTTCTCATTCCTTTAGGAAACATTGACTTTGTCAAATTGTTCAATATCTGTTTTAGTAGTCTTCCTATGTGATGCCACAAACAAGCACAGAGAGGAACAAGTAGTAAATTGAATAAAACTTGGTAAAAGCCAACATATGTATATATATATGACGTGTGAGTCGCATTTAAAAGAAAAACATGCTAGCCTAATCTCATGGGTCAACCTAGTTATTGTCTAGCCTTATAGCAATTTCAAAACTATGGTATACTATAATATACATACATTTATAAACATGTGTGTGTTGCTGCCACTTACATAAAAATTCTAAGAGTAGAATATCTAAAAAATGATGGTTAGTGTAGTCATATTATGTCCTTTCTTTTGTGATAAAAAAGAGGAAGAACAAATTAAAATGAAGCTACACTACTCTCCTATTGCCACGATAGAAAGAATGAAATTGTGACCACCTGGTTGCATTCTTTGATAAAATACATACAAATAGATTGATCCTCTAGCTAGACAACGTAGAGTTAGAGTTAGAGCACACACATCATCTAGTTTTATTTCTACCGAGATGAGCAGTAGTCTTGGGGCAAAGAGGAACTTAACCAAAAAAAAAAGGAGTTTGATAAAATTCTCCAAGCTCGATAGACCAGATATCAACAAGAAAATAGAAAAATCAAGTGCCCTCAATAAGAGGAAGGGCAGATTGCGAGATTAAGGAGATCAAGCAAGCATCAAAGCTAACAGCTTCTCGCTTCACACAAGCTGACCAGCGCATTAAAAGGCCCTACCAGGTCACCTGTTTAGATACAAACCATATGATTGGGTGCATGATTCCTTAGCAAGCAAAAGACCCCACATGAGAAGTGGAGAACACTAATACCGAGTAACCTCCAAGGTAATTAAATCTCTATCTTTGTTTCATTCTCTCTATACCTGTTAATTGCGGGCATGAATTATAGCATGAATCACATGGACTTTTCAATTTTAGCTTAATCACATATTTAGAGTTTTGAAACTCTCCACATGTGCCTAAATAAAATAATTTATTTCCTTTGGCAGTAACATAAATAAAGGAAAGAATGAATTAAATTTCCTAGGAAAACTGCTAAAAGGATATAATATGTTAAAGTAGTCAACTATAAATGATTAAATATAGTTGAAACTTCAAACAAATTCAGTAAAAATTCAAGTTCATTTGAATCGAATTGTTTTGATACCTACACTTGATCGGTCTTGATGTAATATCTCACATCTAAAGCCCTTTATGGTTGAACTTTTAATTGTTTAAAAATGCGTATTTTATTTAATCAATTATTACATTACCATGCTTTCATCCTAATATGAAATTAGCATCTCCTAAGATCTAATCATTTCCAAATAATAAATAAAAGGGGAGAGAAAGAAAGCCAAGTTACGGCCAAGCACCCCCATTAAATATTATTGACTTTATTATGTCTCAAGCTATTTTTCGTGAATAAATAGCTATGAAAATCTACAATTAGTTAAATTTCTTGCAAATACATAAACATATATGTGCTACTTGAGGCAAATTGCAAGATGAATAATGTCCAAAAAAGCATATGTACAAACGCATGTGTACGATGGACGACCTTAAGCACTTGAACAAACAACAAGTGTAGAGTCCATGGACGACCTTAGCCACTTGAACAAAACAACAAGTGCAAAGTCCATGGACGACCTTAGCCACTTGAACAAAACAACAAGTGCAAAGCCCATGGACGATCTTAGCCACTTGAACAAAACAACAAGTGCAAAGCCCATGGACGACCTTAGCCACTTGAACAAAACAACAAGTGCAAAGCCCATGGACGACCTTAGCCACTTGAACAAAACAACAAGTGCAAAGCCCATGGACGACCTTAGCCACTTGAAACAAAACAACAAGTGCAAAGTCCATGGACGACCTTAGTCACTTGAACAAAACAACAAGTGCAAAGTCCATGGACGACCTTAACCACTTGAACAAAACAACAAGTATAAGGTTCATCCACTTGAACAGAACAACAAGTGTGACACACCCCTAAGCAGGTGCACTAATGCACATGTATGGACGACCTAACACACTTGAACAAACAACAAGTGTAAAGTCTATGGACGACCTTAAGCACTTGAACAAACAACAAGTGTAAAGTCTATGGACGACCTTAGGCACTTGAACAAACAACAAGTGTCCATGTCCTTAAGCATATGTACAAACGCATGTGTACGATGGACGACCTCAAGCACTTGAACAAACAACAAGTGTAAAGTCCATAAGCACGTGTACAAATGCACGTGATGGGCGACGTTAAGCACTTGAACAAACAACAAGTGTAAAGTCTATGGACGACTTTAAGCACTTGAACAAACAACAAGTGTAAAGTCTATGGACGACCTTAAGCACTTGAACAAACAACAAGTGTCCATGTCCTTAAGCATATGTACAAACGCATGTGTACGATGGACGACCTCAAGCACTTGAACAAACAACAAATGTCCATGTCCCTAAGCATATGTACAAACGCATGTGTACGATGGACAACGTTAAGCGCTTGAACAAACAACAAGTGTAAAGTCCATGGACGACCTCAAGCACTTGAACAAACAACAAGTGTCCATGTCCACAAAGCATGTGCACAAACGCACGTGTACGGACAACCTTAAGCACTTGCACCAAAAACAAGTGTCTATGTCCACAAAGCATGTGTACAAACGCACGTGTACAGACAACTTTAAGCACTTGCACCAAAAACAAGTGTCCACGAAGTACGTGTACTAAAAACATGTGTATGGACGATAAAAAACACTTGTACCAAAAAGCAAGTGTCCATGAAACACATGTACTCCAAAAAGCTAATATAAAAAGATCCGTGTGTAAAAATGGTCCAACTACGGTGACCCCTAAAGTAAAAAATTAGAGGTCCAAAAACTCGTCCAACTATAAAATTATCCCTAAAGAACAAAAGGACTCGTCTAGAACGCGAGACAGTCCTTTGAAAACAAAAGCGTCTCATTCTCCACCTAGGAGGCATTCGCTCACCCAAAAACTATGCACCTCATCTCATCTAGAGATACCTTGTCAAGAAGGCCAAATGTTTCAAAGTCCCTAATATGGAAAAGGGAACAACATACCCACCATGCAAGGAAAATAAGGTCATTTCCAAAGTACTTATGGCACCTAACATTCCAAAGGCTGTCCAACCTAGAGCGGATAAACGACCTTGGAATGGGGGGTTTCTGATGAGTATAGAAAAATGAGTCGTCTAGATACAACGTACCAAAACATGTCTTAAATGGACGACCGTTACACACCCATAAAACTTCCTTAATTTCCTCACTAATGCGATCGTTATACACTCATAAACTCCTCTAAATACGATCGTTACGCCATTTATACGGGACATTCATTGGGTAATATATGACTCTTAGCCTATATAAGGCCAACTAAGTCACATGAACCAGGTACGCACAAAAACCTATGAGAAATCTCCCTCAATTTGGGAAATATATAGATTCTTTGCTAACTTAAGCATCGGAGTCTCCCCTCCGGGGCCTACCCCTGTAGGGTTTTCGATTATGGTTTTCTTCTTTGCAAGTATTGACGACTCGACTTGGCTGTGCAACTGACGATGAAAATTCACGCATCATCAAACGGCAAAACAAAAAAGAAAAGAGAAGCGACGTTTTAAACGATAAACCATTTTTTTATTTTTTAGAATAGATAAACATTAGCAGTTAAAAAGTGTTTAATGCATTTGAAATACTAATTTAAGTTTTTAGTAGTGAATTAATAATGTGACAATATCTTAACCCTTTATTTTACCCTAAGAATTTTAGAATATCTGAATCTCACCTCCCACAGTTAAGTTTGCCTAGTTAGTGGCACATGAAGTGAACTATAGTTGTCGCCACCTTGAGTCTGGTTCCCGACCTTCAAGAAAATGAAAATGTAGTAAAGCAAAACCTTTAGCAAAAACAAAAAAAAATAATAATAATAATTAAAGCGAAACAAAGACAGCACAGGTTCAAATAATTGCAAACAAAGATCTTGATCGGTCAACCACACAGAGGTCCATATGGTAGTGGGTCACTATAACACTATTGCAATCATGCAACAATTTGTTAGTTAGACGTAGAAACCTAGCTAGCTACCAGTCTGATTTTGGACTCTGACTAATTGTTTAGAAATTTTGACTATTCCATTTTTCAGCAAACTTTTAAACAATATCTTTTTTTTTTTTTTGATAACATTTTAAACAATATCTTGCCTATATGTGGACAGTTTATTAAACTATAAATAAACTCTTGCCATAATTACTTATAGCCTTGAATTTATCAAAAAAAAAAAATTACTTATAGCCTTGAATTAGTAGAATACGTACTTAATCAAATGGAAAATGACCTAACTTGGACATTGATCAACCAAGAGATACGTAAGCCGTACGTCATCTTCCACAACATAATGATAGCTTTGCAGTTTTTTCTTCTTCTTCTTCTTTTCGATTTTTTACTAATTAATTTGAAGAAGAGGAGTAAATCAAGTCGTTTATGTGTTAAACCCTAAGTCAACCTTAGCAGAAGTACTATGACTTCTAGAATAGATTAAGCAATTATGAAATCAACATCCAAATACCGTCTTTGCAATTAAATAATGAGTTTTACAAGGACTAAATGGAGCAATGCCTAATTGGTAATTAATAAAGAGCAATGCTTTATTAGGAGACTTGTGTGGTGCATGTCTTGTAAGTCCTCTGTCAAAAAAACTTTATTAGTAGACTTAGGATTCAAAACTTCAAATCCCTTCCTATATTGCAATATTGAATTATAAAAATTAAAAATTAAAAAGAAGAAAAAATTTCAAATTACACTTCCTAAGTTTGTAAGCTGTCATTTTAGTTCCTCTAAGTTCTATTTTTATCATTTTAGTCCCCTAAATTTATTTAATTTGTCATTTTCAATCTACTAGAAGTTAAATATGCCATTAATATATACATGACTTTTTTCATAACTTTTTATCAAGATTTGCTTAAAGTGATAAATTGTATAGGAGTGCCATAATTTTTATTTGGACCCCCAACTATTTCCATATTTCTTATACTTCAATTACAATTCTTCTATTTTCTTATACATCAATTACAACAAGTAATTATAAAATATTTTGGGAAAAAATTTGTTTGAATAAACATAAGACTTTTAATTAAATAATCCCAAACCATGTGACTAGTGTCAAGAGAAGGTCACATGCACTGACCACCTACTCCATGATCATGCAATGGACATGTCAGATATCTCATAGGCTGGTCACATAAACAAATGGGAATTCTAGAGAAAATGCTTGGTAACCAAAAAGGGAAGTCCGAGAAGATAATCCATAATGAGACATGCAGTCGTGTCGAAAAGGAGTCATCAATATCGTTCTTAGTTAGCATAAGAAGAAAAAAGAAAGAAACAAACGTTTTATTTTATCATAGATTTGCTATCTTGCATAATGAAGCTTATCCAACCTTGCTTTTTCGCAATTGATGGCTGAGTTCAGAACCATTTTTTTTAAGATTGGATAACGGAGGGGTGGAAAATAATTTCGGAAAATTTACTTCAGGAACCGATGACACGTGTTCGGATTATGACCGAACAGAAACCATGTTACGATTTAGTTATGCTTTAATCAAATAGAGGTTCGGGAAATCTGAGCCTATGACTAAGCAATAGAGGATTAGTTCAGAATAACGCATTTAATGCAAAGAAAATATCAGGCAAGTATCAGGATCATTTAAACCAAATTGGTAGTAAACGATGCAGATGGGCTGTAAACAGCAGGTATAGGATAGGCATTAATGGTAGACAGAAACAGAAGGAGAAGGAAGATAAGGGAAAGATTAAGAAATATTTCAAAAAGTAAAGGTATAAATATGGATTAAAAAGAAAAATAAGGGGGTCTCCCGGTGGATATACTTTTTTCACAGAATTTATGAGAGAGAATTTAAGCTTAAACATATGCTATGTTGATTATGATGATCACTAACAAAACCATCGGAGAGTTATAAGTTAGCCCCCATTGGGTTGACCAAAGCCATCTAAGTGTTTGTATCCTTGTCCTTTTTACAGGTTCCACATAAATCAAAGCTGCTCGGACATTGCTTTACAAGAGTTCGGGTTAAATTCGGTTTCCATCATTAATTACATTTTATAAGTATTAATCAACCTTTTCGTTGTTCGAGAAAAAATCCCACGTACAGATAACGTTGTTTTTTTCAAGATAACCATTTTTTGCTATCTTGCATAACGTTTCTTTTTTCTTTCTTGTGGAACTTTCTAATGCCGGAGATTGGCTGTCCGTGGTGGAGAAAGAGAGAGTTGTTTCGGCTCTTTCAATCTTCATTCTGTTAATTAATTTGGTTTAATGGAGTTAATTAATTTGGTTTAATGGAATTAACAAGAATGTGTATGAGGTTTTGTTTTTTAGGCATTATTTTTTGTTTATGTAAATGGATTGATGGAGTGGCATAATCTTAACTTTTTTATTATAAAATAGAATATGAGGATTTAAAGAATTCTATACGACAGAGTACCCTAAAAACATTTCATTAGGAATAACACTAATGATCCGTATAGGAATAATACTTTGCTTAAGATTGATAATTGTCAACATCGCATGCAAAACATCTAGAAGAAGCACTTTAAAAAAAAAAAACTTTTCATTAGACTAATCAAGCACATCATATCATGGGATTTAATGTATTCCATTTATTAATAAATTATGACAGATATTGCTCCACCAGTTGAAGTGACTAGGTATCATTTTTCTTGAGAAAAATTTGCTCCTAATCCTAATTAATCACGACATTCTCAACCGTTCACAAAAATCACTTAGTTTTTTAGTGGACTTCAACTCAAGAATAACGTCTAGTGTCCTCGGAAGATAGTTACATACTCACATTCACATACAGTAAGATTCAGGCAAAGAGTTATCTTTGTTTGTGAGAGAGAGAGAACACACGGTGTGCCAATCAGGAGCAGGGCAGGAAAATGTAGGTGGGAAAATGTAGGTGGGAACGGTTGGAACTTAGAATGACTAGAATTTAATTCTGCCTCTCAAATTTGTTCACTTCAATTCCTATTTAACATCTACTGACTTATTAATATATTAATATATAACTCACCCCACATAGCCCAGAGACACACACACACACACACAGAAAGAAAGAGAAACATGGAGAAGAATGATAAAGGTCCCATGGAGATGGAGAAGACTCCGAAAGCTGTGACAACTGATGAGCCTGAGAATAAGTACAGAGGATGGAAATCCATGCCATTTATCATAGGTGAGTGTGAGTGAGAGTAAAGCTTGTCTTTTTTTTTTTTTTTTCCTTTTCTTAATTTTCTTAATTCATTTTGGGTTTGTTAATTTTTAATCCTGAGCTTGACCCATTTGTATAACATTTCAGGAAATGAAACTTTTGAGAAGCTGGGGGCCATTGGCACCTTAGCCAACCTCTTGATCTATCTTACTACTGTCTTCAACATGAAGAGTATTACAGCTGCAAATATTATCAATATCTTCAATGGTACAACCAATTTTGCCACCTTGCTTGGAGCTTTCCTTTGTGACACTTACTTTGGTCGCTACAAGACATTGGGGTTTGCAACAATTGCCTCTTTTATGGTACTAATACTACTACCACCATTCATATACTGAAATTTTTCTTCAAGTTGCATGCAGTACTAACTACTAAGAGATGAGATTAGTGTATCACCAAATTTGGCTTCTGCTCAAGCTTAGTTGTTATAAATAGTAAAATATCAAAGGCTAAATTAGGCTGAGTTGGATCTAAAAAATTATAAGAAGAATTCATTATTATGAACAGTTTTTGTATAAGGTCTTGATAAACCCCCCAATCTACTGATACTATGCACACTATCCGTACACATAACCTAACATGTGGATATATATTTATAAATTGTGGACATACATACAACGTTGATGTCCACAATTTATGGAATTATATCTTGCATCAACTGCAAGTTATATGCCAAATTTAGCTCATATTACTTCTGTTATAACTAATTTCTGATATCGTCTATTTCTTTAAAGGGGTTGCTTGGAATACAACTAACAGCTGCAATCAAGAAGCTCCATCCACCCCATTGTGCATCAGGAGAGAACACATGCAAAGGGCCAACAGCAGGGCAAATGGCATTTTTGCTTACTGGGTTTGGACTACTAATAATAGGAGCTGCTGGAATCAGGCCATGCAACTTGGCCTTTGGAGCTGACCAGTTCAACCCCAAAACAGAATCTGGAAAGAGGGGAATCAATAGCTTTTTCAATTGGTACTTTTTTACCTTTACATTCGCCCAATTGATATCTTTAACACTCATTGTGTATGTGCAGTCCAATGTGAGCTGGGCTATAGGTTTAGGAATTCCAGCAATTCTGATGCTCATTTCATGTGCACTTTTTTTCTTGGGTTCCAAAATGTATGTGAAAGTGAAAGCCACTGGTAGTCCCATGACCAGTGTGATACAAGTCATAGTGGTTGCTATTAAGAAAAGGCGGTTAAAGCTACCAGAACAACCATGGTTGTCCCTCTTCAACCATCTGTCTCCTAGTTCTATCAACTCCAAGCTTTCTTACACAAACCAATTCAGGTAACCAACTTCAAGAATTTTGCATTTGATGGCCAAATGGACCAATTGGGTGTTAAACTTAACATGCCAAATTGATAAAATTGGCAGATTCCTTGACAAAGCAGCAACTGTGACCCCCCAAGACCAAATAAACCCAGATGGATCAGCTGCCAATCCATGGAAACTTTGCACAATGCAGCAAGTGGAAGAAGTGAAATGCTTGTTGAGAGTGATGCCCATATGGGCCTCAGCTGTCATATACTATATTGCTATAGTCCAACAGAATACTTATGCAGTCTTCCAAGCCCTTCAATCCAACAGACAACTTGGAAACCTCAATTTCAAGATCCCAGCTGCATCCTATAGTGTCTTCATGATGCTGAGCTTGACCTTATGGATACCTATCTATGACAGAATAGTTGTTCCATTCCTCCGAAAGCTCACAGGAAAAGAAGGCGGCATCACAATCCTCCAGAGAATTGGCATCGGCATATTTATCTCCGTACTCACCATGCTAGTATCCGCCTTGGTGGAAGAGCGTCGAAGGACCATAGCTCTAACCGAGCCAACTCTAGGAGTTGTACCAAGAAAAGGTGCCATTTCCTCAATGTCAGGTCTATGGTTGATTCCTCAACTCACACTAGCCGGACTAGCTGAAGGATTTGCTTCCATTGGCCTAGTTGAATTCTACTACAAGCAATTCCCTGAGAACATGAGAAGCATTGCTGGGTCTCTTTTCTTTTGTGGCCATGCCGGTTCAAGTTATTTGAGTAGTTTCCTGATATCAATAGTTCATCGAACAACAAAGGGGGCTGCAACTGGAAATTGGTTGCCGGAAGATCTTAACAAGGGAAGATTGGATTACTTTTATTACATAATTACTGCTCTAGGGGTCTTGAACTTTGGCTACTTTCTAGTATGTGCAAAGTGGTATAAGTACAAAGGGACTGGCAAGGATACCCTTGAAGACAACCTAGGATCTACACAACCTCAAAAAATTGCTATTTGATAATCAAGTTCATTGGAAATCACATTCATTCTAGGCAATGATGAACCCCCCAACACATGTTTGAACCATGTCACACAGCAAAATTATACGGTAGTAGGCTATATAGTATCTAGAATAACGTCTCAATGCCATTTGAAGTTTGTTTGATGTTGCATTGTGCAGTAGCTTAGTTTAGGATCAAATAAGCGGATACAAATTCCCCTGTTCTATTGATGTTGCATTGTACAGTTTGCTTATATGGTATATTTGGGTATGTAACATAGAATGGAAACATTTATCTTTTCCTTATAAAAATCTAGCCAGTGGTAACACGATATAATGACGTAAACTTCCCTCAACCATAAAATGAGTTGAATATTACTGATAACTTCTTTTGTGCGCATACGTACGGACCATAATGAAACATTGTGGTTTAGGTTACGTTTGGAATTTAAGATGTAAACATATATTAGGGTATGATGCATGCACTGATGCACCTCTTTACTGCCCAAAACCAACTGGATCAAGACTTTTGTGCCACTAGGTTTGTCTATATCAGATATTATTGCAGAGAAAGTGATCACATTTTTTTTTATTTTTATAACATAAGTATTATTTCGTGCCAACTAATCCTATAAGCACATACAGTTCCTATCTCACACGCACCGAATAATTATCAAACCTAATAATCCTGAGATGTCCCAAAGAAATATGCTGTCATAAAGTGTTAAACTTACAAATTACACTTACTTAAGTGAATATTAAAACTCACTTGGAAAACAATTTCTTATCTATTTACAGTAAAAAGTAAAAACTCAATCCCGGTCCTTTCCTCTTTTTTATTTTTTCAATCCTTCACCTGCATACCTTGTGAGTTATGACAAATAAAAATGACTTAAAGAAATTCGTAGGCATTTTGGAACTTTCAACCTGACACCATCAATATGTCAAGGTTCAGCGCAAACTATGAGTTAAATCACTCACTGCTAGTCAACATTTAGAACACGGAAATGGAACTTTATTACGGCTGGAATATTCAAGAAAACGTCCAAAAAGACTAAGAGATATTTCATCAACAACAAAAGCAAAAAGGAAAATCATCATACGTCTCTGACTATTTTTGTAAACAACCAAAATTTAATGTCACATCATGCAATAAATCATTTGGACTTTGATTCGCGTTCCTTAAAGACAAATTTTTGTTCAGTCTAAACGTACCTCTCAAAAACCGACTTCACTATAAACGTGTGGTCAACCTGTTAACATGCTCATGAGTCATGACGCAGTAATAAAAAAAAAAAAAACATGTAGTTTGAACGTAATCTCCGGCCTAAATAAGCCAATTTCAATTCTAATTTTCAAGCTTGAATAGAAGAAGCTAAGCTCTACTAGACCAGTTAGAAAAGTAAGAATCCCCTAGTTGGGTAACAACTAACAAGTACTCTTAATAGCTTGAAAATATATAAATACCAAGAATATTAGTTTGGTTAATTGTAGAACCGAAGGCCTAGGCCCATTATTACTATTCATACAACACTCTTATTTCTTGGTGTTCATTTTATGGTAGTCTTTACGTATTAAGTTACACATATAGATATATGAAGAATTCTTTTCCTATCTTTCTCTCTCTCTCTCTCTCTTTTTTCCCTTAACATAAAGAAAGTGAGAAGCTCTAAGACTATATATGTTAAGCAGAACATTAAACTAGCTATTGAAGAAGGTTGGCCCATGAACCGCTCAGGCACACGAACACATCAACAAAAACTATATTTTTACATTATTTTCTTATAAGTAAATCTTTTTACATAGATGGAGATATAATGGCCCTCGAGTTTTATCTGAGCTTAATGTAATTTAATCAAGCAAACAATTATATGCTGAAACTAGGTTTTGCTTGATGCTTGTCGTGACAAAAAAAAAAAAAGTTTAATCAACAAGTTCACATATAACATATAGAGCCAACTGAATTAAGTAGGAACATGATCCTCACAATTCATTTGAAATTTACACTTAAGATTTTATTTTTTTGATCTAACAGGATGTCACGTCATTTAAATATTATATATAACTTTAGATTTGTAATATCTAATTTAAATTATAAAATAGATTTATTTTAAATACTGATGATTATTTTCTAGAATGGTATCAAGTATATAATTGAAAGGCATCCCCCACCACCAAAAAAAAAAAATGGGAGAGAGATATTAGAAAATTGATGTAGGACGGATTGGGGAATTTGTCGACATGTGATTGTGTGGTAGGTTTAGACTAGAGAGGATTTGTGGATATAGAGTTTTAAGTTTTGATAGACTTTTTTATGACTATTTGGTAGAGAAAGAAAGTGAGGCATAGGGGTTTTTGGGGTAAGAAAAAGGACTTTGATTTGAAAGAAAGAATTGATAATGGAGAAATTTATGTTGTTCAAGGGTTGTAAGAACAGTACCACAAGAAAGAGAAGAAAAAATGGACAAATGAAGAAAATAACACAAAAGGCCAAGATGCCCCGTTGCTCAAAACACTTATTAATATTTATAAATCAACTTCATGTCTTTTTAAGTACAGTGAGCACAAATATTGAAATACATATACTCTTTCTTACCGTATAAGAATTTCTAGTTTGAATAATACACTAGAAATCTAATAAATAAAAAAATTGACTCAAAGAAAATAAACTCAAGATACAAAGGATCTCCTACAAAATTCTAGACTCAACTTAAAAATAAATAAAAATTTGTTTTAACTTTATAACACACAACTAGACTTGCAAAGTATTAACAAATCATTTTTTTTTTTTATATAACAAGTCAATCTCTTTTTTTTATAACAAATCAATCTTCTATGAGACTATGACTGCATCACAAATATTTTATAATTAATATATTTAAATTCTTTTAATAACCCCCCAAAATAGAGCTGCCACCTCTCCAAGGCCCAACAAATCTTTAGATATTTATTCTCAAAGTTAGAATGAAGCTCTGCTCTCAGTGTGAGAAACACTTTAATCTCTTCACGTACCATCTTGTAAAATAAATAAATGCAAAAATTCCTGATTCTACCGGTAAACTGAGTATAGTTTTATCCCTTTATAATCTAGTATTAGTTAATAAATTGTCTGGCACCTAACCAGAAACCAGAAGCCAATAATGAACCTTTTAAAAATCGTAAAGCAATAAACCACAACCACAACTAATAAGCAGCCTAGTAGCTACAACTTTAAAGACCATGGTCTACAAATTATTAACATAATAGAAATGGTTTGCAACTCATAACAGGATAAAGGCCAAATGGACATAAAACTTACTTATATGAACATGATACATTTGCCATTAAATATTATAAGCACTTTACTGTCATGGGCCACTACAAAGGTTATTTGAGAGGTGTCCAAAAAAAGGAAAAAAAAAAATGGATAGTAGCTGACCTCAACATCCGTGAATGCTGAAAATGGTGGAAATTATCACAATGAAAAAAGTTGTTTAAAGGTTAACTCACCCATACACTAAGATTCAGACAAAGAGTGATCTTTGTTTGTGAGAGAGAGAGAGCCCACGGCGTGCCAATCAGGAGCAGGGTAGGTGGGAACGGTTGGAACTTAGAATGACTAGAATTTAATACTGCCTCTCAAATTTGTTCACTTCAATCCTATTTAACATCTACTGACTTATTAATATACTAGTCGCAAACCCGTGCGATGCACAGAAAATGAATTAAAATTAAATTGAAAAAATTATTGGTCTAACTATGATTTTTATTGTCTTTTATATTTTATCTAAATATGAAAATTGATAATTATTAAAAGACATTTTTTTATTATTGTGTTTATATGTAAAATGTATTATAGTATTAGGCATTTATTATGATTGTGTTTATATATATAGAATAATATATTATTTCTATTAAAGAAAATATAATATGTCAAGATTCTAATGAGAATGTTTAATTATAGAATAAAATTTAAATTCAATTAAAAATATATATATATTAAAATAATGAGGTGTAAAATTGTGAGAACTCAAAAACTTATGTAGCGCAATATTATGAGGTCAACCAAAAGTCAAAAAGTTTCGATTTTACATTATAGTATAGATTAACTAGTAGGTAACCTGGCAGGAAAATGTAGGTGGGAACGGTTGGAACTTAGAATGATTAGAATTTAATTCTGCCTCTCAAATTTGTTCACTTCAATCTTATTTAACATCTACTGACTTATTAATATATTAACTAGTAGATAACCCCTGCAACGCACGGGAAAGTTAAACATAATACGATTTTTTTCTCTTTTATTTTTTGTCTAAATATATAAATTGATAATCGTGATATTTATTATTATTTTGTTTATATATAGAATACATTCTGGTATTAGACATTTATTATGATTGTGTTTATATATATAGAACAACTAGTCATAAACCGAGAAATTATTCAGTCCACCAGGTGAACCACGTTACTTGTTCACCGTTCTAATAAAAAAATATCACGTGTTCAAAATAATTAAATAATATCCTAATCACAATCCTAATCAGCTCAGTGAAAAAAACAATCTCTCTCCGGCAAGAACAACCATCACCAACACCGGCAACCACCACCCACCCCCAAATTGCAAATTCCAGTCATACCATCCAATGTTTTTATAAAAAAAATCTCACGCCAACCCATTCCTTTTTTTTTTTTTTTTTTTTTTTTTAAAGAAAAAAACTCCAAGCTTTTCACCTTTCCCAAATTCGGTGCCAGCAACCACCTACCACCGCCGCATCTCTGGATCCATAGCAGCATGTCGATGACTTCATTGAAAGGCGTCCTCCTCGATAGATCCGGCGTCTTCCTCATCAGATCTGGCACCGTTCTTGCCAGATCTAACACTCTTGAACCCTCGCCACCGCCCACTGCCCACAACGACGTTCCGTCGTCCACCATTAGCTTCTCTAGACGAAAGCAGTAGCAGTATGAAAGTGGTGTAGTGCCTCAAATCCGGCGTCTTCCTCACCATTAGCTTCTCCAGACGAGTTGGCAACACCATGAGGCATTGAGAATCTTAGTAGCAGTAGCAGTATTAATGGATATTTTATCAACATCCCACATCAAGACCATGGGTTGCTGTGTGTGTGTGTGTTTTTTTTTAATATAAAAACATTGGATGGTGTGACTGGAATTTGCAATTTGGGGGTGGGCGGTGGTTGTCGGTGTTGGTGATGGTTGATCTTGCCAGAGAGAGTTTGCTTTTTTGGATTGAGCTGATTAGGATTATGATTAGGATATTATTTAATTACTTTGAACACGTGGTATTTTTTTATTAGAACGGTGGATAAATGACGTGGTTCACCTGGTGGACTGAATAATTTCTCTCGTAAACCCGTGCGATGCACAGGAAAATTACTAAAAATAAGATCTAAATTAATTTTGATTCATTTTACTTCTTTTGTTGAATATGTATTATTTTCTTTTTTGTAGTTCGAAATGTTACGGATCGGATTTAGGATAGATCATACTTTTTGATTAAAAAACAAAACTAATAAAGTATATTTACCATAGGATAATTAAAATTTAATATAATGTAATTTTTCTTTTGGCATAAGTTGAATATAGTCCAATTTTTATAAAATACGATTCATGTTTATATTTACCATATGGATCATGTTTCCATCCAAAAATAAAATAAAAGATACTTAAAATAAGAATGACAAATAAATATATAAGCACATGATTAAATGATCAAACCTAAATAATTTTCATAACTCATTTCAAGCTCACGTGGTTTCATTATAACAATCCATCCACCTTTCTTCATTGCAAACAACAAAAATTAAATGAAATACATAAGAAAAAAAGGAATTTTTGATGAAAATTGATAATTATGATTATTATTAAAAGATATTTATATTGTGTTTATATATGGAATATATTTTAGTATTAGACATTTATTATGATTGTGTTTATATATGGAATAATATATTTATATTAAAGAAAAATATGATGTGTCAAGATTTAATGGAAGGTTTAATTATAGAATAAAATTTATATTCAATTAGAAAATATATATTAAAATAATGAGGTGTAAAATTGTGAGATTTCAAAAACTTATGTGGCACAATATTATGAGGTCAACCAAAAGTAAAAAAGCTTTGATTTTATATTATGGAATAATATATTCTTATATTAAAGAAAATATGATGTGTCAAAATTCTAATGGAAGGTTTAATAATAGAATAAAATTTAAATTCAATTAGAAAATATATATTAAAATAATGAGGTGTAAAATTGTGAGATTTCAAAAGCTTATGTGGCGCAATATTGATGAGGTCAACAAAAGTCAAAAAGTTTTGGTTTTAAATTATAGTATAAATATAAATATAGATATATAACTCACCCCACACAGCTCAGAGATAGACACACACACACAAAGAAAGAGAAACATGGAGAAGAATGATAAAGGTCCCATTGAGATGGAGAAGACTCTGAAAGCTGTGACAACTGATGAGCCTGAGAATAACTACAAAGGATGGAAATCGATGCCATTTATCATAGGTGAGTGTGAGTGAGAGTAAAGCTTGTCTTTTCTTTTTTTTTCCTTTTTTCCTTTTCTTAATTTTCTTAATTCATTTTAGGTTTGTTAATTTTTAATCCTGAGCTTGACCCATTTGTATAACATTTCAGGAAATGAAACTTTTGAGAAGCTGGGGGCAATTGGCACCTTAGCCAACCTCTTGATCTATCTTACTACTGTCTTCAACATGAAGAGTATTACAGCTGCAAATATTATCAATATCTTCAATGGTACAACCAATTTTGCCACCTTGCTTGGAGCTTTCCTTTGTGACACTTACTTTGGTCGCTACAAGACATTGGGGTTTGCAACAATTGCCTCTTTTATGGTACTAATACTACTACCACCATTCATATACTGAAATTTTTCATCAAGTTGCATGCAGTACTAACTACTAAGAGATGAGATTAGTGTATCACCAAATTTGGCTTCTGCTCAAGCTTAGTTGTTATAAATAGTAAAATATCAAAGGCTAAATTAGGCTGAGTTGAATCTAAAAAATTATAAGAAGAATTCATTATTATGAACAGTTTTTGTATAAGGTCTTGATAAACCCCCCAATCTACTGATACTATGCACACTATCTGTACACATAACCTAAAATGTGGATATATATTTATAAATTGTGGACATACATACAACGCTGATGTCCACAATTTGTGGAATTATATCTTGCATCAACTGCAAGTTATATGCCAAATTTAGCTCATATTACTTCTGTTATAACTAATTTCTGATATCGTCTATTTTTGTAAAGGGGTTGCTTTTAATACAACTAACAGCTGCAATCAAGAAGCTCCATCCACCCCATTGTGCATCAGGAGAGAACACATGCAAAGGGCCAACAGCAAGGCAAATGACATTTTTGCTTACTGGGTTTGGACTACTAATAATAGGAGCTGCTGGAATCAGGCCATGCAACTTGGCCTTTGGAGCTGACCAGTTCAACCCCAAAACAGAATTCTGGAAAGAGGGGAATCAATAGCTTTTTCAATTGGTACTTTTTTACCCTTACATTTGCCCAGATAGTATCTTGTAACACTCATTGTGTATGTGCAGTCCAATGTGAGCTGGGCTATAGGTTTAGGAATTCCAGCAATTCTGATGCTCATTTCATGTGCAATTTTTTTCTTGGGTTCAAAAATGTATGTGAAAGTGAAAGCCACTGGTAGTCCCATGACCAGTGTGGTACGAGTCATAGTGGTTGCTATTAAGAAAAGGCGGTTAAAGCTACCAGAACAACCATGGTTGTCCCTCTTCAACCATCTGTCTCCTAGTTCTATCAACTCCAAGCTTTCTTACACAGACCAATTCAGGTAACCAACTTCAAGAATTTTGCATTTGATGGCCAAATGGACCAATTGGGTGTTAAACTTAACATGCCAAATTGAGAAAATTGGCAGATTCCTTGACAAAGCAGCAACTGTGACCCCCCAAGACCAAATAAACCCAGATGGATCAGCTGCCAATCCATGGAAACTTTGCACAATGCAGCAAGTGGAAGAAGTGAAATGCTTGTTGAGAGTGATGCCCATATGGGCCTCAGCTGTCATATACCTATATTGCTATAGTCCAACAGAATACTTATGCAATCTTCCAAGCCCTTCAATCCAACAGACACCTTGGAAACCTCAATTTCAAGATCCCAGCTGCATCCTATAGTGTCTTCATGATGCTGAGCTTGACCTTATGGATACCTATCTATGACAGAATAGTTGTTCCATTCCTCCGAAAGCTCACAGGAAAAGAAGGCGGCATCACAATCCTCCAGAGAATTGGCATTCGGCATATTTATCTCCGTACTCACCATGCTAGTATCCGCCTTGGTGGAAGAGCGTCGAAGGACCATAGCTCTAACCGAGCCAACTCTAGGAGTTGTACCAAGAAAAGGTGCCATTTCCTCAATGTCAGGTCTATGGTTGATTCCTCAACTCACACTAGCCAGACTAGCTGAAGGATTTGCTGCCATTGGCCTAGTTGAATTCTACTACAAGCAATTCCCTGAGAACATGAGAAGCATTGCTGGGTCTCTTTTCTTTTGTGGCCATGCCGGTTCAAGTTATTTGAGTAGTTTCCTTATATCAATAGTTCACCGAACAACAAAGGGGGCTGCAACTGGAAATTGGTTGCCGGAAGATCTTAACAAGGGAAGATTGGATTACTTTTATTACACAATTACTGCTCTAGGGGTCTTGAACTTTGGCTACTTTCTAGTATGTGCAAAGTGGTATAAGTACAAAGGGACTGGCAAGGATACCCTTGAAGACAACCTAGGATCTACACAACCTCAAAAAATTGCTATTTGATAATCAAGTTCATTGGAAATCACATTCATTCTAGGCAATGATGAACCCCCCAACACATGTTTGAACCATGTCACACAGCAAAATTATACGGTAGTAGGCTATATAGTATCTAGAATAACGTCTCAATGCCATTTGAAGTTTGTTTGATGTTGCATTGTGCAGTAGCTTAGTTTAGGATCAAATAAGCGGATACAAATTCCCCTGTTCTATTGAACAATTTGCTTATCTTCTAATCTAATACTATTAAGAGGATTCATGTCCTCATATCCACTTTAATATACTGTCAAAAATATCCCTCACATCTTCTAATTTTCCCAATTTAATCAATGACTTCAAATAATAATGTGTGTTAGTAAAAAGGGTATAATAGTCGAATCCAAATATAGAAATTGTAAAAAAGGTATAATAGTCGAATCCAAATATAGAAAAATTTCCACTTTAGTGCACAGACTAAAATACCCCATATTTAAAATCAATTGATTTGCTTTTAAAATAAAAAATAAAGGTTAAAAGAGTAATCTACTGATCTACTCAAATTCAAAAGTTAAAATGATCACAATTCCACGTTCATGTTTTACAATTTTTTTTTTTTTTTTTTTAAGTCTCCCTTTTTTTTCTCTCTTACATCTCCCTTATCTACTCCACTTTCTAATTTCCAACTTCCCACTAACTTCACAACTCCTCATTTACTCAACTTTTATCATTATCCAAAATAATCCTAATCTCATCTCTCATTCCCTCAAAATAAATAAATTAATTTAAAAAAAAAAAACCTTCCTACTAACCCACGTTCAAATTTGTCTCTCCCTTTATTTTCTCTCACAATTTCCCTTATCTTTATAACTATCAATTTTCTCTCACATCTCTATTTTTTTTTTTTTTTTCTCTGGCATCTCCCTTATCCTTATTTTTTCATTTTTTCTTTTTTTAATCCTTATCTTTATAACTACCCACTTTTCAAATAATTGCTTAAAAAAAAAAACTACGTAAATGAATAAGTAACTTTTCAAATACAAAACTTCATAAAATCATTGCTATAACTCAAAAACTCTATCCAGATAAAACTCTTCCCACAACAACATGCAATTGTACAATTAAAAATAAGCCAATAGATTCGGACCCCTCTAACTACTAAAGTAACCAAATGTTCAAATTTATTTGAAAGGGGGTGTATGATAGTCCACTTTTAAGAACTACCAAAAATACTTTTTACATCCATTAATTTACTCTCACTCAAAATAAATGAAATTGGGACAAATAAGTAAAATGCCAAGTCCTATAAATTCATTTACACGTTAATTTTCAGCTTAACTTAGTAAATATGGGTAAATGCGTAAATTCATAAAGTATTTAAAATAAAAGCATCCCCTACAATTTAAATTTGTCAACCCACGTTGAGTACTCCACTTCCGTTTGGTACTCCACGTTTTCTTTTGTAGAATTAAAATTTAAAATAATTAATATTTCCACGTTTCCCTTCATGTTTCATTTTTCTTTTTAAATGGTTGTTTCACTCTCCCCTTTTTTTCTATCATGATCTCAATCCCATCTATAGTACTAACAATATCTTCGGATAAGTCTTTCTAAAAAAAAACTTAGGATAACTACCTCAATAAAATTAATTTATACTTCTTCTTTTTTTCTCTTCTACAATCCCTCATATTTATCACTACCAAAATCTTTGGCTAACTATCTCAAAGAAACAAACTAAAATAAATATTATTTAACTTCACTAACAAATGTAAATCTTACGTTTTTAATTCACCAAAAAACCACCTCTTGGAAAAAATATTATTTCAAATATGGATTCATCGTTAGATTCCTTAGAATGAGGCCACAATCACACCCCATTTACCTAAAAACTAGCAGACATGGAATTCCATTGAGTTAGAAGTAGTTTTTAAATTTTCTCTTAAAAGATAACTTCCTCTATCCTAATTATCATTTTTTAAAATTTAAAATTTAAAATAATCACAACTTCTCATAACTTCCACTATCTAAATGATTTGCATTTATATAAAGTTTTAAAAACTCATAAATTCTTTATTTCTCATCAAGTTGTTCCAATTTTGGACTTTCATTTTCTAGATCAAAATTTTTGGAGACTTCAATCCAACCCCGTTGGAACAACGGCTTTGTACGTGTAGGTGGAATATTTGGGTACCTCCTTCATATTTCATTTTTTATCACAGGCTCCATTGGTGGATCTCTCATAATTTGGATAAATTTGTGAAACACATTTTGATTTTACTCTTTGCATTTTGATTTTTACTCTTTTATTTCTTTATTTGTTTAGTTTCTGGGTTTTGGTGATATGTTTTGGTTAGTTTGATTTTTCCTTCATTTGGTAAGGGTGCCTGTAAAGAAGGCAACGACATTAACATAAAAATAATCTTTTCAGGCCCATTGTTTATATTTTTAAGTTTATGTGACTATAATTGATTTTTTAACAACAATCTAACAAAATGTCAAAAAATCAAAGAAGTTTTTTCCATCTTCTCAGTCACAAAGCTTTCCTTGCATTTATATGATCCTTCCTTTATTTGCAGGATTTAAAGTGGAGTTTATAACAGAGGAAAAAGCAACAAAAGACACCGTGGTTCGCTTTAGATGCCAATTTTCTTATAATATGATATGTGTGCCGAGAATTTTCTTTAAGCATTGACTTCGCAATGGAGATGGTTGAAGAATCATGTAGGGTAATTTTCGGATTAAAAATTTTTAGTTTCCAGAATTTTTTTTATTTTATATTTTTTTCACGGTCTATGTCTTATTACATTTTGGCAGTTGTAATGTGTTATTGATGTTGTAAAATGATATGTTATTAATAAAAAAAATTACGAATTCAAAATTGATCCTACTACATCTACATGTCCAACCCTTTCTTTACTCCAATTTGAGAGGTGGAATTCTTTGAGGATGGACTTGAGAACCAACGAATTTGTGGAATTTTTTTGTTTAAAGGTTTTGGACATTAATTGTTTGGTATAATGGTGGAGTCCGTTGGATGGATGACCAAGATTGAAGTTATGGAGGGGAGAAATATTAGATAAAATGGTGCTTATATTCTTCACTTGATGTGTTTAGTGCAAATGCAATTTGGTTGAATATAATTCTCTACATACATTTTAATACTCGAAATTATGTTTTAAGAAAATAGATAAGTGTTGTTTTTCTAAATGTTATTGTACAAAAACATTAACCCAAAAGATGATGATTTAAATATTTGCCTCAAAAAAGGCCTTTGAGAAATTTTAAACTTCCACTAACAAAACACACATGCCCATCATATTCTACAAATAAAATTTTGAATAAAAAATTGAAAGTAAAAAAAGAAAAAAAAAAAAAAAAAAAAAAACCATTTACATGTGTCATTATTTCCAACCTTCAAGGAGAAAGTTAATGGTAGGATGTAACCACCAATAACTTTCATGATGTGAATGACATGTAACATGGTCTCCAAACTATTGGGGATAGTTATTTTCCTAAAGTAGTTATTGATGGGTAGTTATTTGATGGAAATAACCACCCTTTTGACTATTAATAAGAAGATTATTCTTCAAAGAAAGTACTATTTCTCAACTTCCACAACCCATGTGCAAGAGATCCATTGTGATCTAAAGAGTGTTCAAGTGTGTTTAATAGTGTGTTCAAGTATCCTCACAAGTTCTAATTTTCCCAATTTAATCCTTGATTTCAAATAATAATGTGTTTTAGAAATAAGGGTATACTAGTCACATCTCTATTTAAAAAATTGTCCACTTTAATGCACGGACTAAAATACCCTCACATATTAACATTAGATAACTTGAAATAATTGGAGCAAATAAGAAAAATATTAATTTTTCAAAATCCTAAAATTTAGGCTTCATTTTAAAATGAACCCAAAATTTAGCACCACTATCCTCATTTGAATTAAAAAAAAAAAAAAAAAATAAAAAAAAAAAAAATACTCACATTCACCATAATTGAAAATTCCTTCTTCTTTTTTCCCCTCATTTGAATTCAAATAACTCTTATAGTTCAAAAAAATAAACTCATTAATCTTTATCTTATCTCATGCAATTTAAAGATAACTATGAATATTTTAAACTATTATTAAAATAAATTAAGGATATATAAGAAAAATTATTGCATGCAATTTAAAGATAACTATGAATATTTTAAACTATTATTAAAATAAATTAAGGATATATAAGAAAAATTATTGCAGTAAATATCAATCCAAAAAAAACACCATTTAACGTAACAAAAAAAAAATAAACACGTTCACGATTAAAAAAATATACTCACATTCATCTTAAGGAAGATTGTTTTGTCATTGGATCCAACAAGTGATGATTGTGTTGTGGTGGCCTTGCCACACAGGCAACATAATCCTAGAAAAACTTAATGAAGAGGAAGGCATGGTCTTCCTTAGTAACAGTAACGTGTATATTAGTTTAAATCCCTTAATTAATTTAAATTAATTATTAATTTAAATCCATTAGTTTAAATCGCTTAAATTTAAACTAATATGAAGAAACATAAAACACCATGGGGGAAAGAAAATAGTGAAACCCTACCTTTGATCCCACTTTTATTGTATGTCAATCACAATATGTCACTTCAATTGTTGCGAAAATAAAATGAAATTGTAGTCCAATACAGTTGAAAATATGAAATCTCCCCACTACTCACTCACAGTTACTAATTTGTTCATTTTTTTTCTCTAAAAAAACAAATTTGTTCATTTATTTACAATATATTTGGATAATAGTGAATAAAAAATATTAAAAAATTAAAAATGATAAATAGAATAAGTCTCTGAACACGTGCGTAGCGCATGTGAAGAGGCTAGTATGGTATATTAGGGTATGTAACATAGAATGGAAACATGTATCTTTTCCTTATAAAAATCTAGCCAGTGGTAACACGATATAATGACGTAAACTTCCCTCAACCATAAAATGAGTTGAATATTACTGATAACTTCTTTTGTGCGCATACGGACCATAATGAAACATTGTGGTTTAGGTTACGTTTGGAATTTAAGATGTAAACATATATTAGGGTATGATGCATGCACTGATGCACCTCTTTACTTCCCAAAACCAACTGGATCAAGACTTTTGTGCCACTAGGTTTGTCTATATCAGATTTTATTGCAGAGAAAGTGATCACATTTTTTTTTTTTATATAACATAAGTATTATTTCGTGCCGACTAATCCTATAAGCACATATAGTTCCTATCTCACACGCACCGAATAATTATCAAACCTAATAATCCTGAAGATATCCCAAAGAAATATGTTGTCATACAGTCCCTCAACCATAAAATGAGTTGAATATTACTAATAACTTCTTTTGTGCGCATACGGACCATAATGAAACATTGTGGTTTAGGTGACGTTTGGAATTTAAGATGTAAACATATATTAGGGTATGATGCATGCACTGATGCACCTCTTTACTGCCCAAAACCAACTGGATCAAGACTTTTGTGCCACTAGGTTTGTCTATATCAGATATTATTGCAGAGAAAGTGACCACATTTTTTTTTTTTTTTTATAACATAAGTATTATTTCATGCCAACTAATCCTATAAGCACATACAGTTCCTATCTCACACGCACCGAATAATTATCAAACCTAATAATCCTGAGATGTCCCAAAGAAATATGTTGTCATACAGTCCCTCAACCACAAAATGAGTTGAATATTACTAATAACTTCTTTTGTGCGCATACGGACCATAATGAAACATTGTGGTTTAGGTTAAGTTTGGAATTTAAGATGTAAACATATA
This sequence comes from Fagus sylvatica, assembly GCA_907173295.1. Taxonomy (NCBI): domain Eukaryota; kingdom Viridiplantae; phylum Streptophyta; class Magnoliopsida; order Fagales; family Fagaceae; genus Fagus; species Fagus sylvatica. The sequence continues at coordinate 8,150,962 of OU015770.1, read as the reverse complement.
TTAGGGTATGATGCATGCACTGATGCACCTCTTTACTTCCCAAAACCAACTGGATCAAGACTTTTGTGCCACTAGGTTTGTCTATATCAGATATTATTGCAGAGAAAGTGATCACATTTTTTTTTTTTTTTATAACATAAGTATTATTTCGTGCCAATTAATCCTATAAGCACATACAGTTCCTATCTCACACGCACCGAATAATTATCAAACCTAATAATCCTGAGATGTCCCAAAGAAATATGCTGTCACAAAGTGTTAAACTTACAAATTACACTTACTTAAGTGAATATTAAAACTCACTTGGAAAACAATTTCTTATCTATTTACAGTAAAAAGTAAAAACTCAATCCCGGTCCTTTCCTCTTTTTTATTTTTTCAATCCTTCACTTGCATACCTTGTGAGTTATGACAAATAAAAATGACTTAAAGAAATTCGTAGGCATTTTGGAACTTTCAACCTGACACCATCAATATGTCAAGGTTCAGCGCAAACTATGAGTTAAATCACTCAATTATCAAAAAAATATGAGTTAAATCACTCACTGCTAGTCAACATTTAGAACACGGAAATGGAACTTTATTACGGCTGGAATATTCAAGAAAACGTCCAAAAAGACTAAGAGATATTTCATCAACAACAAAAGCAAAAAGGAAAATCATCATACGTCTCTGACTATTTTTGTAAACAACCAAAATTTAATGTCACATCATGCAATAAATCATTTGGACTTTGATTCGCGTTCCTTAAAGACAAATTTTGTTCAGTCTAAACGTACCTCTCAAAAACCGACTTCACTATAAACGTGTGGTCAACCTGTTAACATGCTCATGAGTCATGACGCAGTAATAAAAAAAAAAAAAACATGTAGTTTGAACGTAATCTCCGGCCTAAATAAGCCAATTTCAATTCTAATTTTCAAGCTTGAATAGAAGAAGCTAAGCTCTACTAGACCAGTTAGAAAAGTAAGAATCCCCTAGTTGGGTAACAACTAACAAGTACTCTTAATAGCTTGAAAATATATAAATACCAAGAATATTAGTTTGGTTAATTGTAGAACCGAAGGCCTAGGCCCATTATTACTATTCATACAACACTCTTATTTCTTGGTGTTCATTTTATGGTAGTCTTTACGTATTAAGTTACACATATAGATATATGGAGACTATTCTTTTCCTACTCTTATTTCTTGGTGTTCATTTTCTGGTAGTCTTTACGTATTAAGTTACACATATAGATATATGAATTCTTTTCCTATCTCTCTCTCTCTCTCTCTCTCTTTTTTCCCTTAACATAAAGAAAGTGAGAAGCTCTAAGACTATATATGTTAAGCAGAACATTAAACTAGCTATTGAAGAAGGTTGGCCCATGAACCGCTCAGGCACACGAACACATCAACAAAAACTATATTTTTACATTATTTTCTTATAAGTAAATCTTTTTACATAGATGGAGATATAATGGCCCTGGAGTTTTATCTGAGCTTAATGTAATTTAATCAAGCAAACAATTATATGCTGAAACTAGGTTTTGCTTGATGCTTGCCATGACAAAAAACAGTTTAATCAACAAGTTCAATGATCCTCACACACACACACACACATAGAGAAATAGAAATTTATGTTGTGCAAGGGTTGTAAGAACAGTACCTCAAGAAAGAGAAGGAAAAAATAGACAAGAGGAGAAAATAACACAAAAGGCCAACATGCCCCGTTGCTCAAAACACTTATTAATATTTATAAATCAACTTCATGTCTTTTTAAGTACATTGAGTTTCTAGAAATCTAATAAAAAATCAAATTTGGACTCAAAAGAAAATAAACTCAAGATACAAAGGATCTCCTACAAAATTCTAGACTCAACTTAAAAATAAATAAAAATTTGTTTTAACTTTATAATAACACACAACTCGACCGAATTTGCACTTCAATTTGGACTCCACGCGTACACCCCATAAAATAAGTCTTGACTAACTGAATTTGCAAAGTAGTAACAAATCAATCTTCTATGAGACTATGACTGCATCAAAAATATTTTATAATTAATATATTTAAATTCTTTTAACAACCCCCCAAAAAAGAGCTGCCACCTCTCCAAGGCCCAACAAATCTTTAGATATTTATTCTCAATCTGCTCTCAGTGTGAGAAACACTTTAATCTCTTCACGTACCATCTTGTAAAATAAATAAATGCAAAAATTCCTGATTCTACCGTTGAACTGAGCATAGTTTTATCCTTTTATAACCTAGTATCAGTTAATAAATTGTCTGGCACCTAACCAGAAACCAGAAGCCAATAATGAACCTTTTAAAAATCGTAAAGCAATAAACCACAACCACAACTAATAAGCAGCCTAGTAGCTACAACTTTAAAGACCATGGTCTACATATTATTAACATAATAGAAATGGTTTGCAACTCATAGCAGGATAAAGCCCAAATGGTCCGGTTTTGGATGTGCTCCCCAATGATCACTAGTTTGAGTCTCCTCAGGGCCACCTACCCAAGGCAAAGCCTTGCGTCTATCGTGGTACACGTGCTAGTAGGGTGTTGCGTGTCCCCTGGGATTAGTCGAGGTGCGCGTATCTACGGAACGCTGGCCCGGACACCCAAGGTTATCAAAAAAAAAAAAAAAGGCCAAATGGACATAAAACTTACTTATATGAACATGATACATGTGCCACTAAATATTATAAGCACTTTACTGTCATGGGTCACTACAAAGGTTATTTGAGAGGTGTCCAAAAAAAAGAAGAAAAAAAAGAATGGATAGTAGCTGACCTCAACATCTGTGAATGCTGAAAATGGTGGAAATTATAGTATCACAATGAAGAAAGTTGTTTAAAGGTTAACTCACAACAAGAAGTTCATTACATGCCTTTACTCTCAGAGCTAGTTGAAGCATCTTTAACAGTATTAGGTAAGATAAATTATCTCTCCCTTAGACAGTGTATGCTTGCTGGATTGTGTCTATGTCAAGACCCTTTAGTCTCACCACTGATTCTACATGACCTTTCAGTGTATGGAGTTCTCTCAACCTGCAAGGAGGGAATGAGAATAATTCAAATCAGACAAGCAGAATTGTGTCTAAAATGAGCCAGCACAAGCAAAATATGATACTTAAGAAGAAGAAAAAAAATCCAAATATGGAATATCCAAATCACCAAAGCCAAAGATGTTAAATTTATAAATAAACTTAACCAGAGGAAGTAAGACTTCCTTTTTTTTATTAGTAAGTTGCACACACTCAATTGGTTTTGCACCGCGACCTTACGAGAGAAGGAAGTGCCATTTGAAGTTTTGAACTAAAGCTTATTATTGGTAAAGGGAGTAAAACTTTCCCAAGCCCTCCTACGAGCTTAGATGCCATAAGAACTATGGCAATAACTGGCTGACCAAACCAACCAATGTCACAATTTTTATAAACATATATTCAAAAAGAAAAAAGAACCCATTGAATACTTTGAAGTAATTATTCTTATGATGAAGGAATAATTTTAAAACAATGCCTGCTGTCCTCTTATATAGTTATGCAGCATGATTCTTGTATAAATTAATGCAGGTCTGGTTATCAACAGAAGGATATCATGGTAATAAGATAGGAAATTCTAAAAACTTCCTGTGTCAAGTTCAAACGTCCAATTACAAAGATCGCAGCCTACCTCGCAATTTCAGCTCTTCTTTTGGCTTCTTCAGCCATGTTATTGAGTTCTGTGAAATGCGTCCGTTCAGTAAACATCTTGGTGTCAGGTGGTTGCAACCCATGCAAAGTTCTCTGTGCATGTGCCCATTGAAGCTCACGTTGTTCCTTCCCAAAGTCCTTTTGTCTTGTGAAAGCAATCTGCATAACAAAGAAATCAATCAAGAACAGCTAATAACAAAGACACCATTGAATAAAGCACTCCAACAAACCAGTGCCATTCATACCCTCTGTTCAATAACAAGATCCCAAGCTCTACCACTCAAAGCATAGCGTATGAAGAACTTTATGAAATCAAGTGGGATGTAGAAGATGATGTTATAAAGCCAGATCACGCCAGCCCAACCCCACCCAATCCCTTCAATTGCAGCAAAGCTCCAATTTGCATAGACCGCAATTACAGTGGCAATCTGCTTGCAGTGAGATTTAATCATCAAAATTTCCTCTTAATCAATTGCAAAGCACCTAAAATGAAATGAATAGGTAGTTGGCTCACCAGCTGAGCAATAATGAAAGCCACTACAAGCAACAAACCAGGACGCTCAACGAAGGACCAACTTCTAGATCGTGTCACAAATATGAGGGCCTGACTAATGGTGCTCACTTGCAGATATATTGCTGAAGCAAGCTTTCGGAAGTCATCATGAGCACTTTTCTCAAGGGTTGGCACCCCAAATACGCGCTGAAAAAGACAGGCAAGAAAATCAACTAGTAATTTGTGACAATCACAAGTAACCAAAAGAAGTGCCCATAAGTCATAACAAATACACAGGCATAGTAAAAAATTCAGATGGACACCCCCCCCCCCCCCCAAAAAAAAAAAAAAAAACGTTTTAACACATTTTTCATCACTAGGGTCACTGAGGACTAGTGCAAAGGATGAAGGTAGGCCAGCTTACCGGGAAGAAGTCTGTCTTATACGCAGCCCAGAAAAATATGACTGTCATCATTGCCAAGTAACTACCAAGAACAACGCCAGTTGTGAAAATCTCTGATAGCTTCCAACTATCCGGCAAAGGAGATGGTTTCACCCTATCTTTTGATATTGTCATGATAGTACCTAATATATCATAATGCTAGTAAGTACAAAATTCATGATTTTTTGTAACCAGCATAAAAAAATAGATATATGAAACTGTTAGTGATTCAAAATATACAAAAGGTAGAAGAGCTTTTAATTGGTTAGCACATGCAGAGAAAAGCTCACTTTTGTCAACAAAAGAGTGCATCAATTTACAACATACTACCAACAGAAAGTGTGAGACAAATAAATATGGAGCTGAAAAGACATAGATTTTGCCTGTTCTATTTGATGAAATTTCAATACTTATTAAACAATATTCCTGACTGCCTATTTTTAAGCTATTAAGCTATATTGTAACGCGTTAGAAGTCATTATAAGTGCATGCAGTGCACACACATGCACAATATAGAGCCATTTTGCTTGAGAAAAGAAATCACGAACCATCATTGAGGATGGCAATGATAAGCACCATAAAAGGTGGAAAGTCGAACTGCCATATGAGTGCGAGCAACATGAAACCAAGCTGTAAACATATCAAAGAAGCAGAACAGGTAAGTAGTATAACACATTCTGAGTGGAAAGTACCTGACTCTTCCATCTCATGTAACGCATCAACATAAACAAAATAATGCAATATGTTATAAAACCGAAGAACACCAACTTACCACTATACGGATTGTAATGGAAACTGCATAAATCTGCCAAGCAGAAGATAACATTTAGTAAATTGATCTAATACTTGTACTGAAAACTAGAGCTTAAGCCTACTTGACACAGAAATAAATTCATATAAATTTATTAAACGACCTATAATCAAAGTCAAAATGGCATTGATAATAACTATATGTTGACAGAATATAAATTATATGCATACTATATCAAAATTGAAACCAATTCTTACTGTGTAATTTTTCATCCTCTGGAAGATTGCTCGACTGGTCAAAACAGCACTAATGATAACACTAAGACCAGGTTCTGTAAGGACAATGTCAGAAGCACTACGAGCAGCATCTGTTGCATCAGCAACAGCTATCCCAATGTCAGCTTTTTTTAGGGCAGGAGCATCATTGACTCCATCACCAGTCATGCCACAGATATGTTTCCTAGCTTGCAAGCGCTTTACAATCTCATATTTGTGCTCTAAACAATTCAACAAACAATAAATCAAATCCAAACCATATAAGCAAGGACAAAATAAAATTATATTTTGGTAAACAAGAGTGACAATTAAGATTCTACAACACAAGAAATATATGATTCAAATAAAAATAAAAAATTTAAATAAACATACCAGGGAAAACACCAGCAAAGCCATCAGCTTTCTCTATCAGCTCATCAATTGGTAAAGCTGCAATAGACTCATCCTTGTTCTGTCCTAGCAAAGCAGATGAAGGATACATGTTGGTACCCATTCCCAACCGACGTCCAGTCTCCTTTCCTATTGCAAGTTGATCCCCTGACAGAAAACACAAGGCTCAGCAACACAAGTGAACTACTAAAAGATAGTGTATATCCAGAGCCAGGAGGACGGTAAAAGCCTCTCTCTAATATTACATGAGCAATCTTGGAAAGCTGATCAATAACATTACGAGTGCAGAATACCAAGGTCCTCTTTCTACCTATTTTAGTTGATTAAAGGACATACTACATGAAAAAGGTATTAAAGCTCACATTCATTACTCTTCTCACTCACCAAAACCATTGGGTGCAACCAAGCAAGCTTTGAACTTAAAGGTCCAATCTGGGTTGGGTTTCAAATATCCAAACTCAACCCATATTCAGAACTAAATTTCATACAATTTTTTTTTAGAGGGTTTGCTCACACGCAATAGCATTTTATTATGCTGTTAGATTTTTACCAGGCAGAAATGTAGCAATTCAACTACCTAACTACAAGCAAAATCATGGCTTCAAACTACAAATAGAACACACCTGTGATCATTTTCACATTCACTCCAAGATTTAAAGCCCTCCTTATTGTCTCTGCACTGTCATGCCTAGGTGGGTCAAAGAGAGGCATGAGACCAATAAACTGCCATGGGCCTCCAGCACTCTCCTTCCTTCTATCTGGAACTTCCTGCATAAATGAAATACCCAATAAAAGGGGTGTTGGTAAGGAAAAGGTAAAATATAAATCTTGTGTGATTTACCATAGGTTTAGAAAAGAGAGAACAGAAATCCTGTTACCTGGTATGCTACTGCAAGAGATCGTAAACCTCGTTCTGCAAACTTATCGATCACAGCATGAACCCTACGCTCAATGTCCGACTTATTGTGGGCAAGATTTAGAATCTAAGAATCATATTGCAGAGAGAATATTAGGATAAATTAGTGACAAACAAAGGAGTACAGCATACGCAGAGGTAAGGAGGACAACTTACCTGCTCCGGTGCACCTTTGCTGACTCTATGCATTTTACCATCAAGGTCAAGATAAGTCAACGCTGTTCGCTTATCAGTAGGATTAAAAGGAAGGAAGTGTAATTCTTGAATGCCAGCACGTGCCTTTTGGTAGCAAGAAAGCAAAAATAGATAATTAAAATCTAATAAATAAATTAAGTGAAGAAATGAATGACAAATACATTCCTTCCAAGAAAAAGAATCATTTTCTCAATTCAATGAACAAATGAAGTGTTAAGTATGAGTAACCGCATAACAATCACAAAGAGAAGGAATAATCTTGGCATCAATTAAATTTACCTCCTTTGGATCAGCCAGCATCCCAACTATAGCAGAATCTATTGCATCTTGATTCTCCAGTCTAGAGGCTCGAGCTGACATCAGAACTACAGTATCTGCATCTACTCCTTTAGCGAAAACCTGAAGAGTTTAAATTTAGGCATGCATATTGACCAATGATTTTTTACATTCGACTTGTAGAAAGAAATACACCCATAGCCAGCAAGAAGCAACACCACCTCCTAACTGACCTCGATAAGGTTCTTATCAACAGTTAATTTGTTCAGTGTCAAAGTTCCAGTCTTATCGCTGCAAAGCACGTCCATGCCTGCCATCTCTTCAATTGCTGTCATCCTCTTCGTTATAGCACCCTGCAATCATAATTATCATGTTCCATTAATAACATAAACCCTCCGTAACACACTCAAGGACATCCAAAGGGACCAAACCAACCTGTTGAGCTAACCTATGAGAACCTATGGCCATAGTCACTGAGAGTACCGTAGGCATGGCAATCGGAATACCTCCAATGAGAAGCACAAGAAGGTTGTCAATTCCAGGGCGGTATTTGCGGTCTTGAATGGGATACATAACAACAATCTCTATAATCATCCCAATAGCAATCGAACAGATACAAAAGTTCCCAATTGCAGTTAAGACCTATAAACCACATAACAAGAATAAATTTTTGAAATAAAAATCATGAATGACACATTATGGAATTAAGATAGACTGATAAGAGTATATCTATCTCCTTGCCTTTTGGAAGTGTCCCACTTGGTTGGTGGTATCAACAAGGTGAGCAGCCTTCCCAAAGAATGTATGGACACCGGTGGCAATGACCACTGCTTCAATTTCTCCCTGTTTGCAAGTTGAACCAGAATAGACACCATCTCCAGGGCCTTTCGTGACCGGAAGGGACTCACCGGTAAGTGAAGACTGTTAACCCACAACAGAACATAAGAAAAACAGCTAAAGTTCAACAAATCCAATACAACAATCAAGTCTTAGTCCCAAAGTTCAACAAATCCAATAATCAATATAAAAAGTACAGAAAAACACTGAGAGCAGCAAACCAACCTGATCAATCTTCAATGGATCTCCTTCAAGAAGCCGAGCATCAGCTGGTACAATATCTCCTAATTTGATACTGATAATGTCACCGGGAACTAGAATGGCAGCATCTTGCTCATTCCACCTTCCATCTCGAAGAACCTTCATAACAAATTCATCAGAATTGAAACCAACATAGATATTCCAACTGTTTCAGCAAATGATCACTCAATCACTCTTAAGTAAACATCTATATAAAACCACAAACGCAAACCAACTTCAAAAACCACTAATTTTCGGACAGAAAAACAAGTTTCCAAATCTGATACCTTGGCTTTCGGAGCGAGTCGAGCCATGAGAGCAGCGGCGGCATTACCAGCATTGTTTTCTTCAATGAAACTAATTGTCGAGTTGATGACAAGCAAGACTATAATACCAACAAAATCTTGCCAGTCCGGAGGCTTCCCCTGCAGAAATTTAAGGTATAATTCCATAAATTCACAGTGAACACTCGAAGAAATAGCAACAAGAACCACAAGAAGAAGAAGAAAAAAAAACTAAACACTCACTCCTCCATTAGCAAGTGCAATTGCCATTATTGCTGCAGCTTCCATCACCCATGACAGAGGGTTCCACATGAACCCCAAAAACTTCAGAAATTTGCTCTCCTAAAACACACCCAGAAGACCATACTTTGAGAAAAACAAAAACAAAAAAGGCAACATTTGAATTAACCAAAGAACAATAACTGCAGCTATAGAAATGAAACAGTACTCTTTTCTCTTCGAGCTTGTTGTGCCCAAAAATGGTGAGCCTTTCCTCAGCAGACACAGTAGTAAGACCCTCTCTGCTACATCTTAGATTCTCCAACACTTCATCAATGGGTATATTTTCCTACACTCACAAAGTTCAAATTTTTAACACAAAAGAATCATTTTTTTCACAAACAAACACACTTTAGCAACAGAAAATAAAAATGCTTCAATATTTTCAGATCTATTACCAAATCCACAGTTTCCTTCAACACAGCCTCCAGTACTTCAGGCTTCTCCCCCATCTCTTCCTTCTCCTCTAAAACTCTCTCTCACACTCTCTTTTAAACTTTCTATCTCCACAGAACCATTCACAGATCAAAACCCACTCAAAGAACCACCACCATGAAAGCCACAAAAACCCAGACTTTATAGAAAAAAAAAAAAAACCAAGCAATACCCAGTTCAAAAGAACTAATTTTGAACCCAAATTAGGAGTTGCAGAGCAAAATGAAGACAAACCACCAATACCAAATCTGCAAGGGAACCAAGAAGAGAAACCGCTAAAAGAGCATTGGAGATTAGTGGCAAGCCAGTAACAGTAACAGTTAGTCTCTCAAAATGCAAAATATCAATTCAGCCCCTAACCAAACCAAACCAAGACAAAAAACTTTATTTTATAGTAACCTCCAATTCCTAGCTTTCTTTTATAGTCTTACTTCTCCTAGTACAGTAATAGTACCATTTTTTTTTTCTTTTATATATGTAACATTTTTTTTTTTTGGTTGAGAAATTATAATTTTATAGATGAGGATACCAAACAAGACCCATGATGAATCATAAAGCGCACATGCACCAGCCGTCTCTATTTTTTCTCCTTCTTTTTTATTATAGTATGTATATTTTTTATCCAAAAGGTTTTGCTTTACTTTTTTTTTTTTTGATAAGTTAAAAGGTTTTGCTTTACAAACCATGGTGTTTGCTCAAGTGTAACAATTTGATTGTACTCGCTTGTATTTGCACTTTCAAAAGATCCAAGCAGTATAATTATTTGGTGAATTTAAAAAGTATTCAGCTTTACACGGTTCCTTCCATTTGCAGAGAGTATGTTCTTCTCAGCGAGTAGATTAGAAAAAGGAATTCCAACCATTAAATATAGTATTTTCTTTTTGTTGTAAACTTGTAATTGGTGTAACTATTTAATCAGCTTTACATTGATACCCTTGGATTCCGTACTTTCCAATTTAGTCCCTTTGTTTATAAATTTTGTCGTTAAGAACCAGTGTTATTTTCAAATAGAAGTAGGCAATGGCTTTTACGGTTTTACCCTTTTTGTAGTCAGAGAGTAAAATATCTTACCTAAAATATCTTCTTTTTTTTTTGATAAAACTTACCTAAAATATCTTACCCAAAGGGTGTTTTGTACCAAATTATCACCTATTCTTTCCTCACAGGTCTTGAGCTTGAAAGCATATTTCATTTAAGGAACTGCTTCTTGCATTTTAGCTACTCATTGTCAAGTGCATTCCACATCCGACTAAATAACTTTTCTCTATTCTATTAAAATATTAAATTCTTGTTGTCTTTTTAGAGAGAGTGACAAGGAGAGTGGGGAAGGTGTAAAATTTTGACCTGAACTCATTTAAAAAATTTTAAACCCTTACTATTATGGTTGAGTCGGCTCAGAAAATGCATTGAACCAAATCCATCCTAAAACAAGTTACATGATTAAAATATGCGTAAATGATGAGTTAATTATCAAATAGTTGGTCGGAAGAAGTTCTTTAACATTTTTTGTATGCACATATTTAATTTGCATGTTATCAACATTATTTTACATAATTCATTACAAAGGTATGTTATCTAGGGCTTATCTAAATTAAAGTTGGTGATACCATTTCGGCACTCGTTTCGGTTTGGCCATTGGAACAGGATATTTCGGTACCAGTCAATACCGGTGTTCCATTTCGGGTTTACCGCAAATATATATATATATATATATATATATATATATATATATATATATATATATATATATACACATTTTTAATACCAATAAAATTAGCAACTTAAACAAATACATCAAATAATAAAATCTTAGCAATATAAACAAGAAGGTTTATAAAATAACATAACATACAAATTCTTAAGGAAGTCACATCAAGAAGGTTTATAAAATCTCATTACATAACATAACATAACAAGGAAGTCTAATTAAACAAAAAAAAAATTCCCCCAAAAAGTGTATCGGCCGAAATGGCCATCTTACCTGGTATTTACCGAAACGCCCGAAATGACCCGAAACACCCCGAAATTTTATCCGATGTGGAATGAGAGGTTACCTCGTACCGGTTTGCATACCGATACGAGATATTCCGCCTATTCCGGCTGGAACGGAATGGAATCAATAACGTTAATCTAAATTCGTTGAAATTTTAATCCAAATAATAGTTTTTTTTTTTTTTTGGTTGTAAGAATCATAATATAAAGATCTAAAGTAAATTATCTATTATATGGGATTTACATTATCTTACACAAATTTTTGGAGATATACATAAATTGAGTAGTTGAAAGTTTTTACAATCCCTATAAATATGTCGTTGGATATGTGATATACTCTTTTATCATTTTAAGAAGTTTAAATATTAAAAACCTCTTTTCACCAAGGGCTTTATTATTGCTATTTCCAATTGAGCAATGTGTTCAATACAATTATACAATACAATACAAAAGAGAAAAAGATCTTAATTGTGTCACCTACTTGAGTTATGTTCGTCTTTTAACTTCATCAGACTGTTAATTATATGAAGTTATTTTGATATTCAAACATACATAAAAGTAATTTCATGGCATTTAACATCGCTCAGAAAAGTCAATCCATAAATTCTATCTCCAACTTGCATGCTATGATAGGGCATGATACAAGGCTACTGATGGACAAATGAACATTCAATTTGTGACTTTTGCAAACATTTTACTAAAGATGAATACACCTAATACCTATAAATAGGCAAACAAATTAAGTCATAATACTAACCCCAATGTCAAGTAACACAAAGTTACAAATTGGAACCAATGAAAAAGAAATATATTGAAATGACTGCAAATCATTTTTCGGTTAAAATATTGTTTTTGTTCCTAAAGTTTGTATCAATTTCTTTTTTTTTTCATAAACTTTAAAAAACTTATCTTCCATCCATAATTATTGAAAATATTATACTTTATGTCTTTAAACTTTTTAAAAATACATATATTTCCATCCTTCAACTATTGAAAAAAAGTTTAATTTAAGGACAAATTTTTTTAAAAAAAGTTTAGGGATAAAAAACCAAATTCATGCGAAAGTAAGGACGGAAACAATATTTTAACTTTTTTTTTTAATTACAAATAGGAAGAATTTAATTGCATATTGAAGTGTATCAAATATCAAATACAAAACACGAATTGACTTTATCTCCTAGAGAGGTTTGATGGTTTCACTCTCCACCACATTTTCAGAGAGGCTAATGATTGTGCAGATGCATTAGCTAAGGCTGGACTGTGCCCAGTTAATTGATTTTATTTCTTTTTCCTCAGCACCAGCGCATGTGCTGGAGGCTTTGGCTTTTGACTCTTCCTGTGCTACTCGGATTCGTTTAGTTTGTTCTTAATATATTTCCTAATTACCAAAAAAAAATATATATATACAAAACACGAATTGACCAAAATCGTGAGGGCAAGAATTTAATTAGACCTTTCCGTAGATAGTAGGAATAGTACTACAGTTATTTTTCGTTTTGAACAAAGCGAGTGAAAGGCGCCTTTGAATTTGACTCAACTTCGGGATTCCACAAAGCCATGAGAGTCAGTGATGAGCTTCTTTTTTATTATTGTCATATATCCATATCCCATTTTTCATATTCCATGTTTCATAGTGTGATAACATTGCATCCTATGACAATTCCATCACATGATAACATCGAAGGGAAAAAAAAACAAGACAAAAAAAACTCCTGATTCAGTGCAACTGCAGAGAAGCATTTGGTTTTCATCGAGGAAAACCAATTAATCTCCAAAATAAAAGATCATTCAATAATAAAAAATTTCAACCTCCATTTCTATTCAATATCAAACCATATAAATAAAGAGATTTTACAAAATGACAAACATTCAAATTAATCTCTATTGGAATTATATAAGATTAGGGGTGGGCAAAACCGTAAATCCGGCCGACCCGCTCGCCCGCCCGCCCGCTCGCATATATACGGACGGATACGGATCGGAATTTTAATATCCGGAAACGGTTTTTGGAATTTCAACCCGCCCGCCCCGGATAAACCCAATATATATATATATATATATATATATATATATATGAAATTGATTTTTTGTATTTGTATTTGTATGTGCTTAGGAATTGTTGCATACTTGCATTTATGTTTGGTTTTTTATATATAAGAATGGTTTAAAAAGTTAGCAAATAAGGAGGTTTAAATTAATAGTAAAAAAATGGCTAAAAAAACTAAATTAGTAGGCCCAATATATATAGTTGTTAATTTGGCTTTAAAATGACCCAAAAAAGTCCAAAACAATGATATGGACTGAATTTTTATAATACACTTGCAAGCCCAAAAAAGTCCAAAAAAAGCCCACTTGCAAGCCCATTAAACCCGACCACCCGCCCGCCAAACCCGCTCAACCGAACCTATTAACAGACGGTTAGCGGACGGATTATCCGTGAATTTATTTTCTACGGACGGACAACGGATTTGCCCAATACCCGACCCGAACCCACCCCTATATAAGATGTTAACAAATTTAATAATTTAGCCATCCTTATTATTTTACCCGATTCCTAATAACAAAAACAGAATCTTAAAATTATAAAAATATATAAAATAGAGGCACGTAACACTTAATATATTCCTTAATATAATCCAAGATCCTCTAGAATGAACTCTCAACTTAATATGCAAAAAAAAAAAAAATAATGCTTTAATTTTTAGTTTTGGAGAGGGCGAGAGAGTCTTTAGCTTTTTTTTTTTCTTTTTTTTTTTCACTAAAAGTGGAAGGATTATTAATACACCCAAAAAAAAAAAAAGATTCAGCCTTTATGAATCACAAATTCACAATACCTCGTATTATATATGCACTTTGAATTTTCTTGTGTAACACGTAATGGATGTGAGATTGAGTATCACGTATGCAACAATTAATATGATTAATTATCACTGTCTTCGCACAAAAATGTTCCAATTGGTTTTAGCATGTTTAGTATTATATGATGGAGAAACTTGTACATGTTCTGCAAGTTGCGACGTAATTCTCAACATTAGTATCACCATTGTCGGTAATTTGTTTTACTTGTCTTTTTTCTCTATAAATGATTTATTTTTCTGAGTAAATGAGTAATTTATTCTTGAACAAGGCATTCCATCGTTCACAGAACCTAAACGGTCCACGTGAATCGTGATAATGACCTTAGGCTGTTAGGCACATGGTTATCATTGCTTAATTCATTGTTCCTATCTGCCCCTTAAAAATAAAAATAATAATAATTTGTGTTACTCACGAACCAACGGTGCTTATAAATTATAATAATTATTCCTGCAGAATCACATGCAGATCACAATGGGAATACTATAAGCAGTCCACTTATATAAAAACAATATTTGCTAACATTTTAAGACTTTTTTTTCACGTCTTGTTGACACCTATTGCGTTAGCTTTCGTAGGTCACCAGTCCATCAACAACCACTGGTCGATATCCACGTCTCAAATTTGGCAATATTTTAAACGATTGGAATTCAATTGAGTGCAACTCAGCCATACCAAAGGGCATGCATTATTGCATTATGTGTGTGATTGGGATCATGGTCCATTATTGGTAGGAAAACTAACCTCATTTATATCAAACAGGCTTTTTAGGAGTAAACAAGTTAGCTTCTGGGTCTTCTTATGTGTTGGACAAGGGAAGTTATGTAGGTTTGATTGCTTTTGGAGTAAACAAGTTGGCTTTCCTAATTTGCTTTTTTGGAAATTTATTTATTTATTTATTATTTATATATATATATATTTTATTTTATTTTTAAGTAGAAGTGTATTTTTTTTTATCCACTTTTAACAAATAAACAAAAACCTAATCCAAACTTAGTATACATTTTACAGTATTTGGATAGGCGCCAAACAAATAAATTTAAACTAAAACTTTAGTTCAATGGATGCAAATTGTAAATAAAACATACATTAATTTATAAATGCAAATTGACTTTATTCAAAAATAATAAGTTCATCAACCTCAGATACTTTTATAAAACGATATAATCATATTTTTTAAGGAATAATCTAACATGAATTTTATTCTACTTAATAAGGAGTTAATTTAAGTAAGTTATCAATATTCTTTACAATAATAAAGCCCCAATATAATTAGTTTCACTCTTCCTTTACAATATGTTATACCTAAAATATTTAAACACAATAAGTTAGGTACTATACATTTGGTTCTAAGTTTAAATTCACCATGTGTATGTGGTACGTTCATAACAATAATATTTTTTTCACAGATTATCTTTTCTCTAATACAATGAGTTTAATGAACTTTGAGTTTTGGAATGGGGTTTGGCACTTTGAATAAGACGAAAGAAAAGAAGTTAACTTATAAATGAGATCAATCAATATCAATTGAGTTATAAAGCTATTGACATACCATAATGGGCAATTCATAAAGTCTCCCCCTTCAAGCATTAAATCTAGGATTGAATTATGCTTATACCAAGAAAATGGCGGTAAGACAAAAGAAATAATAGATATTCTATAAAAATAACAAATTTCACAACATTTTCACAATATGTTAATTGTTAAAGGCTAAATTACAAATTACACCTTTTAAGTTTGGTCAAGGTTCACTTCAGTCCTCTAAGTTTTGACCGTTTCAATTTAGTCCTCTAACTTTGATTTTGATTCGATTCAATTTCTCCATCCACTTTCCGTTAAGTGTTCCGTTAACTTTGACTATTTTTTATTTTTTTAATAATAAAAAAAATCAAGAAAATTAATAAAAACTAAAAAATCCACTTCCGTTTATCTCTCTCTTCCTTGCTATCTCCGCCTTTGCACTCTGCCTCTTCCTTTGGCCGTACCACCACAACATCCATCTCTCGTCTAGCCACGTTAGGGACGAACCGAGAGGCATTATGAGCGAGCAGGACGCGGTCGAGGCAAGTCGAGAAGAGAAGCAGCTGGCAGAAGCATGGGGATTGGGAGCCGCCTTGAACCTGGCAGAGTTGAGCAAGGAGCCGTCAATCTCGTCGACATCTGGGTTTGGTTTTCTGGGTATTTTTGGTTGAATCTGGTTTTTGGTTGGGGGAACTGAAAGCGATGGTGGATAAAGGATTTGGTTGAATCTGAATTTGATTTTGATTTTGGTTGAATGTGTGTTTGGTTTTCCATTCCCTTTTGGTGCTGGGATGCTGCAAGAGGCGGAGTGCAAAGGCGGAGATAGCAAGGAAGAGAGAGAGATAAACGGAAGTGGATTTTTTAGTTTTTATTAATTTTCTTGATTTTTTTATTATTAAAAAAATAAAAATAGCCAAAATTAACGGAACACTTAACGGAAACTGGATGGAGAAACTAAATTGAATCACAATCAAAGTTAGAAGACTAAATTGAAACGGTCAAAACTTAAAAGACTGAAGTGAACTTTAACCAAACTTAAAAGGATGTAATTTATAATTTAGCCTATTAAAATGTCACCTACCACAACTTAAAATAAAATAGATCATATTTAAGCCCACCGCAATTCAAACAAGTCACTTCATTTTGTTGTTAAAATATTATAAGAATTGTTATGTTCCTAGACTTTTTGAAAAATAAATATCTCCCCGAGAATATTGCACATGAATCCCAAATAACTAATAAGCCTCTAATTGAAAATAATAATATAACAATATTTTGAATAGTTTGTCCAAATACACTAACATCCTGTCATTAATTGAGATTTCCTTTTTTCCATACTAGAAAACTCTTAGGAGTAGATTGTGTTCCAAAATCTGTTTGGAATAATAGTACTTGTCATAATCAATAAGATCTGATTCTAAATAACGTGCAAGCATGTATTAAACTATGGAGGTGCATGCAGGCGATTATTGATTTTTTTTTTTTCCCACCAAGAAAGATTGCTACCCATTCACATTATTTTAATACGAGGAGAGACCAAGAGAGTGGTAATCATAATTTTAAGGAAAATATTAGGAAAAGATCTTGTTCGATTTTTTTTTCAACGTCAAATAATACATTTGATTGGACAACAAGCATTTTTGTCATTTCAACAAAAAACAGTTTGGAGCTTTCCAGCTTTCCTTAGCGCTGGGCATGCCCAGTTGCCCACGTGGGTATGTTGAAAACTTGTTGCTTCATCTTCGTGCCAGGAAAGATAGAAGAAAAGTTACCCAAAAAAAAAAATCCAAAACAGAGGACGTGTAAATTTTTTTTAGGAATAACAACATTATACTCCTCCCATCCATGATAAATAAATAAATTAGAAGTCACATTATTTAATTTGAATTTTTTTTTTTCAATTTAATTCTTTTAATCAATCGTTCTTATGGTTTGGTCTAGCCAATCTCATGGCTTTTTCCTTTCTTTAGAGGTCAATCATTCGTATAACACGATCAGACAAGTTTTACGATCTTTTTCTTTATTTTTGAAAGGTGAATCATTTTTATGATTTATAGGGCAAGTCTCTTAAAAATAAAAAATAAAAAATTCTTACTTTAGAGGTCTTTCACTCTTATGATTTGGTTGCAACAATCTCATTGTCTTTTTCTTAAGCGATGTCCTCATATTCCAAGGTCATTCGAAACATCTTTCACCTACATTAAGACTTGTTCAATGGGAGAGTTGAGTAGGGTTTAAACAAACATGACCTTAAGCTAAATTTGAAGAACACAAAATACTTGCATCATCCATTAAAAGAAAATTGAGAACAAGTAAACTCATCATGAAAGAAAAAAGAAAAAGAAAAAGGCAATATATGCTTCTCTCTTCTTTTACGGATACTTAGAGTATTCTTATATGCATATATTTTTCACCGGGCATTCCAAAGTATTGCATACGGCTAGCATATTCATTCAAATCATTAGAAATAGTCTTTTACATTAAAAAAAAAATCCTTGAGTTTATACCTTGTTTAAAACTAGGTTTCATGTTTTTAATTTTGACCATTAAAGTTTCAAACTTATGAAACCATTTTAATTTAAGGTCTTTTTTCTATCTATGTTATTCTAATCCGTAACAAAGTAGAGAAAAATTAAAATTTATGGATAAAACTTTACATCTCCCCTAAATAAGCAACTTCGGTTTTTTAGTATATAATATTTGTTTTCACTTTCTTACTCTAAGCGAAGATTTTTCTATTTGAACAAAGCTTTATTGCTCTACCATATCTATTTAATGGTTATTGGAGGGGTAAAAATCTATTCGGAAATTATCATCTTAAAAGTTCACGTCATCTGTCCGGAATAGAACCGAACAAATGTTTATATTGAATTTTGGTTCGGTTCTATTTAATATAAGTACGAAAAATCTAAACTGATGACAAGGCAGAAGTTTATTCCAGAATACCGCATTTAATGTTAACTAAATATCAAGTTAAAATCAGGATCATTAAATGTAAACAAAATATCAAGTTAATGTCAGGATTATTACAAATCAAATGGGGGATAAACGATGCAAATGAGCTGTGAATGGCAAACGTTAATGGCATGCATAAAAGAAGGAAGAGGAGGATAAGTAAAAGAAAGAGAAATATCTTTAAAGGAGGGAGGATATAAATAGAGTGAAATGCAATGGTAAAAGGGTTCCTCGATTTTACTATAATTATTCTTGAGAGAAAAATACTAAGTAATATTTTTCTGTTTTTAACAAGTTCTTTTGATTATGGAATCATGAACAAAATCATCGGAAGGTTATGGGTCAGCCCCCACTGGGTTGACTAAGATCATCTGATAGTTTGTGTCATTGTTTACTGTACAGGATTCAATTGTACTAACTTGTTCGGATTGGTTCGGATCTAACCATGGAGTAAGTTTCATCAGTATTGATCAGTCTTTCCTTTATTACGTGAAAAAATCCCACCTACAGTTCTCAAATTAATTTATGAATAGGTTCTAGATGAAATGCATAATTTTATCAACATTTTCTCCCTTTTTTTTTTTTTTACTCTATTAAAAAAAAGACTTAAACCATTGTATAAATTTGAGGCATTTTTATATGATTTCCTGAAAAAGAATTAGAAATATTCTTCACCAAATATTTTCATTTGCTGATTCCTTCCACCGAGATGAATTGATACAGGTGTATCTTTTTATTGGAATCAGAGTCAAAAGTATCTTTAATTTTCAATTAACATCGTATTATTGGTGTCAATAATAGTGGACCATCTGCATAATTGAAGATTCTCCTAATTCTAACTTTAACATCATTAGAAACAAAAATCATTGCCAACCAAAAAAGAAAAATTATAACCAAGAAAACAAAAAGAAAATATCTGACAAAATTGGCTCGTCTCATTATTGGCTGTGCATGTGAAATTGGTAGTGGGACTGTGGAGTAGACACAAGGGACCGATAGCCATGTGGCACATGTCTCATTGTATAGACAAGCGTATCTGTTTGGTTGCATGCAGCCAAAAACTTTTTTGAAACGTCAAAAGCCGAACAAACAAACAACAAATAGTTAAATCATATTCAAGCCAAAAAAATTTGACTAGAAAAAAAAAAAACCAAAATAATTATCACATCACATGAGCCTTTGTCTCTTTTTTCTAACAAAGGTACAATCCGTACTTTCCCGTAGTGTCCATTATGATCCTTTATAAAAGAAGGTAAGATTTGTATCATAGTAAGATTTGACATCAGCCCTTTGATGGGACTTCAACTTTTTTTTTTTCATCAAAAAAATAAAAAACCTTTTAGTTTTCAACAAAAGAAAAGGCTTATTCCAGTGCATCGTTGAGATGTTGACACATATATAAAAACGGTATAAAATTGAATATATGGTAACATTTTAATGGATTTAGTGCTCTTGTACACTAGACCCAAACCTTTCCCTTCAATAAATGGTTTAATAGTTAATACTTTAATGGTTACACAGTGGGGGCATTGAGATCCTATCAAAAGGCTCAATACTTTGAATATTGTATGGGTACAAATTTTATTTATTTTTTTAATTTTTTATTAAGTGGTTGAGATTGAAAGTTAATTAACTTTCAATCTCAACCACTCAATAAGTATTGCATACAATACTAATTACATGAAATCTCAATCCATATGAGAGTAACTGAGCTGTTTTAACTTTTATATGCATTTTTCATTTCACACAACAATCAAGTTTCAAAGATTGTGAGCTACGCATATTATAAGAAAGAAAATATAGGTATATAAGATAATTATTATCAATTTAAATTTCTTAACACAAATTTAACATATAAGAGTATAATAATAAGTTCTTAAAAAAAAATGTATTATTTAATTGGATCTTCTAAAAGAAATTGAAGATATATGTGGATAGATAATAATTTAAGAATAAATTACATTATTAACCATTACTTTAGAGGTGATGTTAAAATTTCAAATTAAATTATGAAGTTTTCAATTGTTACAAATTAAACTCTATAGTTTTGTTAGTTTCAAATGAATCTTAAATTTTTTAAATCGTATCATTTTAAATCCCTAATTTTAAATCAAAGTTATTACTTGAAATTTTAGGATTCAAATTTGATACAATTTTAAAAGTTATGAGTTGGATTCAGAACTAACTAAATTATAAAATATAATTTGCAACATTCTTAAATTTTAAGATTTATTTTAAAACTTTTGAAACTATCCATATGATTTAATTATTTTAAATACAAGGTTGAAAATGTAATTAACCCCAAATATTTATAAAAAAAAAACAAAATCCTTCTCAATTTGCACTCAGAAAATTATTATTTTAGAAAAAGTTTTAGAAGATCTCAATAATTCCATTTGATATAAAGGACATCCCTTTCAATTTGATATTGACTGCACAAATTTATTGTAAAAATTATGCAAAAGAAAAAAGAATGTGAGAAGAGAAAATGAAAGCCATATTTTTGGTGGGCCTTTGTACTTGCAAGTGGATGACCAATTGGCTCTTGTTATGAAGTCTGCTGTTAATGGTTGGCGTAATTTTACTCTTGCTTTATCCTTTATCCTTCTCGGATCTCGCACCCTTCCGTACCTTCACGGTACCATATTTTTTCTTCTTCATGTTTTTAAGAAAATAAATTAAATAATTTTATTTTCCTTTCTTATTTGCCTTCTCTTTTGCACCTAATAAAAGGTGGAATTTAACTATTTGAGACTTTGAGTCAAGTAATAAAAGATATTTTACCATGATAAAACACTGAGTAAAATTGTGAGTATGAGACCTACCATTTGCCGTGAACACTCACCCTATAAAAGAGGGTCAAATCTTTCATATTTCAATACATTAAAAAACACTCTTATATGCTAAGAAATTTGTAACTCAACCTATACTTCTGAATGTTTTTAAGGATTTAAATCTTATATTACTTAACTATCGATTTATTAAAACTAAAAATATATTTTTAGTCACACAACTTGCTTAATAATTATATAATCATATAAGTTATTTAAATGATTTAATAAATGACATAAGTTGGGAAGAAAACTTTGTCCCATACCTAATCAAACAAAATCTTTTTTTTTTTCTTTTTTTTTTTCACAAAAGTTATAGCAAGAAACTGTTCTTCGCAATATTCAAAATCTATATTAAGCCAATAGTAGATACGTGTGAATCGAAAGCTTTTATCTAGTCATTAATTTTTCTTTAAAAGGTAAGAAAACCTAAATCATAATAGGATAGGAATTGTTGGAGAACAAAAAGAACAGAAAAAAGAGGATAATAATCTATGTAGCACTGACATTGGTACGACACGTGACACGGTGACATGGCAATTCTTGAAAAACTAGGATATGACACAGCGGGAATACGTCAATTAATTAATTAATATATATTTTTAGGTATATTTTATATGTTTAGTCATGATTTATGTCTATTTTAAGTTTTACAATTAGGTAATAATCCGATAAAATGTTCGAAAACATATCTAGAATTAATGTAAAAGCAATAATAAAATGTTTGAAAGCAATAATCCAATAATCAACTCATCAAACAAAGCAAATAACTATTAAGAAAAAACCCACTAACTCAATATAAAGAAGACACGTGCTTTAACTTTTAAAGAACTAACCCCTCTCAAAAGGAAAATTATATAATACTCTAGGAGTACATTAAATGCGTACTTCCTTCTCTCATAGAAGTGATGGATCTCACCATGAATTTAATCAGTAGAATCCACGGCTTTTGTGAAAGGAGGGAGTATGTATTTAATATACTCCCGAAATATAGTATAGAAAAACCCCACACTAACCCACTACGATGAGAACACGGCACCCAATGTATAGAAAACATAGAACCCACACAGCCACACTAACTATTAACCCACACCACTCATGGATAGCCCATCCAACACTATTAGCCAATAGTAGATACGTGTGGATCGAAAGCTTTTATTCAGTCATTAATTTTTCTTTAAAAGGTAAGAAAACCTAAATGATAATAGGATACGAATTGTTGGAGAACAAAAAGAACAGAAAAAGGAGGACAATAATTGAGCTACATTCAACATCAATCTATGATAAGAGTTAGAGTTGGCATTTACGTGTTATGTGTTCCTTGGTTAGTTCTCTTTAGCTTAGGTGTCAGCCAGCAGTGAGGTCCAAATTCCAAACCCTTGTCCAACCAAGCAAAAAAACGAGACACCCACATTAGTCATGGCCCTCTAATTTTGACTCTTCTGCAACCAAGAAATTAATGCTGCCCAATAGCATCACATGCTGTGCTTGCCTGTCACAGTGTCTAAAATTTAATGTGACCTTTGTATCTTTTCTAGACTCGGATGCTACAACTGCCACCAAATCCATTTTTTCACAGATGAAGAAGACTTATCAGTGATTTGTGCTATTATTAGAAATTAGGGAAGTTGTGGGGGGCCTTCCATTGTTTATTTATGATACATATAATGGACCACATATTCCTCATGGTTCGAAGGTGTTTAGTGACTGTAAATCACTTCCCTTCATCTTCATTTGATGGGAGAACATGTGCATGACTTACTAAGAAGTCACACAAATTTTGTTTTCTGTTTTAATATTGAAAAATATAATCCCCCTTTGCCAATATTGTTAGACCAAATATAATATACTATTCCCAACAAACAAACTATAAGAGTGATGATACTGTTATTACAATTTTTTTACATAAATTTTATAAATTAATATATCAATTTTTGAACACAAAACAAAAAAATTGGGATACTACCAATTTCATTACTCCCAATTTTTTTTTTTTTAAATTCCCCCCTAACTTTTATTCATAAACTTTTGTCTACAACATATCTATCATTACACTAAAGCTTGCTGTCAATTTCCCAACCAGTCCACTATAAAAGCATAAAGGAAATCAGGGAGTATAAAAAATTGCCCTTTGATTGGAAAGCATATAACTTTCTGTGAGTGGGCTAGTGTTGGTTTAAAGGAAGGTTGCCTTTTGACGTCAAGTGGATTCTGATGTACAGAGATCATTCCTCTCATTGTTTTTTCTTTTTCATTGCTTTAATTTAAGTACTATGGTCTATACTTTTATCAAATCGAAAAGATAAAAAGTGCCTGGCGTCGGCGATCTTAAAAGAAAACAGGTGAAAATGTATTCCACGATTTCTAAAACTACTAGTAAATAGTAATAGAAAAGTCGGATGTGATTTGCGTTCAATATTGATACAAAAAGGCGAATATAATGTTCCCAATGCATATCATCCCCATTCCACATAATGTTTGCCATCCAAATGGCATAAGAAAAGAAGCATTACCCTAAGACATCAGAGAATATAGGAACTATCAACAAAGTAAGGTGTAAAAATTTGGGATCAAAGTAAAAATTTTCCGTTTGTTCTAAATAGTTTAACTGATAAAGTTTTTTGTGTGATTGAATAAGAAATTTGGGTTCGAATTTCGTCTACAAAAAAAAAAATCCATTGATATTTAGACTTGATGATAAATAATAATCATTATGAAGTTGACATCATAAGTTTTAAATGTGTGCTTCCTTTGTTTATGAGTTTGGACTTTGGAGCATGGTGAAGACTCAAGACTAGCCTAGAAAATCTACTGGCCTCATCTTTTATATTTTAATTTTTGGAGGATTGGCGTACTTGAATTTAGACATACTCGAAACCTATATTGTTCCTTTAGCACATGAGTTAAAGTCATATGCTAGCTAGATGCCTAAATTGCTTAGGGACATTGAAATTATATGAGTTATTTTTAGAGTTCATGCTATCAGCTTTTTTGAACGTATATAATTATAGTTAGGGGTGGGCTCGGGTCGGGCGGTTCGGGTTTGGGAGAAATATTTTATCCTACCCGACAGCTTCGGGTTTGAAGAAATGAAATCCGTTGACCGTCCATTGTGTGGTCGGATCGGACGGATCGGGTTTATCAAGTGGAGAACGGTCGGGTGATCGGGTATTAACCATATCATCAAACCCAAAATCAAACTCAAACTACAAAGTTAAAAAACGCAAAAAAAAATTCAATCAACAACCACAAATTTCCAGATCTGAACAAATGGGTCGGAGGTCTCACCGAATCCGGCGAGAATCACGCTAGATCTGGTGAGATCTCACCAAATCTGGCGAGATCTCTTCCAGATCTGGTGAGATCTCTCCAGATCCGGCAAGATCTCGCTAGATTGGTGAGATCTCGCTTGGCGGTGCTCGGTGAGATCCAGTCGGCGTTGCGGTGCTCGGTGGAGAAGATCTACTCGGAGAGGTGACTGTGATTTCGTGAGTCTGACCGTGAAGGAGAGAGAAAGTGAGAGGGAGCGGTTGAGAGGGAGACCGTGTGGCCGTGTGGGTAACGGCTAGCGCCGCTGGGAAACGAGAGAGAGAGAGTGAGGCTGAGAGTGACTGGCTGAGAGTGAGAAATGAGATTAGGTGGTAGGTGAGTGATCGGGTGAGGCATTGGGCGGGTATGTGTGGGTACTGGGTAGTAATCTCAGGGCTGGCTGGGTACTGATCGGGTAGGTATTAGTGGGCGGGTAAGGATGGGTATATATATATATATATTACTTAATTAAATATTGTCGGGCGGGCGGGTATCCACCCGACCAAAATTCCAAAAACCGTTATCCGTCCGTTATCCGGATATTTAAAATATCCGTATCCGTATCCGTCCGTATATATGCGAGCGGGCGGGCGGATGGACGAGCGGGTCGGCCGGATTGGTCGAGCGGGTCGGGTTTCACGGTTTTTTGCCCACCCCTAATTATAGTAGTAAAAAATGTGTCCGTCATTTAATAAAGCAGCGTGATGTTGGTCTTGTTGCATACTTGCATGGTAATGGCATTTTGTAGACGTGGTTACATTTGTTTTTATTTACTAGTGGAAGGAATCAACGAATTTAGAATCAAAGCTCAGAAGCAAAAGAGCATCAGCTTTTTGGAAGAGGAACGTACCAGTAGTTGTGGCCTTGTGGTGCAACTAGGCATGTGCAACTTGGCGATTCTATATAATCCCAATTCTTGAAGAATCTTTAGCAAATATAATTTGTAGATTTCAGGTGCTCCGGACAGCAAGAATCCTTCAATTTTTGTGTAGTTTATTCATTTTTTAATTTAACAAATTGTCCTGCATTGATGTGATTTTCAATCTAAATTACTCATTTCAAGGTAGCCCAAAGTTATTAAACAATTTTCTTGGCTGAAACTTAGTCATTCCTTTGTTGTCATGGTCATATCCAAAAGAACTCTTCAGACACTCCAAATCCCAAAAAACCAAATCAAACAAACACAAGAAAGTAAGAGGAGATAGGGAGTTGACAACTTCTCTCCTTTGAAGAAGACAACACCATATGTCTCGTAGTGAAAAGAATATCCACATTCTGTCGCCTGCTGTGTGTTCTTTGGTGGATTCAAATTATGGATCAAAACACAGGTAACTTGAATAAATGTTGTTCAACTCTTGTAACATTGGTTATAGTTTCCAACATATCAAAATATTTGTCTGTTTACCCAACCATTTAAACAACAAACCTAAACCTATAAGTCTAGAGATGTTGTGCCAATAATACCAATAATTATCTATGTTCAGATATTTGCATCATCCCTTTTATAAGTTATGGACTCCACAACTGTGTAAGACGACAATCCGATGCATGAAATAACTTTTCTTATTATACACCCTCAGCTCATTTAAAAAATAATAATTGCTGGGAAAATGGCAACATTTGGGATAAAAAAGATAAGAAAGTCAGAAGAGCAGCTAGCAAGAGCAGCCACGCCCAACCCATAAAGATAAGACAGCAGGAAAACAGAAGGATATTGGGCCTATTACATTATTGAGAAGGTCCATTCACTTTTTGATTATGCAGTGCATGTGTCTTAAATAAAACTAAATAGCCCCACTCTCTTAAAGCCCTTCTCTTTCCTATCCATCACCTCAAACAAAGCTTGTGGTCACCAGTATATTTCACACCTGTATAGGATTATAAGAGAACGTTATCCTCTGTCATTCACTTTGGCCATAGGATGAAGCGAATAACAGTTCCTAGTTCACAAACACGTATTTTTTCAGGTCTAAATATTCTTTTCTTAATTGTCAAGGAAGTCTTAGTTCATACAATACTGATTTTGCTGTTTACCAAAAAACTAGGAGACAGATTGCAAACTTAAAATTCATTATAAGCTGTATACATTGTACTGACTCTGGACAGTACAGATCTGCAAATTCGTCTTTTAATAATACATATCTGAAACTTATTGTGCTTTGGATAGACAAAAAAAGCATTGGCTCAAAGCACTCTTCTGGGTCCAAACAATGAAGATGAGCACACAAGTTGTTCCAAAGAAAATGTAAAACACTACAGTTGTCAAATGTCGACACATAGTCCTACTCCTACCACATATAGAGGTGTCCCTACTTCTATGCTGCTCAGAACCTGTGCAGGATGAAAACCGGGCCAATGCATCATTATTTACTTTGATTCATTCTGTCCCAGGAACAAAAATTATTACATATTTAACTCCACAAGCATAACTAAGAATATAAATCCATGAGTTGCATCTTTAATCAACCAATAAATAAATTCAATATTTCCCAAAGTTAAAAACAAGGTGAAGTCACTTCACAATATTTTGAGAATCTATGCGCTATCATTTCTAAGTATAAAGCATCCAAATCAAAGGAAGAGTAAAACTATGGCAAAAATGAAAGGTCTGGTAGTATTTCCTACTCATTTCTTCCAGTCTGACAGATGCATTGTCTCATGAGTCGTGACCAATTACATCCTTCCGATCCAATAATTATCTCATGCACCCACGGGTTGTGAGAGTGAGGATATACATATATCCGATGCATGAGAGAACCCACCCTACACTTGGCCCTCCACTTGCCCATCCACCTCGTGAAAACTTCCTACTATACACATTCTTTAATAGGATACACATGCCATATTTACATCCACTAGCAAGAACTAGCAGTGTTAATGGGCACCCCTGATGTTTAATGCTTGTAATCATTATGAAATCCCTCCCAGAACTCTTTTTAAATCGGATTTCTGTTCTGCTGTAAGCCTTGAAGGGTACTTGACATCAAATTTTACTCTCAAATTCCCCTTCCTTCCAGGTTCTTTTGAGATTGGCATACCCTCATTCGGGACAACCACCTCTGCTCCAGGTTTGACAATATCTGTCAGTGGGATCATGAGACTCCTTCCATCCAGGGTAGTTAGGTCAAGGGTCTTCCCTGTGAGGGCCTCAAGCAGTGTTATCTCCTGGTTGACTACCAGATCATTACCATCCCTCTTAAAAAGAGCATGTGGTTTCTCATCTACCACGAAAACAACATCTGCAGGAATGACACCAGGCTCCTGGTTACCCTTCTCAGGGAATGTGATCTTGGTGCCTTTCTTCCAACCAGGTTTAATCTCAATGGTCAATATCTCCTCCAGAGTCCGAAACTTACTGCAAGAGAATTGTTCATGCCATCAAATGGAAGAAAACATACAAAAACAAAGTATTCACTCAGAATTAACAGAATCAAAGCACACATTTGCAAAAGATTACCGATGTAGAGCAATGCCATATCATGCGAGTATTTTTATTTATTTTTGGTAAGTTTCACATGCACCTGGTGGATCTTGAATCCACAACCTTACCCTCCACCTTGCTCTTTACAAGAAGAGGAGGTGCTATTTGAGCTAGAGCTTATTGGCCATATCATGCCAGTAATAAAAGAGTTTGATATATAAACTAGAATTATCTTATGTGCAGTTTTTAAGACAATTTGCAGAGCTCAGTACTTGGCTTATAAAGACCTACTTTTCTTAATAGGATAGACCACGAGATTAGAGAGACTTATGCCCAAACTTTAATATTTATTGCTTCATAGGCTGCAGAACCAAACCCAAGAAAACCAGAATACAGGGATATAAAAGAAGTGAAAAGAGAAAATAGGTTTCCATTGCACAGGGGAAAGCTAGATTATTCATACATATATCATCAGGCCAAGTTTAACCCTTAATAAAAGCATTATCCCTATCGAAGAACAAAAATTTTCTGTTTCTTTTTCTTCTCTTCTTTTTTAAAATAAAAAGAGGAATCACTAGCAGTTTAGCTTCTCTATCTGAGATATAACACGCTACGAAGGTAACAATATATGACAAATCCCCTTAAGCTTAGAATAATGTCACAGTCCAAGAACTTTCTTCCTATGCACCTTACAAGGCTGACTCGTCTTCACTCTTCTATTGATGCTACTGCCTCTAACTACAGGCGGGACACTTCAAAGAATGAATGAGTGAATTCATGTTGGTTGGCCAAAATACCCCCCATAAGCATAAGCATCAAGATTAATGACTGAAATTCATAATAACAACCATAAAAATAAAGAGGCTCCAAAACATTTATTTGGTAATTAATGTACACAGCGAAATCCAGCTAGCTTTGATTTCCCAAACCAAATACAGGAGGGAAACAATTATTTTGCAACAAGCTGAAATTTACACATAGGGTTTACTTCATTCCATAACTCAAAGAACTAAAAGACGAAGTTGAAAAGCATCTTCTTAGCTTTGCTTGACGCTTGACAGTGATTGTTGAACCTTTTTCTTCTTTTAAAGTCTCATTTACCATGCATAAAGTAGACTTGTAGCTCCTTGCAGCTTCAAACTGCTTAAAGATAGAAATGTGGTCGGTTTGGCCTTGGGTACCTCAACCCAAATCTCGTCCAGCTAGAGGCTGCCCTACCCAAAAACCCAATACGTATTTGATAAATGATAATCATGTCCCCCCAACCAGACTCTCAAAATTCAGTGGTCTTACTCATAACAATCACCACACAGGATTATTCTTCCTAAAGTCTCTGGAAAATCTCCAGAAGATTTTTCTCACTTCTTTATTCACAAGAATTTAACAAACCAATGATTTCAACCCCAATTAAACCCTTCAAATCCATTACTTTGACTTCCTTAAGTATGCTGCTTTGTTGACAATCTGTTTGGCTGCAAGAGGGGAAGAGGAAAGGAAAGGAAAAGGACAATGGAGTGGAAATGAAAGGGAGAAGAAAGGATAGTAATTTCCTTTTGTGTGTTTGGTTGAAGGGAAGAAAAAGGGACAAGTTTACATTTCCCTTGTTTGTTTTCAACTATGGAAGATAATGAAAAGTTACTCATAAGTAATACTTGACTAGTATGCTGTGTACACCCGGATTAAAAAACATTAAAATTTTCAGTTGTAGTTAATTGACCTTAAATGTGGGCCTTATGGAAAGATCCAATCTCACAATCCTTCTCCTCCGTCCAACCAAACAAAGGAATTGGTATTTACATCTTCTATTTCCTTTCATTATTTACCCTTCCCTCCTTTTTCCTCCCAACCACACACACAGTGATTGTTATTAAGACAAGTCCAACTGAAGACATTAAGAGGACAAGTCCAACTGAAGACATTAAGAGACTAACCAACCCACAACAATATTTTGGTATCACATTGAATATTGATTACATGCAAGACCTCTTTAGCAGTACAAAGTTGAAAAATCTTTCAAAAGAAAACCAAGCAGCTCTCTGAAGAAAGCCATGATATCTAAAAATGTAATTCAATGATCTCTCCAACCATGTTGTAAGAGAATCAATGCTAAAAAATTTCAAGAGATAATAGCTCAATACGATCCAAGTCATCCCATCACTGAAAACCAAAGATGCAATGCTCAGGCAGTCCACAAAAATCAATATTGCACAGGCAACCAAAAAAATCTAGAGGATTTTAATTCTATTTCAAGTAAACATGACCATTCAAGATCAAAGGCAAGGCGAATGCCAACTTCAACGGCATGACCTTTGCAAAAGCCATCAATTCACGACCTCAAATTGACCGAACAGCATAATCAACTATCCTAAATTAAGCAAATGCTACTAGAAAACACCAAAGTAGCTTTCACAATAAGTCACTTCCACTCTAGGCAAGCATACCTTAATTTACCAAAATTCGTGAATTTGTTTCAACATGAAAATTAAAAATTGTAACTTTAGTGAGTTCTGTGCCAAAAGAATCCGTTTTCAACAAAATTGCAACATGAATGTGAAGCTAATGACAGAGTACAAAATTGAAATTAAACATACCCAATGGCATCATAGACGTTCCTGGAGATCCTCATCTTCTTCTTAGCGCCTTTATAGATCTCCTCCAAGCTACAAGGCAACAAGTTCTCAAGCGGGGCAGCTTTTCTCGAACCCGAAGACCCGCCAAAATCCGACCCGATTGGAGACCTGAAAAACCCATCTCTACCAAAACCCCTCGTAGCTCCAGCTCCTCCTCCTCCTCCAGCTCCATTACTCTCGGATCCGAAAATCTCGGCGTAAATGTCCTCGGCGTCACGAGGGTTGAACCGGAACGACGTCGGATGGTGGTGGTGCTGGCGGTTTTGGTAGTGATGGTGCTGTGCCCCGGGGACACGTGAGGAGGATGAGGGAGAAGAAGGTGGCGGTGGCGGGAATTGACCGGACTTGAGAGCTTCCTCGCCATAAAGATCGTAGATCTGACGCTTCTGAGGGTCACTGAGAACATCATAGGCTTCGGATATACGTTTGAACTTGGCTTCGGCTTCGGTTTTGTTAACAGGGTTCTTGTCTGGGTGCCAAATCATAGCGAGCCTCTTGTAAGCCTTTTTCAAATCATCCTCGCTTGCATTCCTATTCACTTTCAGAATGTTGTAGTAGTCCACCCCCATTGAAAAACAATAACGAATGAATTCTCTGTGTTTCTCTTTCTGTGTTTTTTTTTTGTTTTCTCTTTAAGTCTCTATAACTCTTTTGAGTGATATGTGTGTTTGGAATTGGAAGAGGTGGTCGGGGACGCCGTTGGATGAGTAACGGAAAGGAAGTACAGCTGGAGATCCGACGGTTACGGAAGGTGTTTTCTTCTAACAAGGAGCGAATTTTGTCATGTGGGTCCCACATCGCCAACGTGCAGCTTATTCTTCAGTAGTTTGGGCTAGATTTTTTTAATAGTTTGTATAAGCTACAATCCACTTATCAAAAAAAAAAAGCTGCAATCCACTTGGGCCGTATAACCATTTTTTTTAAACGACATGTTTATAATTGGACAGAATACTGAACTAAACTTGGAAGTGGTGGGCCTGTCTTGAAGGGAGTGAGTAGTGACAATGATAAACATAAGAAAGGAATTGGTTCTTTTTTCTTCTTATTAGTAGTTGATAAATTAAATTCTCTGCTGCAAGTGAGATTAAATTCTTGTTTTCTAGAACGTGAGGAACAAGACAATCATTGATGAGGAGTAAAAGTTGGTGAGATTGATAACATGTTTATAGAATGAGTTGACAAATCAAATTTTTTTAAGTTTATAGAGAGATACTTTCACTATTTATTATACTAGATTATAACCCGTACAATGTGCAGCTTTTTTCATTGTTTTTCTATAAATATGTTACTAACAAAACAACTAAACTAAGAAGAAGGAAGAAATAATAACAATAATGAATAGGAAAAAAAATTTAGAAAAAAAAGAGTGTAAAATAGAAAATGTAAATAATTTTTCTTTGTGCTTAAAAATAGAAATGGATCATTTTTATTATATCTCATTAAATGTATTATACTGATTTTTATTATATTTCATCAAATGGGGATATTGAACATAAAGTCAATGGAGGTTTATATCCCAGGGTTGTATTGACTTAGCAAAAAAAAAAACTCATTTCACATCGTTTATGAATTTTAATCACTTTGGTGAACCTCAATTGTTTCATACAGGGATTCTAAATGTTCAGAGGTTTCTCATTTTTGTTTAACTTACAACATTTTGATAGTACAAATAAATAATACAATTTGTCACATATTTATCTCATTTTTACATTTTTTGACTTTCTTTTGTTTCTCTTTTCATCTTTTTTTTTGGGCAATTTATCACTTATTAATAATCACATAAACAATATTTGTGACCTTAGAAGTCCATCATATAACAAATTGGTCCATAGAGATAAAAATGACAATGTCATTTTAAGTCTAACATGTATCTTAGGAAAATTTAACACTTAGAAAAAAAAAAAAGTTAAATGTTATTCCCACTGCCCTAAAAAAAAAAAAAAAAAAAAAAAAAAATTTTACTTAAGGATTGAACCCATGCTCTCACCCACATAAAGGGGTGAGACTTTTTGAAGAGAGAAATGATCACTGGACGAATGCTCAAGTTTTAATTTAAATGTATATTTGAAATAACATATATTGTGATTAACATATTTGGCTTAATTGGAGCATATTGGGTAGTGGGTATTTAATTTATTAATTGTGTTATTTTTATTATGGGGGAGTGGCCCAATGGGTATTTAATTTATTAATGATGTAATTTTTTTTTTAATAAACTAACACATGACAAGCAGAAAACGTTGCTTTAAATGCCACCACGTGGCAGAAAGATGACAACGTCTTCGACTTAAATATATATATATAGATGTGTGATGTATGATTATGTAGGCATAGGATCATCATGCTTGTCTCTTTTGCTTTCTTTCATCATATTCTTTGATTCTTTCTTGTCACTGAATTAAAGATGGAATCAATAACCAATGAGGTTTGTATGTAAGAAGACAAATGGAATGGGCGTAGTTGAACAGGATTTATGTTGGCACTACCCAAAGCAACACCTACTCTACTATCTTTTCTTACAAACAATTGTAAAGAAGATTGTTGTGAACTAATTCATAGAATCTTCAGCTATTAGCTTGCTTCATATTGGTGCAAGAATAAAACTTTTTAAAATTTCTCCAATGTGAAACATTTCCAACAAACAACTCTAACTGGTTTCTGCACAATGTTAGAAAAGAACTTAAATATTGAATCATCAACCATGAAAAACATGACACAAATATACAAGAATATGTGACACTCATTAGAGAACTGTAACATACTTCCACGAAGCCGGTAACAGCTGACAACTTCGGCCAGTACCACAGCCACCTGTTGCATGATCCATGCAGCCAAAACCCAACTTGTGTCGACCAGTGTAACCGAAGAATATCCAGTGTTCCCCCCAAGTTTTAAGCAAAAAACTCACATTTTTCGTGTATATAATTATAAATGATAAGGAAAGAAACTCTTAGGGGGGAAGAAAATAATTAAGATGAGGAAAACTTTAACTCATACAGCAATAGCTTGACCAGTAATCCCATCGTGAAGCTGCAAAGAACCATCTTTCATCAGGTTAAGGCTCAAACTCTTAAACCTCTCCCTTGAATACTGCCGAGATGCCTTTCTCCAATCAGTTCCAGTTTTCATCATAGCAACAAATTCCTCATAACTAACACGGCCATCCTGAAAAGAATTCGGAAAATATTATGAGCCTCAGTACAAGCTATTGGAACTGAGAGAGAGAGAGAGAGAGAGAGAGAGAGTTGTTTTAACTCATAAAGAATTTCAGATTTTCAACATCAATTTTGAAATCTGGAATAATTCTGGGTCATTTCAACCTTTTGCTGTGCAGACACAGTATTTTGACAAGTTCTACAAAATTATCAATGATGCATTTGTTTTTGAATTGCAATATGCTCTGAAAGTAATATTTCAAAAGGGGGAGACCAGAATTTCATAAACCATGAGATGATAAGGCTTGAAAGACGGACCTTGTCTGTGTCAACCTCACGCATGATGTCATTCAGCACTTCAGTATCAAATTCACCGGAGTCATCTGCTAAGACTTCCCGTAGTTCATTTGATTCGATATATCCACTTCCATTTTTGTCAAAAAACATAAAGGCTCTGCGGAAATGCTCATCATTCTCCATTCTTTGCAAGTGAATTGTCACTGCTACAAACTCTCCATAGTCCAGTACTCCATTCCCGTCAACATCAGCCTAAAAAAATACCACACGTTATTTTCTATCAGTATGACTTTAACATTTTTAAACCTTGGAGCATAGAACCATACTTAGCAACACTATCAGAATGAGTTCTAACTCAAATGACATCTCCTTTCCTTATAAGAGCAAAGTGGAATATGAGATTTAGATTTCAATAAATGGTGAAACTATTGTCATCCCAACCTGAACTTGTCCCTTTTATAAAATCATACTCCTCTAGAAGACATCTTTTTCAATCATGCAGAGTATGCAATACTTGCCAAGTGCTTAGGGCATCCTAAATGCATATGAATACTTGATATCATCAAGTTCCAAGCATTTTCGGGGAGGTGCCAACAATCTCATTGTATAGTGGTAATTGGTAAATGGCAAATGGCAGCAACAGGGTTTTAGGGTATAAATTTTGATTATTGACTGGTGGTGGGAAACAACATAGGAGGACAGTGGTTTGACAAGAATAAGTCTAACCAGAGGAAAATCCAGAAAGCACAGTGAACTAGTGCAGTGAACTACTTATTGGAAGCATGTAGCAGGAGTCATTTCAAAAGGAGCAACAAAGGGATTGAAGTGATGTGATATCACCTCAATCCAAAAGTGGTGGTCATGCATAGAATTGAAAACAAATAGCGTAACTTCCTATCTGAACTTAAGGAAGCATAAAAACGTACCACTTCCATCAGCATTTTTATCTCTGGTTCAGCCAATTGTGAACCAACCTTCCGCAGCCCAGCCCTCAATTCCTCATATGTTACTTTTCCATCTTTGTCAGTGTCCATCAATGTAAACATATCTCTAATCACTTCTACCTCTTCAACAGACAAGTGTTCAGCAATTACCTACAAAATTGATTGAACAACCCCAAATCATCCACAAAGGTTTACAAATTTCAGATCACTGCCATTATAGTCAGAACTGGAGCTGACAATTAGACCTAAACCAAAAATAGATGCTTACCCGAAGGGCTTTCTTTTTGAATCTGTTCATCACAGAAAACTGTCTGAGCCTTGTCCGCACGATATCTCCCAATGGGACATTTGGAGCTTTCTTTGCATTTTGCAACCAGGGGTGATCTATCAAAAGACAAAAAGAAAATAAAGTGAAAGATCAGTATACCTGTTTCAAGAAAGCTACCCTGTGCTAGAGCAAAACTTAAATCTCTTAACAGTTCACATATACAGGCATTTCAATGATTTGCCTCCTTGTACTAGCCAAAAAAAAAGTGTATAAATAATAAATTGTCTCCGGGTGCTAATGAGAAAATCCATTTGTGTGATTGTGAACACTTGCTCGCTTCTCAACACTTAACGGACAAGCACTCTGAATACAGGGCTATCACATGTGATTATGTATGTGATTTCCATTGAAATTTTGTAAAGGAACATTATAGTTAAGCTTCTTCTTTTTTTTGCTTAATAACATTACAGTCAAGTGCACAAGTGAAAATGGTGAAGTCCAGCCTTTCATCATGGTATATAGATTAAACAGAGTGATTTGAGGAAGATCTAGTCTATAGACAACACCAAAAATGAGCTTGCCCCAGTAAAGCAAAAAGTTAAGCGCCCAATGAAATGATCATGAAAAGTGGTCCTCAATTTTAGTTTTACAAAGAATTTAGTCTCAAGAGTGGGTTTTCAGTACAGCCAAAACTTGCAGATTCATTAAAGCATGATTACTGACATTCTAAGGCAGAAACTGGTACTTAATTCTCCCAAATTAATTCTATCCTGGAATAAATCTAAAATATTATGAGTAAGTTGTCACCATAAAAAGAACTAAAAGTACAATGTGTGCTGCCACACCAAGAAGTTTTTTTTTTTTTCTGTTTAGTATGGACACCCAATAGCTTCAATATCAGCCAAGACATCCATCCAACTCCAACCTAGAAATGATCATTTTCCTTCTCCAAAACCCATAAATTGATAACCTCGTAAGACGCCACTCACTTTATAATTATCCTTTTCCTTCTCAATCCCTGACCACAGTCTTGGAATTTTATTAACTGTCTTAGCTACTTGGGCTGGGAATCTAAAGATCGAGAAGAAGTACACCACATGAACAGAGAGTTTTGATCAAGTCAAAGTAGTTCAACCTTAAAATATCTCTTCTCCCTTTTTGCTAGCCACTCATGAGATTTTCAACCACTGGACCCCGAAATTCCACACGAATAAAGGAATACCGACGGCAATACCCTTATTTTCATAGTCAAAAACTAGCAAAATCTACTAGCACATGGTCGTCTAGATCAATGACCACTAGTGATCCCATGCTTATTTATTAGTGGCTAAAGTTATCTCAAGATCACTATCTTGAATTTGAAACTTTGTTTTCTCAATAATTTTAATCAAAGAAGTGGAGGGTGAGACACCTCGAATTCTCTCTCAAGGCCACAGGAAACCTTGAATGGAAAGTTGGAATTGAAAACCCAACTAACCCCAAATATACGCAAGGCAATAATTCATAGTGGTGTGGTCAGTGCTACTTCAATGCATCACTAACTTGCTTAAAAGAAGCCCATAAAAAAACTTGAGTAATTAAAAAAAAAATTGATAGGTAATAGACAAAATTTCATTAAGAAAGGGTGTAGTGTGCATAAAGTATGAACACTAACACATCAAGGAATTACATCATGAGAAATTAAAGACAAAGAGTAATTAAAAATTGGAACCACATTAACTATGATACTCAGCTAAACAACTTACCAAGCACTTGTTGAGCAGTCAACCGCTTTTTGGGATCCTGCTCCAACATCTGGCGTACAAGGCTCTTAGCACTTTCAGAAATCTGAGGCCAAGGCTCCCTCTTAAAATCAATGACCCCTCTTAAAATTGCAAGAGCAACACCCTGTTCACTCTCTGCCACAAACAAACAATTACAATGAACATCTTCACAATCCAATACAAGATTTCATCAAAATTGGACTATTATTTAATATAATAAATAAAAGTACCTGCCCAAAATGGAGGAACCCCACATAACAAAATATAAAGAATCACGCCGGCACTCCATATATCAACTTCTGGTCCATAGTTCCGTTTCAACACCTCTGGTGCCATATAGTACGGACTCCCCACGATCTCCGAGAATCTCTCTCCTAAACCCCAAAAAATAAAAATTCCATTTTTAATATTCAACCATAGTACCAAGCAAAAACCCATTAAAAAAAAATGAAAATTTATCTAAACCCAGTACTTAAATTCAACAACCAAGCAAAACCCAAATATCAAAAATAAAAAATCAACAAAAAAAAAACAAGAATTAACGTTACCAGTCTTAAAAAAGACGGAGAGACCAAAATCAATAGCTTTGAGCGGTGAGTGCTCTTTCTTATTAGCGAACAAGAAATTCTCAGGCTTCAAGTCTCTATGCATGACTCCATTAGCATGACACATCCGAACAACCTCAGCTATCGTCCTCGCTACACTCGCCGCCGCTCTCTCGCTATAATGTCCTCTCGCCACAATCCTATCAAACAGCTCGCCACCCTCACAAAGCTCCATGACCAAGTGCACGTTCTCACTATCCTCATACGTTGCCTTCAGCCTCACCACGTTCGGATGCTCCGGCAGATTCGACATTATCGCCACCTCACGCCTCACGTCCTCAATATCCACCGCAGTCCTCAGCTTCCTCTTCGATATACACTTACACGCCAAAGCCTCTTTAGTCTCTCTATCCGTACACAAGTACGTGATCCCAAACTCTCCACGACCCAGTTCACGACCCAGGATGTACTTATCGCCGATTCGAGGCCGGTGACTTAATGGTATCACGTCGTTCAAGACCCGAATCGGTGCTGGTGATCGAATCGGGTCATCTGAATACGGGTTCGGTTTTCTGTCCCGGGTGCCTGGTTTTTTCTTGTTATAATTCTTCTTCTTCCTCTTCTTACGGTTATAGTCGTTGTCTTCTTCTTCGCTCTCCGGTCTCACGCAAGCGTTACAGTTTCCCATGCTATCCTATAGCTGTTTCAAAAAGACTCACACTTTATTACAGACCAAAACAAAAACACTGAGAAACAGAGAGTAATCAGAGTATATTATATGTGTATGTGTGTGACGGAAAAAACGGTGCGTTTTGGTGGAGGAAAGGGCGGTGGGATAATAGAACCGGCCGGGGAGGGAGAAAACGCGGGGTTCGGTTGAGAAAAAGAGGGGGTTTTGAAAAATAAAGATGCTTTTATTCAAGTTATCATTATTTATTATTTTTTATTTCTTATTTTATTAATATTTTATATTATATAATTACTATGTCCATGAGTACTGGCTTTAATTATGTGTTTTCATTTGATTAAAGGTGTGATTATGATGAGGGTGGAAAAGGAAGGTTGGGTTCATTGGTTGATTAGTGAAGAACGTTTGAACTTCGGAGTAAAATGATTTTTATTTGGTTGAGTGTTTTACTGATTCAACCTTATTATGTGTTTCTTCTATTTTGGGACGTGGGAGTTAAGATTAAGACCGTGGAAGTGAGATAATGTGCTGAGAAAATTTTAGAATCCATTATGGATTCTTAATAAAGTAATTTAGGTGGATTCGTGATCCATGTATTATTATCCAATACCATATGTTCTATTATCTCTTAATTGACATATTTTAATGCTAAATGAAACAATTATGTTTGTATATTTGACTTAATTGGGAAAAGCTTGGGTCTAGTGTACAGGAATATTAGACCCGTTGAGATGCTGCCACGTGTTCAAAAACTATACAAAACTAGATACGTGACAGTA
The DNA here is from genome assembly GCA_907173295.1 of Fagus sylvatica. NCBI lineage: Eukaryota > Viridiplantae > Streptophyta > Magnoliopsida > Fagales > Fagaceae > Fagus > Fagus sylvatica. Next base: position 8,111,513 of record OU015770.1, on the reverse strand, counting down.
TCTCAACTGATCCAGTGCTCCTGTGCACTGGACCTAAGCCACTCCCAACTTAATTATATTTTTTTAGGGATTTTTTCAATTGATAAAAATTTTAAAAATGAATATAGATAATATTGAATTTAAATGTGTCTATGCATGAAGTTTAAAATTTTAAATACAAAGTTACTAGCTAGTTTTTTTTATTATATTTGTTTTCAGAGATTCAAGAACGATTTAATACCTAGCAGCAACAACCATACATGATGAGTTCACAAACAAGAATATTTTTCTACATGGAATCTTATCAGATGGTTGGTGGTGTCCATATAGTCACAAGGTTAGAGGGCCAACGGCTGCTTGCATCCGTCGATTTTACATACTTTAAGTTGAGGGAGTGACGTGGATGGTTGAGATCTCTGGACATTAGTTGTTGTAGTTGTTCACCAGTTCAAAGGGTTGTGGTAGCAATATTTGACTTAATCGCAGGACTAATAGAATTCTCGAAGCAAAAGTTTAACTGAAATAATTAAATGAGATTTGGGCAGTTTGGTCATGACAAAAAGTGATACTGTAATTTTATTGACCAAATCCATTTTCTAGAACTCAAAGAGCACAAATGAAATAAGCTTATCTAAAATAATTAAGTTAGTAATTGAGTAGGTAATCTTCCGTATAATAAAATGGGAGTGGCTTGGGTCCAGGACCCGTTGAGATGCTGCCACGTGTCCAGTTTTGTACAATTTTTGGATACGTGACAGCATCTCAACGGGATCCAGTGCTCCTATGCACTGGACCCAAGCCTTTCCCTAATAAAATAGAGGCAGGGATATGGACACTGCATAATTGCAGGGTACTGAATGCTGCGGGAGTGTTGTTCGGTTTGAAAAATTAATCCAAAATAGCTTGATAATGGTTTAAAATATGGGAAATCTTCAACGTCTAAATGGTTTCTCTTTTGTATTAATTGCAAGGAAATTTCTTTGTAGTTATTATAATGGATTGGTTGTGGAATAACAAAAAACAAATTGGTCAGGTCAATGTTGAATATGTGCAGCCTCATAATAAGTATGAACAATTCTTAATTGACTTTATTCAACATGAACCAAAGACCAATTGCCAACCAATCATTGAATATGTTGTTATAGTGAAATTGATTTTTGTTTTGAGGATGAAATTAACTTTGGTTGACAATATTTTAGCAAGAAGGTTTTTAGCTTATTTTATTATTCTTGTAGGGCGTGTAATATTCTCGTCTCTCACAAATCGAATTATTACAAGAATAAATCTTTTGCCATAATCTCAAGATGCTGTTAAGAACATCTCTTTTGGAGATGCCAAAAGGAATTGATAATTGATGTGACAAATTGAAAGTTTAAATTTAACATATTGAAAATTAGACACTCCAACCGATATGTCAAATTTAAAATTGACATTTACAAATTTGAATACTCTTTGATTAGATGTCAAATTTGAAAGCTGTCATTGTGATATCAAATGAAATGTCAGCTTTGACATCTCCTTCTAACACAATCAAGAGCTTTTTTTTGTTGTTAGATGGGGTAATGTGGATTTAGCAGCTAGTTTGAAAATGCTCTAACACACTTAAACCCAAGACCTCATATATCATATGAATCGAAAATCTAGACCAAAATCTTGGAGTTAATGTTTTTATTAAGCTACTAGCATATAAAGAATTATACAAACAAGAACACATATTTATTCTTATAAATTCGATTCTGACTCAGAGTGAAGTTTATTTGAGCAAAAAGATTGCGTGTGAAGTTTCAACGTTTTTTTTTTTTGATAGGATCATCTCAATTACTGAATAAAAAGAAAAAGGAAAAAAATTGGAAGTAGGTGGAGACTTGGTCAATAAGATGGACAATTTAAGATTCTATTGTTAAAGTCAACAAAGATGCTGAGAGGTCTTGTTCAGCTGCTACCATAAAATGTTGATTTCTTTCTTTCTCACCGGCTGACCCCTTTATTCCTTTACCCCGAAGTAACATTAATAGGTGTTCTATCGCTTTGACCCAAAAAAAGTGACAGGAAAAGTTCTTTTTTGATAGCCAATTAAAGCAATTTTTTTGACTTGAAAGCCAGATAAAAAGTTTTTTACCATCTAAAAAGATTACTAAGGGGCCAGCCTAAAGTCTAATTTGGAGGTTGCTTATCTCAAAATACTTTTTTCTTGAATAATTGAAACAATGGTTTTGAACTAAAAAATTCAAAAGAAATAATAACGTGTGATTCTGAATCTGATCTCCTGCATTGTGCACGTTTTTTTAATTATTTTTGGTCGCGTTATTAATTGGAATTACCAAAAAGAAAGAGTCAATTGACTCATTGATATGCATATTTACCCTCTCTCTTTTTTATGACATTGATATGCATTCTTACTTCGATTTTCCATTTCTATATCTACATGGAAACAAAACCCATATGGGTCTTACAAAGTATCATTTTTTTTCTTCAGTCTAAACATCAAGATATCTTGTTATACTTCTTGTTTTCTTGATCTTTGAATTAGGAAAGATAACTCATAAAATTCTTGGCTGAATGTTGTTGTCTTTTTTTTTTAGTATCAAACCTTAAGAGCTTATGTTGTTAGTTATTGTTATTTTGGACAGTTTTTTACCTCAGGAGCATGCGATTGCTTCATTATTTAACGACAATGACTAGAATAACACCTGATAAAAAAAATTAGATTAAAATGACATGTTTAAAATGTTAAGGACCATTTTAACACATAGGACAAACGTTGAAAACCAAAACCATAATTAAACATTTTTATAATTATTTGGGTTTTTATATGAGATTTCTACCTTACGGTAACAACAGTAACAAAGTAATAATCCTAAGAAGAAATCGGCAATTCTACGTCTATACTATAACAGTATCCAAATTAATATTCTTCCATTACGAATTGTACAATTCTATGCATTGAAAGAACTTTGAGACTCTCACGAGCTAATAGCAACCACGAAGTCAACAAATTAAAGGAAACCCTCTATGTCCTTCAAGGGATATCTTTTGTTGGTATAACACGCAGATTCCAACCTAACCCATATACTAGACGCCCTTAAATTTTCTCATTACAAACACAATAAGTCTTATGGTTTGAATTCTAGTCTTAACTTTCGACAATTCGACCATGATACTTCTAGGAAAATCCTTCAAATAACACAACCTAATCAGTCCAAGAAGACTCATTATTTTGGGTCCCCAATTTTTCAGGAAAGTTTTCCACAAAATTAGCTAATTACCAAGTCTCCCAACAACATAGAGGTATTGTGAAAATCTCTTGGGAAAACAATGTTTGGAAAAGTCTTTGGAAGCTAAAATTCCAAAAAAGATTGAAACTTTTCTTTTGGATATTATTCCAATTAGGTCAATTCTTTGCCAGATGATTAGCATTAATATAAAGCTTTTATGAGTATGACAACAATCGAGAGGAATAATAAGAAAGAAATTATCTTTGTGTGGACAAAAAGTATTTGAAGACTAAGACCTATTGATAGCAGAAGCCATGGCAGGGCACCTTGCAATAGAAAAAGCAGCAAAACTTGGCCTCAAACATGTAATTTGGTCTATTGAAATTTTTCATTTTTTTTTAAACCAAGAATCTCTTAAAGTTATTTTATAACTGGTGTGTAATTCATGCTTTCCCATAAGCTAATTTTGTAGCCCAGACTTTTATCAAGTGGGCTATTTTGTCTAATAGGGTGGGAAATATTCCTATCTCCTCCTTCCCTGATTTTTGCCTTGGGTTGCAAGAGTAACATGACCCTTACTTCCCCTTCTTGATTTTTATTGTACCATGTTATTTTTCTTCTAATGATATATTGAAATTTTTATTAAATAAAACACAAATGAAGAATTCTGGTCCTAATCACCTCCATGATTTGGGAGATACAAGCAAGGAGCCATTGATCGACCACGAGAGCTAGCCCTTAATTTTATGTATGAGAAGACATTTTACTTTCAAGAAGACAACAAAGTTCTTCCTCATTCATCCCCAACCTAAAACTGGATAAAAGGATAAGGGGTTGATCTCTTGAACTCTCCACTGGTGAGAGCAACTGTATCAGAAAAAAACGGATTATATTACATTTTGATACAAAAGAGAAAATATTAGTTACAATAATTAATGAAACATAAAGAAAGTAGAGACATGCATAAGATTGGGCATTTTAATTCACGTCATATTGTGCGCAAAATAATAAGCCTAAAACTTGGAATATCACACTACCAATCTTCAAAAAAAGGGCCCGTGCAAGGCAATGGTAGTTTTTAATTAGTGGTCCATTTAGAACTTATTATATGGGACTATGGGTAATAAGTGTATAGACACAACCTTTTTTTATAAATTTTTCCATCAATTGACACTGGTAGACAATAAAGTAATGCAAATGATGAGTCTACATTAAAATCAATAATAACTTGTTACTTTGCCATATTGTGAAAAAAATTGTGTCTGTAGTGTTATTGAAAAAAATGAAGTTCAATACTTTCAACATATTCTACTCTATCACAAGATAAGATAGATGATTTCTCACAACAACTAAAAATTACATAGACCAAGCTATAGGACTCGATTGGTATGCTTGAGTTGATCATTTTATAAAGAACTGGTCATATTGGATGGTGTATATATTTGAATTTTTTGTTTCCTTTAATTAGGCTTTATCTTTTATAACTTAAACTTCGCTCGGCAGATTTGAATATTATCTTTAGGTTCAACGTCACTTCCTAAGAGTATATTTTGGAACACCTCAATTATGGGAATAGGACCTTTAAAATTGTATCACTAACATTCACATTAGGTATCAAAAAGTTTTTATATCAAAAAAAGGTATCACAAAGTTTTTCTTTTTCTATATTAAAATAACGAATAACCCACAAAGCACCTCACCTTGAGAATGCTTTTGCCACCGTCCTCGATTGGCATCGTTAATGTGACATTTCAATCATGGCAAATTTGTAGTGATACTTGTGCCATCTCATGAGTCCTGTGGAGGTCCATTGCTTCTGTCAGATGGTGAAGGGTTGGACTGCAAATATTTATGTTTGAGAATGGCCAATGCGGGCAATGCAGCGTTGCAAATACCCAAATTTCCAGCTGCCAGTTCAATCATGATGGAAAATGTTACGTTACAGTAGTGATATCATTTTCTTTTATAGTAGAAATGGTAGTGTCACCATTTCTACTATGTGTCATCAATTAGTAAATATATTTGACCGCATGAAGAAAGGAATGGAAAAAGAGAGCAAGCAAACTAGTAGATACATCTCATGCAAGGGAAAGAGGTGGACCTTACTTTTTTTGGCCGCAAGAATTGAAGGCTACTTGATCTCATACCATAACCAAAGGCAAGAATAATGATGGAAAAGCCCCCATTCACGTAGGCAACTTTATACCCTGGCATAGCTAGTAGGCCAGTTCCTAGGTGAAAAAAGAGAAAGGCCATGTTGACACCATGATGATGTTTAATGATGTGTTGCAAGAAAGCATGTGTTCCTTCCCAGCTCACCACCACGCCAACTGAATAAAGCAGGTTTACAAACTTTTCGACCACTTTTCAATTTGAAAAAGTGCACAAACCCTACAATGAGATTGAGGAAGCATTTTCGTAATGAACAGTTAACTCTTCCCCTAACTACAAGATGGGGTTCTTAAAGAGTCATTTGAATAATGAATTTTTATGGATTGAGTACAATTCATGAATTTATTATATATAATAACGAAAATCATGCAATACAAAAGGTTAAATGGTAACCCCAAAATGGAAATTAAACTCTTTTTTCTACTCACATTCTTGAAGCAGTATGAATTAATTTTGATGTATCTTCTTAAATTAGCATTAGATGATGAGTTGGACAGAGGTTGGCCGGCTGCTTGCGCCCGGTGTTTAAAGGTGACACGGACACAACAAATTCTAAAAATAATCACTTGTGTTCCAACCAGTGCGACTTAAGCTTTACTCCAATTGGACATCATCCAAATCTTAGTTTTTAGACTTGATAGGTACCTAAGCTAGCCTACAATTTGAGTAAGTGGAAACCAATCAAAGCCTCTAGCTAGGTCTGGTTATGCTTTCTGTCATATCTTCTGTAAGCAGACGCCTCCATCACTAGAATTCTAGAAGAGTAACAAAAGGTGAACCACGACCAAATTTCAGATTTACTTTTACAAGAATGTGCCTAGTATTGCCAAGAATATCTTGTCAAATCTTAGATCTCTTTTCCACCTTGAACCTAGGCAAGTCTAGGCTTTCCTTTGGCTCATCGATTTGAATGGATACTTGTGATTTTAATTTTCATTGTGGATAAGTCTAAGCTCCTGTTTACTTCTAGTGGTGTAATTCTTGTCTAACCTGTCATGATAGCAATCATTGATTACACTTTTTGTTTGATCCGTTTGTTTCACTATAAAATATTTTTCATTATAAAATATTTTTACATGAAAATTTTAGGAAAAATTTTTTTTTTTTTTTTTGGTTGCATTCTGAAAAATGCTCTGGAAAATATTTTACAGTGTTGTGCAAAAGATAGACTAGAAGGGGCGGGAGGGTGAGGCGTGTGTTTTTGGAAAATGGTTTACGAAAGGCGTAAACCATTTTCCAAATTTTAACAAAGGATTTTCTGGTCAACGGAAATTATTTTCCGTTTAATCACTATTTTTCAGTGAAACAAACACTCGTAAATCTGAAAATATTGTCCGAAAAATATTTTACAACAAAACAAACGGAATTTTAGTGTCCAATGTCTTGTCTTTCTTTCGAGTATCTGACTATTCCCAATGTGTTGATTATGAGAAGATTTAAGCCTTAGACCTTATAGATCACATGAGACCTAAAAATTCATGTAGATGTAATCTAAATCCCTCGACGCCATCCCTTACTACAAGAAGTGCATGCATTCCCCCACCCCACCCCCACAATATATGCTAATTAATGCAACACCCTTGACCATTTGGATCAACAATTCCTATGGGGTCTTCTCCTGAAAAGGAAAATGGTATATCTTAGAGCTTGGTCCACTGTCACCAAGGTCCAAGGCCGAAAGTGAATGGACCTAGAAGCTAAAGTGAACTTGTGGCTTATTTGAATTATGAGCCCAAATCCGCATTAATTAAGAAGTATAACTCTAAGCCCGCATCTTTATATCTCTCGTGTTGGGCCTTCCAGAAACTTGCTCGCTGGTACGTCCCCCCCACCCCAAAACAAATGGGGGGGTCTCTAATGTCATCTATGGTATTCCTATAATTTTATTTTTTTATTTTTTTCCAATTTCGTAAAAAGATAAATTATAATTAAACAACTCCTTATCAAAGTTGATTGGATCTCATTCAGTTCTACATGTCATAGGAGGTTGAGTTGAAAATTTCTTTAACAAAACAGAAGAAAAAAAAATTAGTTTGCTTCGTAATTAATTGGAAAATATAATACAACTTGTTTTGCAATATTACAAGAAGTCCTTTTCGTGGTACAGAAAGTCGTTCTGCCATCGTATACATAGCTTTTTGTTGTCGACAAAATTGCTCATTATGCTACAAAGGTCTAATTTGTTATGGTACAAGTTCTACTAGTCATTTCTGCCGTGTGCTGCTTCCCCTGCTACAAATAATAACTGTTGTGCTATAGGTTTTTGATAAGCTACAAGTCGCTTCCCAATACTATCATTTTCTCAATATTACTATTTACTAGTTACCAGTTACCACAAGTGCAAAGTAGTGAAGTACAAACATTCTCATGTGAATTTTAGTTAGTTGAATTGATAAAATTAATTGATATTTTGACCTAATAATAAAAGTCTTATATTACATGTAGTATAGCTATATGCATTTCGCAAACACACACGAAAGAAAAAAAGGAAAAAGAAAAGAAGTATAGCTATATGATGTGCTAACTGTTACCAATTCGTTCTGTTTTTATTAATTGATTACTATATATAATCTCGCATTTAGCCAAAAAAGAAAAATCAATTATACACAATGAATCCCTCGTGGCCTTGTGGGGTTAGCGAGTAGTATAGTATAATATACACTCTGGGCGTAACGCTTTATGTCTCGTCAGCTGAATATAAACAACAAAATCTAGTTCCGATTGGTACGTGATTACGACAACCGAGTCGTGCAAATTGCATGATAGCGAAACGCATAGAAGGAAGATATTTGCTTGAGCAAGAAGCAACATTTGACAATCAAATAAATGTCGTATGAGAGGTGTTCTTTTGTCCACGTTTAAGAGTCATTTTATAGTGCTGCCCTCTCCACGAAGCCTCGGTTCACATCTTCGGATCTTTTTTTGGATTCCTTTCTCTTAGTTCTTAAAATCTTAACTCCTTTTATATTTTATGTTATTGAATAATGAGAAAAAACTGACTTCGTCATTGTTTATGTCATTCATAATCATACGACTTGTTCAACCAAAGAAATAAAGTCAGAATTTTTTATCAAACGTAATTGTATGTGTGAAAAGAAATAAAGTCATTATATGAAAATTTGGGGTGTTCAACTTTTTTTTTGATTGGGTTGGCTGACCCAGACCGCGTGTAAGGCAATAACTTTTCTGTATTTTAAAGATATAAATGCTTAATTGTGCTACTAATCTTACCTTGACCTTTGGTACCAAGGAAAGAAAGTTATAATAATATTATTATGCTAGCTAATGACTATGCAACTTTGACGTAATAATATTCCTAACCCTAAGTAAATGGAGGAATTATTTATGTAAAAAGGTCTGTTCAACATATATTAGTTGCATGTACATAAATTTGGTTTATTATTATTATGTATTTGATTTTAACCTTAAAACTTAAACGGTCCTCACTGTGAGTTCCAATTAGTTTTACTCTTGTGATTAAATCAACCTAAAAAAAAGGGAAAAATCACTGATATTTTAGCCTCATTTGAAGGTTTAAATTCTATTACATCTATATAAAATATTTTTTCACCAATATATATATGTCAAAGTCAAAAACTTCGTATTCTTCACGCAATTGAACATCATCAATCACTTAAATTTGGTCACCAAAATTGTTGTCTTTTATCATATACCTATTAATAACCTTGTAATAAATTCATGCCAACCTCAATTTTTATTTTTTGTTTTGCATATATTTATTTATTAGTGGAGCCTATTAGAAACAATACATGAAGAAGGAGTACTATCTCCTATTGCTAGTGAAATCAAGATTATAACTTGTCAAGGATTCATTGACAAAGATTCTTGAAGAATATGACCCTCTAAAAAATGTTGTTTGGACAATGGTTGCACACTTGCACTTTTGTTATTCTATTTAATGAAACACAGGCTGTTCATGATTCACGAAAAAATTGTTTTTTTTTTTTTCTTCCCTTTTTTTTATAAAAGAATTGGCTTTCACTTTGTATGACTTATCATGAATATGAAAGAGCTGAACTCTAATAATTAATGTTATAAATTTCAAGGAAAAATTACATTTTAAATTTTATACTTTAAGAGTGTTTTAAATTAACCGTTGAAATTATATGGTTTAATTTATAACCATCCTTAAAATACAAGATTTAAAATGTAATTTATCTAAATTTGTTTAAGATAAAAAATTGTAAATGATACAATAGGTCATGCAATATTAATCATTAAAAAAAAAACTTGTAAATGCTAATCAATAAATAAACCTTTATCCGAGATTTTCTCTATTTAGATTCTCTCTCTCACTCAAATAGTTTTACATGAAACTCCAAGGTTGACTTGAATTTGAGTTTCGAATCTCAGTCAGATATATCTCCCGTACAAAAGACCCGATGCAAACGGACTTACTGAATCTGCCCCTTCAAAACAAAAATAAAAAAAATCTTAATTTCCCCAAAAAGTTGTAAAAGGATTTCTTTTCCTATTCCTAATAGAGTAATAGTATTAAAAGTTTAAAACCTACTGCCTGTCACGTGCAAACCATCAAAGTCATTCAGGTCAGCTACGTGTACCCAGGACACAACGGTAAAATTAGGGAAACAAAAGAAGTAGGGTTAAGAAAAAAAAAAAAAAAAAACACAAAACAAAAGCAGTCACGAAGGCTCACCTCACTGCTTCTCAGCCTCTTTCTCTCTTTCTCTCTCTCTCCCAACTTGCTTGGAAAAATACACAGGGTTGACGGCGGAGAGAAGAGAGCCGCCTCTCTTTCTTTCTTCATGTCTCTCTCTCTGTAGTCAGACCCAGAAGGCTATTCAGCATTCAGGTACCTCTCTCTTTCTCTATCTGTCACTATTTATTTATTATTATTATTTTTTTTTTACATTTTTTTAGTATTGTTGTTTTATGGGCACCATTTTTTTTTTGCTACTTGACATGGGGGTTGTTTTTCTTTTACTTATTTGGTGATCCTGTACATGGGTTTGTTGGAATATTCTTGGATGTGGTAAAAGATTTGATCTTTATGATGACAATGGGACAATTTGTTTTCTAAAGGTGAAGTTTTGTTCTTTTTGTTGTTTTCAATGTGAAAATGGAAGGAAACATGATAGAAGAATGAAGGGTTTTGGATGATTTAAGTTTTTAATTGTTTACTTTTATGGTAATGATAAAAGATTGATTTTTTAGCATATGGGAGTAGCTTTTTCTAGCGAAAAAACAAAAAGTTTTCTATCTTTTGCTGTTAGAAGCAATGGAACATCGAAAATTCGGCGAGGTATGATCAGGTTCAGCATTTTGTTGTTTCAGGTTTTGTTGGGTGTGGGATTATTTTGGTCTAGGAGATGGATTTGAACAACATTTAGATGGTGGAAAAAAGGAGAATCAGAGTGAACGAAAATTGTAGTTTGAAGTGGGTTCATTGATTTATAATAATTGATGGAGATCACCTTGGCCACCTTTTTTGCTTGTTAGTGTAGTTAATCATCCCTGAAAGAAGCTGAGACTTCGTGTTATTAGAGGTTGTAGACAGCACTTGAGGTGTCTGTCAAAGTGCAATGTGAAGAAGAAACATACAAATGTAAGAAAACTGGGAGCATTGAAAGAATGTTCAGATTTGTGAGCAGTGGTGTTTCTGAATTTTTAGTGTAACAAAGAAAATGAAGCAGAATCTGAACAGAACCCTTACCATGTTAGTACTCAGTAGGAGATTTAGTGGGCTGTAGCTTGTAACACCAAATTTTTATGTCAACCTAAAAATTAGAAAAGCTTTGAGAGCATCGCAACTGTGTGTCATGTTGTTTTCTAGCAAGTTTACACCAAAGAAAGCAGTATCTGGTGATCATGAATGAAGCCATCTCTTGTTGAAGTTGCTGGATAATAGCAGGGGTGGGATAATCTGTACTTTTTATGTAGCACTTAAATTTGGAAATCTAATTTTGAATTGACCACCTGCATGAATAAGACGATGTAGGTAATTTAAAGTCTCTAGAAAATCACAAGATCTGGTCTGCTGGTTCACATTTGTTTGGAAGGAATTGGTGATGCTTCAATTCTTTTGTAGGATGGTTGTCACAAATCATGGTCGTTTGGGACGTTTTTTATGTGCCCAGCCTTTTTGTTTTCCCATGTAAGTTGCACAGTAATGCAATAACTATAGGGAGGAATTAAACACTCCTGGTGCACTTTTGATTTAAGTTCACCCTTTTATTGGTTCACACACTGTCAACATTCTAGATTTGATAATGTGGACAAAAGATCAGCTGAGAGACTTCTTATAATAATACACGTACATATACTAAGCATATTAAGTAGTATACATATACACATACATTCTAGTTTTCTCTTGAGATACTTTTTCTATTGTCTTGTTACTTGTAACATGTACCTTGTAAACATTTGTGCTGATGGACCTGACCACCTGATAGGGTTCACAGCAGTATTTTTGCCACAATTTCATCATCATCCTTTCTATGGATATTGAAATGTTTGGCTGATGTTGATGTGTTGTTTAATTATAACTGTAGGCCACTGGGAATTCTAGTGGTTCCTGTAATGCTTTTCCTGTTGATTGCATAAGCAGAATGGCTTATACTACTGATGGTACTATTTGAACATATAAAAATGATGCATTTTCTTTCTTGAGATATTGAGTATGTTTTGGTCTGATTTCTATGGTTCTAACTTATTCATGATCCCTGAAACCTTCTTGTGAAGGTGCTACTGTATTTGCAGATGTTGCGAGCAAAGCAGATCGGTAACCTTTCCAGTAGTGCTAGGTCCTTTTTTTTAAACGGGTCACGATGTGGTGCAGCAGATGGAAGTTCATGCACTTGCTCTGACGACGATACTTGTGTTTCAAGAGGTCAGCGTAAAAGAAATGAAGTTCTATTCGCACAAAAGCCATCCACCTTAGTATCCACACCTTCAGGCAGAGTAGGAACCATAATTTCTGGGGAACCAGTTAAAGTGCTTGGTTCTCAGAAGGCTGAGAATGTTAATCATGCAAGTCCTCTAAAACAAGTTGTTTCTGCCCCAAGTTCTTCGGGGAGATCAGATTGTGTAAGTTATGCTAGTGGCATTGATGCTTCTCAGAAGGATGTGGTACAGTCCTCGCCTCTTTCTTCTGATCAGTTTGTTAAGGTTGGTATTGCAGCAGTAGCTTTTCTGTCTGATGTAGTACATTATAAGCTTCCTCTATCAGATGGGAATGGAATACTAAACTCACCCATAAAGTGTATGGTCGATCCCACGAGGCCTCTCTCTGGCATTAAACCATCAAATGTAAGACACATAAAAAGAGAGAACTTTTCCAGTGTTCATCCAAAACCATCTGCACCAATAGCGGCTGGGTCAAACCATGCAACAAACAATCATGCTACAAGGGGTAAAGGTGATAAATCCAATTTTGTTAAAGGTCTCAGGCATGTTCAGTATACTGGGACAGGGAATTCGGTGGCAACTCATGGTATATCTTCAGATACTCATGAGAAGACTGTACCACAGGGAGCAAGAGCTCATTCAAACCCCTTCACGTCAAATTTTAAGTCAAACATGCAGACTTCAGGATTTGTGGGGTCTAACAGTAGAGGTTTCAACAAGCCCCCCAGAGATATGAAAATGGCAGCAGGATTTGCTCCAATTAAGAGGCAGGTTGCAAATACTGGGCATGTTGTGGAAAGTGTTTCTCAGATACTGCAACAACTTAAGTGGGGCCCTGCAGCTGAAAAGGCTCTTGGAAATCTCAAATGTTCAATGGATGCGTTTCAGGCAAACCAGATTCTCAAACAACTTCATGACCACTCAGTTGCTCTTAGCTTTTTCTATTGGTTGAAACAGCAACCAGGGTTCAAACATGATGGACACACTTATACCACCATGGTTGGCATCCTTGGTCGTGGCAGGCAGTTTGCCGCAATAAACAAATTGCTTGATCAGATGGTGAAGGATGGATGCCAGCCTAATGTTGTGACATATAATCGTTTGATTCATAGTTATGGCCGTGCAAACTACTTGAAGGAAGCACTACGTGTTTTCAATCAAATGCAGGAAGCAGGGTGTGAACCTGACCGTGTCACTTATTGCACACTCATTGACATCCATGCAAAAGCTGGGTATCTGGATGTTGCCATGTGCATGTACGAAAGAATGCTAGAGGCTGGCCTTTCTCCTGACACATTCACTTACAGTGTTATAATAAACTGCCTTGGGAAAGCTGGAAATTTGACTGCTGCCCACAAGCTATTCTGTGAGATGAGGGATCAGGGTTGTATTCCTAATTTAGTCACCTATAATATCATTATTGCTTTGCAAGCCAAAGCAAGAAACTATGAGACCGCTTTGAATCTTTATCGTGACATGCAGAATGCGGGATTTGAACCTGATAAAGTGACTTATAGCATAGTGATGGAGGTCCTTGGCCATTGTGGGTGCCTCAAGGAAGCAGAAGCAATTTTTGCAGAAATGAAACGGAAAAACTGGGTCCCAGACGAACCTGTATATGGTCTTTTAGTGGACTTGTGGGGGAAGGCTGGGAATGTTGAGAAGGCCTGGGAGTGGTATCAAGCGATGCTCTATGCAGGTTTGCGACCTAATGTACCCACTTGCAATTCCATGCTCAGTGCTTTCCTTAGGGTGCACCGACTCTCAGATGCCTATAACTTGCTCCAAAGCATGGTGGGTTTAGGTCTAAACCCATCTTTGCAAACGTATACCTTGCTCCTCAGTTGTTGTACCGAAGCACAGTCATCATATGACATGGGATTTTGTTGTGAGCTAATGTCCGTCACGTGCCACCCTGCACATGCATTTCTACTGTCCATGCCGGCAGCAGGACCAGATGGTCAAAATGTGCGAGAGCATGTCAGCAAATTCTTGGACCTGATGCATACTGAGGATAGAGAGAGCAAGAGAGGACTTGTAGATTCAGTGGTAGATTTTCTTCACAAGTCAGGGCTCAAGGAAGAGGCCGGCTCAGTGTGGGAGGTGGCTGCACAAAAGAACGTGTATCCAGATGCAGTTAGAGAGAAGAGCTCCTGCTGTTGGCTTATTAACCTGCATGTTATGTCAGATGGTACTGCTGTGACAGCATTGTCAAGGACACTTGCTTGGTTTCGCCGGGAGATGCTACTGTCAGGGATAGGTCCCCACCGGATTGATATTGTAACTGGATGGGGCCGGCGGAGCAGGGTGACAGGAACATCTTTGGTGAGGCAAGCTGTGCAGGAACTGTTGAATATATTTAGCTTCCCATTTTTCACTGAAAATGGAAATTCTGGGTGCTTTGTGGGATGTGGAGAGCCCCTTAATAGATGGTTGCTCCAATCTTATGTGGAGAGGATGCATCTCCTATAGTTGGTGATGATTTTGATTGTAGCTTAAGCAAAGTTTTGTTGCAGGAAATGGGAGATGAGTTGCGCTCCCTCTTGCATTAGAATGTTTCTCTATGTATTTGACATTGTTCTTATGTGCAGCTATTTTAATTTAAATGGCAAATATGTCCAATTTCTGAGGTGCCACAATAAATACAATTTTTGTTTGTAGATTATAACTATAATATGGTGATCCTCCTGAAATGGAGTTTATAATTCCATTGGTTGATGTAAGACAAAACATGGAAGGTTAATATTTTATATAGGGTAAACTACACTATTGGTCCCTAACGTTTACCCAAGTTGCGTATTTGGTCCCTAACGTTTAAAATGGGCAGAAATGGTCCCTAACATTTCAAAACGATGCACCATTGGTTCTTCCGTTAGTCTCCATTAACTTGGTGTATACGTGGCTAACGGAATTATGACGTAAACAATTTTTAATTGACATGTACTTTTTTTTTTTAATGACAACTAGGATATGACATGGCATACCCATTTAAAAACAACCAAATCCAAAAAAAATTTACCCAATCCAAATAAAAAAAAACCCACCCAAATTAAAATTAACCCACCCCATCCAAATCAAATTAACCCTAAAATTAGATTCTAATTCTCTATCTCTCTATAACAAATCACCGTACAATGTTATCTCCCTTCTCAGCCTCTTTGCCTCTCGCCTCTGCTTCCTCTCTCTCACCTCTCTCTCTCTCTCTCTCTCTCTAAAAATCTCTTCCATAATTAGCAGTTGATGAGGTTTTAGGTTTATTTATTTCTTTATTTTGCTATAACTATTCGCTCGGGAAGAAGTACTTCTGGGGTTGTCACCTTTATCGCCCATAATTATCGTTCACCCCAGTTCCACCATTGACTTGATTCTCCTAATTCCATAATTCTAGTTCCCTTTTTCCGCCATTGACTTGACTCAATCCCCTACGTACTACTATAAGAACTGAACTAGCAATGAACATAGGTGTATTAGTATTATTACATTTTCACAATGGGGTGGCCTTTAGCGAAGTGCTTATTGTGGGGTTTGATACTTGTGGTTCAACTTCATGGACACACAGGTTGCCTGGAAGAGGAGAGGATGGGTCTGTTAAAAATTAAGGAGTTTGTCATCAACTCCAATGCTGATTATGTGGATTATCTTCTTCCTTCATGGGCTGAGAAGGGAGATAACACTGTACGGTGATTTGTTACAGAGAGGTAGAGAATTAGAATATAATTTTAGGGTTAATTTGATTTGGGTGGGGTGGGTTAATTTTAATTTGGGTGGGTTTTTTATATTTGGATTGGGTTAATTTTTTTTTGGGTTGGGTTGTTTTTAAATGGGTATGCCATGTCATATCCTAGTTGTCATTAAAAAAAAAAAGTACATGTCAATTAAAAATTGTCCACGTCATAATTCCGTTAGCCACGTATATACCAAGTTAACGGAGACTAACGGAAGGACCAATGGTGCATCGTTTTGAAACGTTAGGGACCATTTCTACCCATTTTAAACGTTAGGGACCAAACGCGCAACTTAGGTAAACGTTAGGGACCAATAGTGTAGTTTACCCTTTTATATATGGAGGATGATGTTTTATTCTGCAAGATTTTATTTTGTTTTAAAAAAAATTCTTAAATCAATGGAAATAATGGAGTTTATAATTCCAAGCCAACCTAAAAATTAGGGTAGCAACTAATTTAAGCTTAAATTCAAGTTTAGGATCGACTATTAAATGAACCAAGTTATGAGTTCATCTCTTAGTAAAAAAATTGTTTGACTTTATAAAACAAGATTTGTGATTCTAATTTTCATAAATTCAGAAATAAAACTTATTTTATCTTAGTTAACTTTAGTAATATAATCTCAATTATGATTTAGTCATGGTGTTTAGTTTATATAGCCATATTGGGATAGAAAAAAGTTAATTAATTTGTAAACAAGTTCAAGTTTGTTCGATAAAAAATGGCTACCCTGTTGCATTGCTGTATGATGTATGATTTGAATTGATCCAAGTGGGTGGCCTCTTCTGTGGTCTTGGGAAATTTGATTACAACATCTGCCAATGACTTCTAGCATAAATGTGAAATTACCCTTATTAGGTTACATATACATGATTTTACGTGTGGATCATGTATATGAAACCTATATTTATACGAGATAGAGGGGTATAAATGTATAATATTACACTAGCTATGGAATAATTTCTCCTTATAAGGAAGGAAAGAAACAAGACAACAAAAATGTTGTCCTCAATAACTACATCAATTTTTTCCTTTTTTTCTCTCGGCAAATCAAATAAAGAAGAAAAAATCTCTTCAGACTCTAATCAATCTAATGTCTCATTCTCCTCTTGCTTTAAAGTTTAAACCTCCCAACCATAGGTGCAGATGCCTATTTATTTGTCCCCAATTTTATGAATCTTCTAGTGAAACTAATTTAAATAAGTTTAAAAAACACCTTATTACTAAAAAATTATATTGGAACATTACTAAAAAAGTAATTGCTCTCTCACTTTGATAGCACTAGTTTTTTTTTTTTTAAAGCAACCCAATAGGTGTTTAAAAAAATGTGTATTTGTCAAAAATAACAAATGAATGCCAATGATTATATTAAAAAAAAAAAGTGTCTTACACCTATCTTTGATCAATTATCATTTAGGTACAAGTAAGTATAAAAATAAAGAAAAATATATAAACAAAATCATTTAAAATTAGGATTTACAAATACTATCCTTAGACTTTGATGTGAATGTCAATTTGGTAATTGGACTTTGATTTGAATAATGAACCCATTAGTTTTGTGTCAAATCAACATTTTGTTATTATTTTCCATTAATTTCGTTGGACTTAATCACATAATGTAGTGGTATTTCAAAATTATTGATGATGTAGTAAAAACCATGTATACAACATTAAGATTAAATCTGTTAATCATCTAAAAGATTAGTAGAATGCTTGATTTGTCACAAACCGAATGTGTAGGATTGTAATTTCAAATCAAAATTACAATGACCAAATTAACACTTACGTCAAAATTTGAGTGACATATTTAAAAACTCTTTAAAATTGCAACATAATCCATATTTTAGAGAACTAAAATCAACAAGTATTGAATATAAACTGAAGCTTCAAATAATTTTCCTTTTAATATAAACAACCATATTAATTATGAGAAACTCACCATCAAATTTGTGACAAAATGTTATTTTAACACTACTCGTAATTATAAATAATTGTCGGTTAATCGTTAGAAAAACTAGAAGAGTCAAAATAAGATAAATCAATCAATTAATAAGATCATATCTTTGACTTTTTTGTGTGTCTTGAGCCTTTCAATCATTTCATTGAAAGAATAAGACCTAAATCATATCTTCACACATGACTTGGGTATATTTCAAACCCTTTTAGCCCACTGTTTCCTGTGTCTTCATCTTGAGCCAAAATAAAATTTACAAAAAATTTAGGGTATGTTTGGTAATTTTTTGTTTTTGTTTTCTAAAACTTGTATTTGGGTGTTTTAATTTAAAAAACAATATTATAATAGATGAGAACAAAAAATTTGTTTGGCTGTTTTCCACAAGTTTCTAGTTTTGAAGTGTTTTTGTTTGCAATGAATTGCCACCATCACCACCGGAATCGACCAA
Source organism: Fagus sylvatica (assembly GCA_907173295.1). Lineage (NCBI taxonomy): Eukaryota > Viridiplantae > Streptophyta > Magnoliopsida > Fagales > Fagaceae > Fagus > Fagus sylvatica. The sequence goes on along the minus strand of OU015770.1, from coordinate 8,093,132 downwards.
AACCCCCCACCACCACCGAAGCCTCACAAACCCACCGAGAGCCACCCCGACCCACCACAACGCAAACCCCCACCGGAATCCACCAAAAATCCACCCCACAACCCACCCCGATCCATGCACAAAATCCACAAGCAAACAAAATCAACCAAACCCTCAAATGACCCACCGGCAACACACATAGGCATCGAAAAAAAAATTGGGTTTGGGTACACGACCCACCGCAACCCAAACCCACGACCCACCGCGAGCCCACGCCACGCCGCCCCACCGCGACCCATGCGACCCATCGAACCACCCTACAAGCCACCGCAAGCCACCCCGACACCCTCAAACCCTTGAAAAAAAAAGGCAAAAACCCAGCTCGGTGGGTCGCCCATCGCGGCGCCACGCCGCACGCCTCTTCGTCGGCGCTGGTGCTTGGTTGCCGTCTGCGATTAGGCTGGTGGTGCTTCGTCTGCGTTCCGGCGAGAATCCGAGAGAAAGAGAGCAAAACGTTTAATAAAAAGAAAATTAAAAAATTATTATTATATTAAATAATAATGTGAGAACAGAAAATGAAAACTGAAAACAACATTTGCTGTTCTCTAAAATTGGATGTATCATTTAAACAGTAATTGGATTTGAGTTCAAAAATGAAAAGTTGCCAAACAAAAAAAAAAAATGGGACCCGCAAAAAATTGGATTCAAATACAGAAAACTGTATTTGAGTCCAATAACCAAACATACTCTTAATTTTCATTTTTTTTAACCCAATCGAAGGAAATATTATGAATTTCCAAATTATAGCCGAGTAAAATTTCTCCTCAAAATTTCTCATCCAAACACAACATAAATGTGTTGATGTTGATCATATTATTATTTTGAAATGATTATAGATACATTTCTCAATAAGAATAAAGAAACCAATGTCAGAGTCTCGGAGCAACCATCACTTACCTAATAAACTAGTGGTCATGGTATATATTGAACATAATAATTTAAATTAAAAATTTATATTGTATATGCAATGCAAACTTAACAGATAAATATATGCAAATAATAATATAAAAAAAAAAAAATTTATCTTACACCTATATTTGATCAATTATCATGTAGGTAGAAGAAAGTATAAACATAAATAAAAATTCATAAACAAAGTATTTCATTTACAATTGGATTTTACAAATACTACCCTTTGAACTTTGGATGTGAGTGTCAAATTAGTCAATGGATTTTTGATTTGAATTATTTTGAACAACTAATTCATATAAGTTAGTTGTGCGGCCAATCAAACATTCTCTAAATATTTTCAGTTATATTCAACAAACTTAATCACGTAATGTGTACATGGTAATAATGACATTTCAAATTTATTAATAATATAGTAAAACCCATATACACATCACCTGATTATATCCGTTAATCTTTAACATAAAATTGTAGTAGAATATTTAATTTATTACAAATCTAATGTATAGAGTGTTTGAATCAAAATCACAATGACCAAACTAACACTCACATCAAAGCCTACAAGTAATATTTGTAAAAAAATCCCTTAAAATTGCAACACTCGCAATTTTGGAGAACTAAATCATCAAGAATTGAAAATAAGCCGAAGTTTCTAACAATTTTCATTGTATTATAAACAACCACATTATTTATGAGAATTTCACCATCAAATCTGTTACAAAGTCTTATTTTAACATTATTTGTAATTAAAATGATCATTGGTTAATCGTTACAAACACTCCAAGAGTCAAAATAAGATAAATCAATCTATTAATAACATCATATCTTTGACTTCTTCTTTTTTTTTTCTCTCTCTCCAAACTCTACTAATTCTAGAAATAATTTCATAATGAAAGAATTTTGATTTGGCCACAAGCCCACAAGTCTAGGTGAAAACTCTATCACATAGACATATATACTAAGGCATATTTCAAATCCTGGGGGGCATAGCCCCTGGTTTCCATAAAGCTTCTTAATTGGATATACATACCCCACATTGTTGACTTCATTTTACTGATAAAAAATCATCTCTATTGTTCAACACGAAAAAGGAAGAAGAAGAAGATACATCATACATAGACAAATGTCCCATATTTACAAACAATTTAATCATGAATCAAAAGAAAGAACTAAAATAGAAAAAAATGTTCACATTTCCATTTTATTTGACATGATTTTAACTCCATCTAATAACTAATAAGTAGTACCTTTCAGTAAGCATGGTTTAAGCTTTAAACAAGGTTAAATTTGTTTTTGTAATTGCATTATTTAAAGCATTTAAACAGTAATTCGGTAAAAATATATCTCAGTAATATTTTGTTTGTTGGGTTAATCTTTAATATTAATCACACTATCCCATTCCTTAATCGCCCCCCCCATTTCCTCTCTCTATTTCGTATTTTTAGTGTTTTTTTTTTTTTCCCCATCAAACCTTGCCTCTCCGTGGGTAGGTGCCCGTCTGTCACACACAGACCACCACTCTCTCCTTCTCCTTCTAGCCTAGGTTTCACCGCCGATCTATTTCCGTCACCGTCATCGCTAATTACCAACTCTACCCCTCACATTTCTCTCTATATTTCTCTCTATTATCTAAAGTAAGTCTTCCGCCATTTCTCTCTCTCTATCTCTATCTCTATACATATACATATACCTATATCTATATATATATATACGATATATACGATATATATATATATTTATGCATGTGAATCGAATTGCTGTGAACTCAATTGATGGCGCCTAAGAAGCGAAACGGCGCTACACGCTCCAAGCAATCATCGGCGGTGGCGGCTTCACAGGTGACTCCACCAGCCGCTGCTGCCGTCGATGCTCCGGAGGTATCCGAACCCGACCCGCTTCTGAATCCGAATACAATTACCAACAACGATAACCAGGGGAATAAGATCGAGGCGTTGATCGAATCGGATGGTTCGTCTTACTCGGCTATCAAGCTTGAATGCGAGAAAGCCCTAACGGCGCTTCGGCGCGGGAACCACAACAAGGCGTTGAGGTTGATGAAGGAGTCGTGCGCTCGTCACGAGAGCTCGGCTCACTCGGCGCTGATTCACCGAGTTCAAGGTACGGTGTGTGTGAAAGTGGCTTCTATTATCGACGACACGAATGCGAAGCAACGGCATTTGAAGAATGCTGTTGAGTCTGCGCGTAGGGCTGTTGAGTTGTCGCCGAATTCGATCGAATTCTCGCATTTCTATGCGAATTTGCTCTACGAGGCGGCCAACGAAGGTAAAGAGTTTGAGGAGGTGGTGCAGGAATGCGAACGCTCACTCGCTATCGAGAATCCGATCGATCCTGCTAAGGAGAGCCTTCAGGAGGAGAGCCAGCAGAAGATATTGACGGCCGATGCTCGAATCGGACATGTTCAGAATGAGCTGAGGCAGCTGATTCAGAAGTCCAACATTTCGTCATTGTCGACTTGGATGAAGAATTTGGGGAGTGGGGAGGAGAAGTTTAGGTTAATTCCGATAAGGAGGGCTGCAGAGGACCCGATGGAGCTACGATTGGTGCAATCCAGAAGGCCCAATGAGATTAAGAAGGCGACTAAGACGCCGGAGGAGAGGAGGAAAGAGATTGAAGTTAGGGTGGCCGCTGCGAGGTTGTTGCAGCAGAAGTCGGAGTCACCCCGGTTGCAGAATGGGGAAGAAAGGGGTGATGGGGGTTTGGATTCGACTTCGGGCTCAGGGACAGGGCACAAAATAGGCGAGCGGAGGAAGAATGGGAGGAAACATGGGTCCACGGCGGAGAGGAGGGATTGGGTTCGATCGTATTGGAATTCGATGAGTGTTGATAGGAAGAAAGAGATGCTTAGGATTAGAGTCTGTGATATCAAGTCACATTTCGGTTTGTCCAAGGATGGTTTGGTGAGTGAGGTCTTATCGGAAGCTTTGTTATTTGCTGAGGCTAGTAAGACGTGGAAGTTCTGGGTTTGTTGTCGGTGTAATGAGAAGTTTGCTGATTCTGAGTCTCATATGCAGCATGTTGTGCAGGAACACATGGGAAACCTTTTACCCAAAATGCAGTTCGGTTTTGCCTCAGAATGTTGAAAATGAATGGGTTGAGATGCTTCTTAGTTGTCCTTGGAAACCCCTGGATGTCTCGGCTGCTGTTGGGATGGTTGGAAATCAAAGAAAAAACAAGGATTCTGAGTTTTCAGAGGATTTCTATTCAGGGAATCATATGGAGGACGGTGAGGAATACTTCAAGGATGCTTGGGATTCTATTTCTTCCCCTGAGAAGGGGAGTTTCGGGGATAGTTGCAATAATGTTGCTTTAAAGAGCAATAACTATGATCAAATTACCAACAGTGAGTGTAGGGAATGTGATGTGAACAATGGCTCTATGACATATTCCCATCCTGATAGCTGGCTGATATCTGATGACGTTGAGCGTGGAAAGCTTCTCGAAAGAATTCATGCTGTATTTGAGGTGCTTATTAGACACAAATATCTTGCTACAAGTCATCTTAATAAGGTGATACAATTTACGATGGATGAGCTGCAGGGTCTTGGTTCCCAGCTTTCGAACCTTGTGGTAGATCAATCACCTATGTGTATCTGCTTTCTGGGAGCTTCCCAGCTTAAGAAAATCCTTAAATTCTTGCAGGAACTATCAACTTCATGTGGTTTAGGTAGATATTCTGAGAAAAGTAGTAGTCCAATGGATGATGCGAACAGTGGCCCCCGAGTTCATGAGATTAAGGAGAAGATTGTTCTTAATGGAGATGCGTCATGTCTCCTTCTGGATGAATGTTTATTGCCAATTGAATGGGCTCCTGGCACAGGTCATGGTGCTGCAATAGATAGTGTGGCTGCTTCTGGCACTGCAAATGGGGTTCTACCTGATGCCGATGCTATGCTATCCTGGATATTTGCAGGTCCCACAAGTGGGGAACAGTTGGCTTCGTGGATGCGTACAAAAGAAGATAAAACACAACAAGGAATGGAAATTCTCCAGATGCTTGAGAAGGAGTTCTTCAACCTGCAGAGTCTTTGCGAGAGAAAATGTGAGCATTTAAGCTATGAAGAAGCGTTGCAGGCAGTGGAGGAGCTGTGTCTTGAAGAAGGTAAGAAGAGGGAGAATGTCACAGAATTTGAAGATAGTAGCTACAACTCTGTCCTGAGGAAGCGGAGAGAGCTCCTTGAGAGTGAGAATGATGTGATGTTCCTCAGCAGTAGGTTTGAACTAGATGCTATATCAAATGTTTTAAAAGAAGCAGAAGCTCTAAATGTTAATCGATTCGGGTATGAGGAAACTTATGGTGGTGTGACTCCTCAGTTATGTGACTTGGAATCTGGTGAAGATGATGATTGGAGAGCAAAGGACTATTTGCACCAAGTAGACACTTGTATAGAAGTTGCAATTCAGAGACAGAAAGAACAGTTATCCATAGAGGTTCGTTTGTTCGTTATAGATGCACTCTTGGGTAAAGATATTGATATTGATATTGATATTGATCCCTGCCAACTTTAACTCACTTGTTTTGTAATGCAGCTCAGCAAAATTGATGCACGAATCATGCGGAATGTTACTGGGATGCAGCAGTTGGAACTCAAGCTTGAGCCTGTTTCTGCCCATGATTATCGGTCGATATTATTGCCTCTAGTGAAGTCATACCTAAGGGTTTGTATTGAATTTGTGGAAATTTGTGCCATGTTCCTCGTCATTTTTATGGACTCAATTTTTGTATTCTTCTTCCACTCTCTTTTTCAGGCACATTTGGAGGATTTGGCTGAGAAAGATGCCACAGAGAAGTCTGATGCTGCAAGAGAAGCGTTTTTAGCAGAGCTTGCACTTGATTCTAAAAAGAGTGTCAGAGGAGGAAGCGATAATTCCAGGCATACACATGAGAAGATAAAGGATAAGAAAAAGAACAAGGAGTACAGGAAAACCAAAGATTCAAAGGTTTCCATTTTGCGGTCTAGTTTTATTTCTTTGATGCAGTGCTAGTTAATCTATGTAGAAAATCAATGATGATCTGATTTTTTCCTTCTTTTCTTTGTAGGCTACCGGTGGTCTCGAGCACCACATGCTTCATCCTGAGATTGAAGAGCCAGTGTATGTCTGCTTCTTACACTTCATAGGGATGCTCATGCCTCTGTTTCCAAAACATGCCACGATTTGAATATGAAAGCTTATACTTGGTCTAGTCTGTTTCTAATAATGCCTGATTTGTCTCTTGCTGCAGTTCCTTTCCAGTCGAATCTGATGGTGATCATCAAGATTCTGAGATTTTTGTTTCTGTGAATGGTCATGAGTTAATGCAGCAGGAAGAGGAATTTAGACTTAAATTTGAGCTTGAGGAGGAGGAAAGAAAGCTTGAAGAAACCTTGGAGTATCAAAGACGAATGGAGAACGAGGCTAAACAGAAGCAACTTGCTGAGCAACATAAGAAATCTACTCGAGCATATACAGAGAAGGTCGCAGAAGGATTACATGATGTTTACTTGAAGGCTGGTGCTGATGATCAACATGTACATGAGAAGTTGAAACCTTGTACGCAGGTAAAAACTTCTTGTTTCAGTCTCTCTTGTTTGATTTTAAATCGATTGAAGTTTGTGCTTATTCTTCTCAAGTTCCATTCCCCGTGGACAATTGGAATGTTAAATTGAGTACTGGACATAATATGCCAATGAGCTATGGCTCAACTGGAACTTCCTCCTCCCATACTATGGAGGTTGAGGTTGTAGGTTCAAGACCTACTGGGTGCGTGTGTAACTTACCAATAAAAGAAGAATACTGGACATAATATGACTCATGCTGTTTAATTTAGAGGAACTCTTTTTTGTATTTTGTTTTTTTTTAGATATTGCGGAAAATTTTTATGAACTTGTAGTTTTTCAGGATCAGGAGAAAGATGGACTCCCGAACAATCTAGAAGACATGCTTCCAAATGGTTCCCCTGTACCTATGAGATCTTCTGATGTTTCTGGTACCAAAAAGATGAGTAGTACAAGTCATGCAAAAGCTAAACTAGGTTGGTAAATAGTAAGGTTCAAATGAGCTTGGGTTGATTTTGTTGGGAGATATTTTAACTGTCTAGTTTATTTTGCTGTCCCAGCTAATGGAGCAATTTCAGAAGATAGTTTTTTGCCATCTGATCGGCGGACAGGAAGGAAAGGTAAACGACCGAAGAGTTCCTCCAAATTGCTTAATGGAAAGTGTCAAACCATGTCATCTGAAAAGGAAAATAATGATGTTGGGAGTTCACATAGTGAAGGTCACTTAAAAGAGCAAGATACATATCATGATAATCCCTGTACAGACAGCGGTAATCCTTAGACTTCTACAAGAATTTCTTCTTTAGTACTATGTTGTTTGTTGCATTTTAATGTTCTTGGCCATTTTCTGGGAATGTAGAATTAACATGACATTGGTGTCTCTTTATGTTTTCAAGGTGGCCCTTTATTGTTAGACAATGGAACAAAGACATTGAGACAGTTGCATGTAGAGGATGAAGAGGAGGAAAGGTTTCAAGCTGACCTTAAAAAAGCAGTACGCCAAAGCCTTGGTAAAATTCTTCTATCATCTGTCTATATAACCTTCTTGTTGTTATTAATCTACTGATTTTTTTTGCTGAATAGTTAATCTACTGACTTGACTTGTAGAGATCCCAATGCCTAGTTTAACCATACATAAAGTAACCTGGCAAAATTTGACTTAACTGATTGGTTGTTTCACCAGGCTGTGCTGAGCAAAATTATATCTTTCTTGAGAATGACACTTGGTATTTTGGCTAGGTTAAAATTTTGAAGTCACATGCATGTGGGTTAGTTTGTACGCTTTTGTTCACAAGTAGAATCAAATTCGGCATAATTTCTGGGAATTCTTACTGCAGTTAAATGATTTATCTCATGAAAATAGGAATGATAAACAACCTCCCTGGCTGTATGTATGAGCACCACACTGGCCAATCCCAAGGCAAGTGTCATGAGTACACATTCGTGAAAAAGAAAAAATAGTTGGGCCTTGACTTCTCGATCAATCTAATTTACTTAATAGAACACATTTCTTGTATGTTAAATAGTTGGGCCTTGACTTCTCGATTGGGTAGGTTTGGCCTTATCTGAGTCATTGGAAGGAACCATACATTTTTATATGTTGTATGCACCTATAGATTTGTGTATATTTGTACATATGCATGTGTATATATTGTAGACTGTCACTATGCTAAAATGAACTGAAGAAGTGAGAACTGAAAGTCAAAGTTTTTTACATTGATTAAATGTCTTTTCCATTAAAATGCCTCTACATATGTGTACATTTAATTGTTAAAATTACCTATAATTAGTATTAAATTTCCCATCACCAAAATAAATTTACCTCAGTCTCATTTGGTCTTGCCAATTCAGTGTTAAATGCAGCCTGATAACCTGAACCTTGGGCCAATTGCTTTAGATTGACCAAATCTTGTGAAATTGTTTCACAATTAGCCATAATTGATGCATTTACCAGCATCCTCTGCACTTAGTTCTGCTTCCCCACTTTTTGAGGTAGAAATAGTTGCACTTCTCTGAGCTTGTATATATGTTGTTTTCAGACATATATCATGCTGTTTCACCAAATGAAGGCACAGTGGAGAATATGAACGGAGCAGATGTTTTTGGTACAGGGCTGCAGAATGAAGTGGGCGAGTACAATTGCTTTCTGAACGTTATCATACAGGTACTGAGTTATTTTTCCAATTTATGATTTCTATTGATGCAGTTTCATTTCTTTCATTCATTTATGGTGTCTTCTCTGGCCTGAAATACTGTTTTTTTTTTTTCTTTCCCCTTGGCATGAACTCAGTCTTTGTGGCATTTAAGACCGTTTCGAGATGAGTTTCTGAGGAGATCAACATCAGGGCATGTTCATGTGGGTGATCCTTGTGTTGTCTGTGCATTGTATGAAATCTTTACTGCCCTGAACATTGCATCTACAGATACACGAAGGGAAGCGGTGGCCCCTACTTCACTTAGAATAGCTCTAAGCAATCTGTATCCAGATAGTAATTTCTTCCAGGAGGTAGTTTCATGGAGTTTTGATTGTATGCCTGGCCTGTTAGTTAATTTTTATATCAGTTCATCTTCATCATGCTTATTATCATGAATTTAGACATGGTGATGGTCTTTATTTGTAAAGTATGTCTAATATATCTGCAACTGACAGGCTCAGATGAATGATGCTTCTGAAGTACTGGCAGTGATATTTGACTGCCTTCACCGATCATTTACTACTGGTTCAACTATTTCTGACACTGAATCAGTGGAAAGCAATTGCACGGGGTCTTGGGATTGTGCAAAGAAATCCTGCATAGTGCATTCCCTTTTTGGAATGGACATTTTTGAGCAAATGAATTGCTCCAGTTGTCGTATAGAGTCCAGACATTTAAAGTATACTTCCTTCTTTCATAATATAAATGCCAGTGCCCTCCGGACCATGAAGGTATCTCATAGGAAGATTTTTTTTCTTTGTACAATCATTTATTTTCCTAATGGAGGAGATATAGTTTGAGGGACCTATGTTTCTTTGTTAAGTACGTTTTCTGATTTCTATGTCACCTTTCAGGTTATGTATCCTAAAAGTTCCTTTGACGAGCTTTTAAATTCCGTAGAGATGCATCATCAGTTAGCTTGTGATCCAGATTCTGGTGGGTGTGGGAAGCCCAACTACATCCATCACATTCTCTCAACTCCACCACATGTTTTCACAACAGGTGAATTATGAGTTACGAAATTTTTTCACTTTGGTAGTAATGCTGTATGTTGAAGCAAAGAATCATATATAAATATATATATATATATATATATATATATATATATATATATATATGTTTGGTCTTGCAGTTCTAGGTTGGCAGAATACATGTGAGAGTGTTGATGACATAAAAGCAACACTGGCAGCCCTAAGTACAGAGATAGATATCAGTGTCCTTTATCGTGGTTTAGATCCAAAGAGCTGGCATAGCTTGGTTTCAGTGGTATGTGTTCTTGAATGAATCTCAATTACGTATTTTTCTTTTTTTGAGAGGTAAAATAACTTTATTAAATAATCAAGAGCAAAATCCCCCTAAGTGCATAAAGCATGCACTTAAGGGAAGTATGAGTTACAGAATATTAGGAATAGGAGATTGTACAGAACATAAAAAAGCAACAAAATCAGGAAGAGAAATTGCAGATGTAAAACCCCAAGCCCTGGACCAATCAAACAACAAACCAGAGAAATACTCAAGGAGCTAATTCCCTGATCTCTCCGAATCTCAAATACATTTTTGATTTAGATATATTAGAACTTTTTCTTCTGGCTGCAAAATAGGAAGATATAGATTCAGAGAAATATGTTTTCAAGGAACATAACCTATTTTCTATTGTTTAGCTAGAAGTAAGGAAATGAATTCTGGCTGTTTGTCTTGCACCAAAAAAATATTTAGGGAGATGGAAGATCCGAGAGAGATATTGAGAGATAAGAGGTGGGTTCAGCATACTCATTAGTTCCAGTGGCCGGGGAGAAAGATCAAAGACAGAGAGATGAGAGAAAGATCTAGATGAGAGAGAGAGAGAGAGAGGGGAGGGGGGGGGGGGGGGGGGGTTAGGCTAGCTAAACTTCAATTTAGAATTTATTCACATGATACACACCCTAAAATTCTTTACCCAAACACATGGTTAGTCAAGCAAATTCTTTTTTGGAAAAGAGTTTACACAAAATCAACTGATCCATAGTTTGGTTTGTCATGTTCCTGAAAAGGATGACTTCTGTTTTTGGGAAGAGAGAGATGGGGGGGGGGGGGGGGGGGGGGGGGGTGTTGATTGAGGACAGATTATGAGTGAAACCAGTACTAGTCTTAAAATCAATTATTTCTGTAGGTACAGATTTCCATCTAGATCAATACACACAATGATGTAGAGGTTGACATAAGCCTAGCCTTTCTTATCCATAAAACTATCTTCCCACCACCTATCCGCACCCTAGTGTTTTCCCAAACAAAAATGTAAGTAAGGCTGTGTACCAATCACATCTTCCAAACCCCACAAAAGTAGGAGTTTGTGTGTATCTGGAACTTTGAATTAGAGAAAGTTTCAGAGCACTGCTAATTTGGCCTGTGCCTAATTATATATATAGGTGGCTTTCTTATTTTAGCATGTATTTCAATGTATGGATTTAACTTTTAAGTTGGTTGGATAGGACCTTATAATGGGACACTGATTTTCTTTTATATCTGACATGTGTACTGTAACTTTTAGGTTTGCTACTATGGCCAACATTATCATTGCTTCGCCTATAGTCATGACCATGAACAGTGGATTATGTATGATGATAAAACTGTTAAGGTATATTCACCCTCTTCTGTAAATTGTGCCATCTGTTCTGCCCTTCCTTCATGTGTTACAATCTGTATTTGATGTTATAGGTAATTGGTGGTTGGACTGATGTTATTGCCATGTGCGAAAGAGGGCACTTGCAACCTCAGGTTCTTTTCTTTGAGGCTGTAAACTAGTTTCCTTGTTGGAAGTTGTCGCATTAGAGAGCATTGAGTTTGACGTGGCTTGGCATTCAACTGCTGTATATGGTGAGGCGTTGTTTATATTTGATGCATTGCTGCTTACACCAGTGCAGTTCAGACAGTGAAACCTGCACCGTTTTGTTATAGAAAATGTTAAAAGAAGTTTTGATAGAAATCCGAGTTGTGACATGAAATCAAGAGTTATGTGATATCATCAAGAGTTTTGGAGCAACTGGTCCTTTCAGGGAGATCATGTATTAAAGAGGTTTTTATTTCAGCTTAAGGACTTTAGATAATTGAGTAGCCCGGCATGTAGATTTTGGTTCTCTCGCTTCAGAATACTGTTTCAGCATAGTTGGGATATCAATCCCTGGAGTTTTTCCTTGTCATTGCTTGGATCTTTTTAATAAGATGGTTTTGTTGGGGGAAATAGCAGTATCATCATAAAGATTGCATGGCGATTTATGCACTGGAGGAGCATATCCTGCTATTTTTACGACTGGAAGGAAATGAGTGCCAGTTGTTACCAGGAGCATATAGCCAGTTGTCAGGGTAAAGTTAGTTAATTAGATTCAAATTCTCTTCTAAATACTTTTCCTTTTCTTTTGAAATATTTTCCCCCATTTTAAAAAGTTCTGTATAGATCACATTTTGGCCGTGTGAGCCGTCATAATGCAGCTTACACAATGATTGACGTCATCTTTGATGCCCATGGGGTTGAAATGGTTAAAATTGGTTGCTCTTTCTTCAGCCTTCTATTACTAATGTCATTTATTGCATAAATTTTTGCTCTCTTTTTTATCATATCTATGGACGCAGGATTTGTGCTGCAGCTGAATTCAAATTTATAGTGTATTTTTACTCTTATATATATATATATATATATATTATATAAAATATCTTCTTCAATTTGTAAAAGGACAAATGATATGTCAATTTCTTTAAGTATGTACTGAGAGTAAAGGTAAAGGTTTTTGCTCCAAGAATGCCGATTAATATTTGATAGTCTCAGTTGTACCCAAAAAGAAAAAAGAAAAAGAACTCATGCATCTGAATTTAATTTCTTTTCCGTATTCAAAAGGCTAGGCGTGTGCTTTAAAACTAAGGTTATGCTTCAAGCTGTAAAACCACTTTTAGATATGGGCCTATGGCTCTTCAAGTGCTCTTCTGAAACAAAGGGGAGCATTAGGGTCATTAGGAGGCAATTCTATCGCGTTTCATAGTTTCCTTTTAGCGGTAAAAGAAGTTTTTTCTTTCTTTCTTTCTTTTTATTCTACCAAAATTACTATCAACCTTAATACCTTAGACAGAAATCAAAACGGTGTAGTGCATTGACTAAATAACATTTTTGCATATTTACGGCATCGATATGGTAAGCCAATGAAAAAGCACATTACTCAAGACAATTTCCCATAACGAAATTACTCTAGACAATTGTTTCCAAATAAAATTACAGCTACAAGCCAAAAACCATAATATATAAGATGGAAAAAACTCGTCTTGCACCATTTTCGTCCAATCAAACTGAGCTGTGAAAAATATTAAATACCTCTAAAATTAAAAACAAAATAGCAAAAGCAAAGTCACGCCCCACACGGTGTGAGCTAGCAATGACCATAAGGTGGCCCAAAAAGTTAGGAGAGTCTCCCAAACTCTCGACATTTGTCCCTAACGGTCACAAACTTCAAAGAATGATTCCCAAAAATCTCGGCTCCCTCTTCAATCTCTTCTTTTACTCAGTCTCTTCCAAACTGAGCAAAATCCGCTAATATCAGACCTGTTCAGGTCAAAATGCTAGCCATTTCAGTTCCAACAATTGCCCTCTTTCATTCTCTCTCTCTTCCCTATCCCATTTCTTTCACTTTTAATATGACCATCACCTCCTTTTTCTTCAAACTTTGCTTCTTGGGTTTGTACTAGCAAAGTCTATCAAATATGACCCTTAAGGGTGGCACAAGCCAGGCTTGCGCTGCCTGCAAGTACCAAAGGAGAAAGTGCTCATCTGATTGCCCTCTTGCTCTATACTTTCCTCCTGAACAACCAAAGATGTTTCAAAATGCTCACAAGTTATTTGGTGTCAGCAACATTTTGAAGATAATAAAAAATTTGCAACCTTGTCAAAAGGCTGAGGCAATGAGGTCTATCATTTACCAATCCAATATCCGTGACAAGTTTCCGGTATATGGCTGTTGGGGTTACATCTGTCAACTACAATACCAAATTCTACAGGCTGAGGAGGAGCTTCATGCTGTTCACGCACAGCTTGAGATGTACAGGCAACATCACCAGCATCAGATTTCTTCTTTGACGGATGACATGGCTTCGCAATTAGAATTAGGCATGGCGCCGCCTAGTAGTAATGCTCTTTCACTTTTCAATCACACTTCACAGCCTTACAATGCAATGGCTGCTGCTTTGCCTGTATCACATGAGCATTCTTACTGGAATAGCAGCAAGGATTCTTACAGCTGTGCTTACATGGATACCAAGGATAATGCGGGAAATCCCTTTTGGCTTCAACATTCTTATGCCAATAATGATAACAGCAATGAAAATTCAATGACAATTCAGTCTGAGTTGGTCGTCTCGCAACCACTGGCTACCCAACATGAAGTAGTTCAAGATTATGATGAGATGCATCCATTTTTCGATACCATTGATGACAGACAATCCTACATAGAATCCAAGGAGCCTTATGAGTCAAGGTACATTAATTGTTTTGGATATGTTCATTGTTACATTCTTGTTTAAACTACTTGGAAGTGGAACAATATTGATTTTGTGGTTATAGGGCTAATAGGCTTTGTCCAGATTAGTGATTATATTCTCATAAATTAATACTGCATTTTTGTTTTATTTTCATTTGATTCTCAAACTGATAATTTAATGTGTCCTGCAGCTCGGAAGAATCATTGAAAGATATAACCCAGTCCATTGAGGATGTTGCAGAGAATGAATTGAAGAGTGCTGCCGCATGCTTCAGTCTAACCAGTGTCAACTGATCAAATGAGTTGAAGAGAAGTAGTCTGTTTTTTCATTCTTTATTATTATTTTTTTTCTCCAAAATTGTTTCATAGAGTAAATTCCCCAATTTTGAACACTCTTTTATCTTTCTAGTGAACTTTGAACATCTCATGATCAACTTTATGATGAATTACTTGCTTATTCCAAGTTTCTAAATAAATTTTCTTTTGTTGTGTGTGAATGTTTCTAAAACTTAGCAGATTAATATGATGGAGGCACATATGGTCTCTACATTTGATGTAGATTTACTGCTCTATTTGTATAGAAATAGGACCAAGGTTTTTCACTTAAACTACTCTTTAAAAAAAAAACCCTGATAACTACTGCTATATGACTTCACATTTAAATGTTTGCCATTTTATCTAGCCTCACATGCTAAGCAGGAGAAATCAATTCTCTTAATGACAATTATGATGTCAGATGTAGCTTAGCTTCAAATTAAATGAAGCAATAGATAACATATATGATCTAGGGAGTTGAGCTGTTGCCAAGGATAGAATAATCCATCACAACAAGATGTCTAAAAGCTAACCAAAGTTTTATAAGCACAAATGTGGATATATCATCTCTCCTTTTTTTTTTTTTTTTTTTTTTGTTAAGTCTGAATATTTCGTCTAATAACTCCTAAAGCTTAGTTTGATTTCCATTTAGGGTTGCATGATTACCATCATAAAGTACAGAGCTAAGATGGCAAGACTGAGATATCCTCAATTGCCACAGGTTTTAAAACCTCCCCTGCTTGATTGAAATCAACAAAGAGTAGTTTCTGACCACTAGACAGTTTCTAAAGCATCTATGGGGACATACTACCAAAGCTAAGAACATATTCTGCTTTTGTCATTGCATACGCACACAAAATTGTTCACACATTGTGTGTAAGAAACTGAACTTCTTTAAGCCTAACCAATCAATCTGTAAATCTTTCAAACAACCTTTCCAACATTTCCTTTTAGCATTTGTATGCATGGGATATCCTAAACTTTATATTAACATTGTTGCATAAGGAAAAATAATGCTATCAACAATTTCTCTAAATAGATTTCTGAAATATATTAATACAATGGTAGGAAACAGTAATCTGGAAAATGGTATTACTCAAATATATTACTCAGCTTATGTTTTTGAGATTTTCACCCCTCCCAATGGTATGCATGTAATCAGTTATCAGAATACCAAAACTTACGAGTATATCTAGGATAAAGCATACTTGGTTTCCCAATTGGCCTTTCTTAGTTGTAAACTACTTCAGGATGAATTCACACAAAAGAATACTGTTAAGAATTTCTGTAAATATATTTATGATATATATTAATACAACGATAGGAAACACTAACGTTTTTGAGATTTTCACCTTTTAAATGGTATGCATGTATTTTTATTTTTATTTTTATTTTTTATAATTCAATAGTAGGGGGAGTGGGGATTCTAATTCTTTGGAAACACTAGGAGGTGTCAAATGAGCTATAAGGCTCTTGTCGGTATGCATGTAATCAGTTATCAGGATCCTGGAATACCAAAGCTTATGAGTATATCTAGGAAAAAGCGTACTTGGTCCCAATTGGACTTTCTTGGTTGTAAACTACTTCAGGGTGAATTCACACAAAACAAGAATTTGGGAAAAAAGAGGGAAGGAAAGGAACTTTTATTACTATAATCTCATTGACAATTAGAAGTTTGTCAAAGAGTGCTTTCACCCAATCCCAAGGGGTGAAATCTAGATAACTTATACAAGCTCATCTTTCTAGTTTTTACACAAATAGCTTGATGAAGACGTTATTCCCACTCACTACGAAACAAAATCATAGAAGCCTGGTGTTGTATGAACCACAATAAGAACATTTACGGTGAAGCCAATGGAAGGTTGCTACTCCTCTCTTCTCACAATCATTGCATAGTATGGCCTGCAATTCCATTCACAGTCGATCAAAATATATCTGGAAGCATTGTATCAGGTAGAAGTTGAGTGTGAGAATAAAAGAGCAATGATGAACGCAATGATGAACCTGAGTTTTTCCTGCATACTCATCTGGAATTTTGTCTTCAGCCAAAAATGCATCTAACATATTGAAATATACCTGCAAGACATTCATAATATAGGAACTTCAAGACAACACCAATTGGAGACAGTTCAACTCACTAAGAAAACCGAATCAAACAAATGGGTCAATTGAATCTTCTAGAGCTAGAAAGTGGTTTTCAAATGTATGACGTTGACGTTGTCATGAATTTAAGTGAAAATTTTGAAGTAGAGAGACGTTATAGATGCATTCAAGGCTTTCTGTACACTGTTCTATTTGCCAGCCAATAGCATGTATGTCTATACAAATGCATATGAGCATTGACCCTTTAGTTACATTATATTGAATTCCATTTCTGAAAATTTAGCAGACCGGTTTTTTTAGAAGGAAAGTTTTTGTACTCAAGTTAAGAAGTCATCAAGTTACAAATAGTTCAGTCAATGAAGGAGAACCCTCAGAAACTGAGGCATTCACTAAATGTAAGTTTTCCCGGAAGAATGAATTCGCAGCAATATATCATTATATACCACAGCATAAAAGTAGCAGAACTGCTAAGAAAGAACATATCTAGTAACTGACCTGCATGTCCCCTAGTGACTTGCTGCAGATTGGGCAGGTATAGTGACTACAAGTGTAGTCCTAGCAACAGCAATAGTAGCACCTGTAAATTTGCCTGAATATTTCCAAAGTGAAGAAAAAGTTGAAGAATTTTAAGAAATAATATTACCTGAAAACACGTTGAGTGCATTAAATGACCACATGGAAGGGCCTTTACTGGAGAACTGGATGTGAAGATGTATTCATGGCATATCGGGCAGTTATCCTCAAAACATTTCTCCCTGCATATATGCGCTCTAAGAGAACGTGACATGCAAGCATTGCAATTCATGCAGTGAAAGTAGTCAATGCCCAATCCCTTCCCAAGTCGGCACAGGTTACAGTAAGGACAGTGATAGATTTCTCTGTTAAACAGCTTATACATTAGAGACTTCATAAGCTTAGATAGCTGAAATGGACATAGCCAGACAGGACATGCAAGGGAACATTAAACTTATCCTAAGTCACTGCCAATCATGTAAGTCACACACACACAGAACCTGTTAGATTTTATTTTTATTTTTTAAAAAAGGCTAGAAAATATGCATTACATCCTTATAGGATCATTGTGGTGGTTAAAGCATTAAACTTAGATAGCCTGAATATAACAAGGTAACAAGGTTATTCTACTGTTTTCTTTCAACCTATGTTCTATAGTTATGAGTAGGATTAAAATCCAATACAGATCCCACATTTAGACACCACCTGCGAATCGTTGGGCACTTAGAGTCTCAATAATTGAATTTGTTGATTTTTCATCCATATAAGTACTAAACTAATCTAACACGCTGCATTATGATTAAGCATGAGCATGGAGATCAACAAAAGTCTTGATGCAAGATGTCAGTTTAAGACAAGTGTAACTTTAAAAATGTGAAGCAACAAAAAAAATCAGAATTTCATTGCATTAAATTAGGATACTGAAGGAGGTCAATCATGCTACATCACCTTTCATCATCAAATATCTTGCAGATATTGCAATAATATCTTGCCATGGAAAAATTATTGCAGGAAACAGTGTAGCATGTAAGCCCAATTGGCTGAATTTTCAAGCATTTCATGCACATCATCTTTGTAATAGATTTCCTGTATACATATCAGAAGAAGTGGAAAATGTGATGAAGAGAATTGAAAACCTCAGTAATTTATAAGGGGAAAGCAGGATGTAGCTCACACTCTTTATACCTATCCATAGAATGGTCAGTCACCTCATCATGGCAACGTCTGCATGTATAAAGGTGGTGGCAACAAGCAGCGAAAAGCTTACAGTTTCTCTTGTAGTGTTTGCAACCAAGTATCAGTTTGAGAGGGTCAATATAAGATGGATTCTGACCAGGAATATCTTCGCCATTGCTTGAGACTGAGTGAGATATCTGTTGTCGAACAATCCAACGGCTGATACAGGACAGACACTACAGTCAAATACCATAAGTATGCAGTGGACATATAAGCAAAATGAAAGAGAATAATTCAGATCTCTGAGCAGAATGATGTCTGAAAATGGCATATAGGCCTATGGTTCACAGGATGTAACCAGGGAACCACCACCCAAAAGAATTTTTCCAAATTCAGGTGAGTATAGATGAGTACTTGATTTTTGCTAGTGGAATATCCTATGTGCCATGAACTCATATTAATATGATGTTACACCTGCTTATTATACTTACAATTGACTATCTTGCCATTATCCTTAATGGCTTTACAGTCCATTCCTAAGATGGAAAGAAGAAAGGGTTTAAAAGGTTAAAAAACGCATAATACCAACCTCATTAGCAGATTCTGGATTATATATGATTGTTTCTGTAGATCTAAGGAAGAATCACGGGATACTCTTCTTATTGCAGCCTCCAGATCATCTTGACTTATTGTTAGAAGGCGTTCACAGTGTTCAGAATTCTTTGGTACTTGAAATAGTTGACCCATTTTATCATTTTGATCTGTGACACCTGCTACTTCATTGTGTCTCTTCTTGTCGTTGTCACCAAAAAGTTCTGTACGTTTGGAACATTTATTGTGATCTTTATTGAGGACCTTTTCTTTATCATCCACATCGCAGTTTCTAAATGGCTCAATATTTGCATCAACATGATCTTTTTGTGGAAAATCACTGCTTTTTTCTGAAAGTGTTCTTCCCTTTTCTTCGTTGAGGACTTCTTTAGACAGATATGTTGAAATAATCTCTATTGGATCTGCAGTCAACGAGGGAGAAATGCTTGATTCCTTTGACATCTTTTCTGTATCATATCCTTCCCACCATTCTCCTAGCCATTCATCAAACATTGTATTTTTTGCAGCGTTGCGCCAGAAGTACATCATAATGTGCTGTTCTTCAGCTGTTAAAGATTCCATCAGCCAGGGTATCACATCTTGCAATACTTCTGCTCTTGTTCTTCCAAGCATGCGTCCTATGATCTTATCTTGCTCCTCAATAGAGAACCTCTCTCTAAATAAGGGCCAAAGTTCAACTTCTTCACGATGAATGTGATTGGAGAGTAATTTATGCATTGATCTGCACATGTCATACAGCTTTCTACACAGCTGATGATGCTTCACCATTTTCTGGTCCTGTATTTTTGAATCAACACTAGAAAGTGAAACATGTAATTCATACATCTTATCTAAAATGAGTGATATTCTACCGAAGTGTTCAACTTCCAGTTTGTGGTCAATGGTATAAGAGTGGCTAATGTTTTGGACTTTCCCCCTAGCCTCCAAAGCTGGAAAAGCAACTTCATCCTCTGCATCACTATGGATCTGAAATAGATAACGTATGAGATGGAATCGCCGACGGAAATCCACGAGGAGGCCTACATTTTCAGCCAACTGAGCCGAACCAAAGACAAGGTACTCCAAATCTTTTTTGAGAGCCTTGTGGAAGAGAAAGATGAGGTCCATTGGCTTTGGTTCATTGATGAAGGAACTAGAACAACTCTTATCACCAGGAAACTTAGGAAAAGGATGCATCAACTCTATTCCTCCAGGGAAAAATATGTGTAGATTAATTCCACTGGAGTATGATGTCTCATACTTCTCAGCAGTATGGTGGCTAGAAGATGAAGTGGAGCATTTCTTATCCTTGTTGGCAGAGATTGGTTCAGTTGGCATAGGGCTAAATCCTTCAGGAAGTTGCTTACTTAAGTCAAAGGATAAAGATCCTGAAGCTTCCTTCATTTGCTCAGCTAGAAAAGAGCATTTGCTCTTAAAAATATTTTGCAAATCCTCTCTGAATTTTTCAACAGAGGTCTTTCCTGAATAACCCATTTGAAACCACTTACATAAGAGCGATTCAAAAGATTTATTTACAAATGAGTTTCCCTGCTTTATGCTGTGAAGAATGGACCTGGATTCATCTTCAGATAATTGAGCTGAAAACCAAGTAATCACGCACTTTAGCAACCCAAGTGGCATTATATTAAGGCTCATGTACAGAAGTCGCTGTTGCATTTCATGGCTGCAGTTTTTGCTAATAATGGGCATTACCTGTTAAAAACTTGAAAAGGGTTAAATGACAACAATATGTAAAACATTTCGTAAATAACTTATTATGACAGGTATTGAGAGGGGAGTTCTGTAAGTCATCAATGGAATTGGAGTCAGTTTATTGCAAATGGAACATAGTTATCCCTGAATGCTCTATATTAATAGAAAAGTTGAATTTCTCCCTTTCTCTTTCTCTAAACTATTGTCAAAACTATAAGTAGTTTACCTCAGTTTCTTGAAAGGAAAACTGTTTGCTAACTCCCAACATGAAAGACTCGAGTTCCCCGCAAAGCTTGTCCAGAAACTTGCACAAAGGCATACCATTTTGAGCATTGTGATGTAGCAGCAGCTGTAGACCTTCAATATGACTTCCATTGGAGCATTGTTCATCAGATGGAGACAGGCAGCCATTGGCAAGTTGATTTAACACAGGGTAAAAGAATTTCTTCAGGGCATTGCTGAAAATCAGAAAGCTTCCATTGAGAAATACAACACATGAGCAAGAATATATAATATGTAAGGAATAAAGAAAAGAGATATTCTACTTGGAAGCTAGATCAACTATATATATTGTGTCTATCAAAAGGAAGTGCTTCGGATACCATATTGATTACCTGTAGAAGCTAAGGACATCAGCAAGGAAATTTAGTCGGAGGACTATTGAATCTAGATTTGAAAAACTGCTTGAGCTTCTTATTTGACATAGCTCTTCCAGAATTTCTTTCAAATCTTTTCTAATGGCACCGTGCCAAAGATTAAGACAATCAATTGGATTGTGTCCAACATTTGTTTGGATACAATATTCTTTTATCCAATTCCAATTTTCACCAAACAACATTTTAGATCCATCAGGACATTGAACGCCTTCTCCAATCCTAGTGTAGGTACCAGAGGACAGTTGATTATTGTTACCAAGCCAAGAAATCACCACCTTTACAAATATATTTGAATGAGTCACAGTTAGGAAGTTGATCCAAATTGGGATGAGAATTTAGCTGAGAGTCTACCTCTTGCAATGATTTTTCCCTGGGTACAATTTCTTTTATACAATGAGTAACATCTACTTGTTCCTTTGGAGAAAGAAAGGAGATCATCCATGGCAAAAATTCCCCTATCAGCATTAGTGGAACGCTACATATGAACTGCCACACAAGTGAACCCTGTTCTTTGGAAGAGAATTGCTGCATCAGCAGTGGAAAAACCTGTACCATGCATAACACCACAGTCATTTTATATATTGCAATGTTTAAGTATACAGGACACAAATGTAAATCTGTATAAAACAACAAGATTCGTAATTACTCGAAGTAAATGCTTGAAAAAGGCAATCTTGAATACAGTTAAATTGATGCAGTTTCAAATTTGTGCATGCTAAGAACTTCAGCAACTGAAGCTACTCATAACATTAGGATTTCTGCTTTTAACAATGATCTGCAGGGCCCTGATGGCATTGGCCGCCAGTTACCTCAGTGAACAATGAGGCTAACTAGTACCAATTGGACAATACATGCAACGATCCTTCTATGCTGCATAAACCTTTTTATGCCATTTTACCCAAGGGGCAGCACAAGTGGCTGGAGACCACACCTCATGACAGAAAGAAAGAAAAGCCACTTTGAATTGCTTTACTTGCCTGAAATCAATGCCAAACTGTGTGTCCAATCTGCATGGTAATCCATATGCATAATGGAGCAAAAGGTAAACAATTTGAAACTGTCAAAAAGATCACTTTAAACTAATTGATCAGGACACAGACAAATGAAAAATGTACTTTTCAACAACATAAGCTGAGTAAAAACATTGCGATAGTAAAACAAATCAGCCATGCAACAATAACTGATTGTTTGTACTAACTTAATGATTATAAAAGCCTATCCTTTTTTTCTCTAATGCCAAGGGGGGAACCAAAACTTTTTATGACCAAGTGAGGAACAAAAGATTTCACAAGCCCAAGAGTGCATAAAAAATAACCCCAATTAAGAGATACCAACAAAGCAACAAAGTTCACCTATCTTTTACCTCAAAAAAAGAAAAGAAAAAAAGTAATCTTATGGAGTAGCATTAACAATGATAAAGTAATTTGCTACCTGCTCTTCTTCTTTCAGCATATTCTGGCAAATCGAGGTCTGGATGGTGCAGATGCAGCATACAAGTTCTTGAAATTGGTTGAAAATGTTGTTATCGTCCTCCACTAGTAAATCCAAGCAATGAAAAATAGAGTCGAAGAGGGCACCAATGCTTTCATGCTCAAGAGAATATGTACATGCCACATTTTTAACATGCACATCTAGTGCATGAAAGATAATCTGTCCAGAAAAAATAAGTTCTACTCATGGAACCACAGACGTGACAAGGAGTACAAAAAGAAAACAGATTAGAAGTCAAAGTGGATATCATTAAAAAACTTGCCATTTTATAAAAAGTTCTACGTCCATTCTCCAACTTAAGATTTCGTTACTCTCTCTCTCGTTAGTCGTTAGACTTCAGTTTATGTTTTCAAAAACTATAGGATATATTAAATTTAACAGATAGAAAGCTCCAGTCAAATTTATAGTTGTTACTTGTTAGCCTACATCATGAATCACGCACGCGACCTGTGGCTTCTTAAAATTACACAATTTTACATCTTGCAAATCATTAACTTCTAAAAGCTAAACAACCCAGAATAAAATATGAACAAATTCTATAGCCCCATTTGACTGAAGAGAAAATGAAGTATCAGATATGAACATTAAAAGATTATCAAAACAGATATGAACATTAAAAAAAAAAAAAACATTCTAAAAAATTTGAAACCTTGAGAAAAACTAAACTGGCCCATATAACTAAATATGACTGACTTTTATTAAAGCCCAAACTAGTGCTTATGAGAAATTAATAATATTCCTTTCTGATTTTGCCTTTTCATTTCCTCCTTTTTTTCCCCACACACCAAAACCAAGAGTCAAAGACCTTATCTCCCATTAAACCCAGAGGGTAAAGCTTCTCTCCAGTGTTCTAGTGTACCGGAGCCTAAAAAGTACGGGTACGTTTTAGGATACGGGTACGGTACGGCGGTACGACAATTCTTAGAAAAGTAGGATACGGATATTTTTTTTTTGATAGTTACGATAGCATTTAAACCTATGGCGTCCGCTCATGATGGTTGCTCTTACCATCAAGTCAAGACACCAATTGGTTTTTGGTGTAGGCGGGATTTGAACCCAGGTCCCTTACTCGACGACAAGAGACTTTACCAGTTGAGCTAACTGGAACCCACAAAAGCAGGATACGGATATGACGGGGATATATGTTTTATTAAATTTTTTATATGTTATTATGCATATATTTTTTATATATTGATAAACATATCTGAATTTAAGAGCAATTATGGATAATAAAGTATATCCGTTGCCATTAAATGATCTTTTAAATTACAAATCAAGATCCAAAAGAATAAATAAAAAAAGTGTACATTCATATAGTTACACTTAAAGTTCATTTTTCTACTATTTTCAGTATTTTTATCTATTTTTGTGACATATCCAAAAGAAAAAAATGAAAGAAAATGATTTTTTTTTTTGAAAAATTTGGGTACACATAAGGTACGTATGGAAAAATACCCTAAAAATACAAGTAGCCAAAAAATATCCAGTACGGATACGCTGCATTTATAGACTAACCGTGTTTCATATGTCCGGAGCACTAAAATAAACCGCATTCAAACCCAAAATCACTACTACTTTTTTGGCTTTGATTGTACAAGAATGTTAGTTGGACAAACTTTTCATACACAAATTATCATCAATGATCCATACAGTATTTGGCAGTCACGGGTTGCACAAACTGTATATGTAACAAGAAGTAATGTTTCGAGATAACATTTTTTAAAACAATTGAGTTGAGAGTTTAGTTATCATGACGATCTATTACCGACTATACTTTATTAATTATTATTCACAACTTAACAACCAAGTAGTTATGAAATATTTTGTAAATATTGTCGTTTAACAAGTGTATGCAACGGTCGTCTCACATGCATATAGAGCCTATGAACATAGTTTCTACGTGTGAACATTACATTTACACACGTACTGTACTAACCTCATCTTCTGCAGCGCAGTGGTACTTATAAACAAGCTTCAGATACTCGAACCTCCGTCGAAGCACGAGCACGAGCTCACTGCAGCCAGACCCGCTCTCCGACTCAGACGCCTCCAACGCCAACCGTCGAAGCTGGGCGAGCTCGGCTCGCAAGGCCTTGTGGAAGCAAACGAGCAAGAGAATAGGCGCTTCGGAGAGTGAGACACCAACCAAAGAGTCCGCCACAGGGAAAGCGGTGTCGTCATCATTGCTGGCCATCCACCAATAGAGAAGCGGGAATAGCTGAAACCACCATGAACGGCGAGAGAAGAAAAGAGAAGGTTTTGCATAGTGGAAGGATTGAGGGATTTAATTAGTCCTAAATCTTAACTCTAATCTCTCTCTCTTTCTCTGCCCTTTGGTCTCTTCGGAAGCTGGGAGCTCGTTTTTTTATTTTTAATTATTTGTTTTGTTTGAGTGTATTTGTTGTGAATTCCTGAGGCTGATAGAGACGTTGTACCAAACCGTTAGGGAGCGAGGGTTCGTTGGTATTTGACAGTTGAAAATCGTGGCGCAAGCGCTTTTTATAGAGCGTGGAGGGACGCTCCCATGTCCACATGTCCTAACCCAAGTGCACAAAATTGAATTCAAGAAAAACAACTACCTTTTTCTATGAATCTAGAACATTAATAAATTTCTCACGTTACAATTCATAATTGGCTTCATTTCCTTTTTAAATGATCTTGGATGTAGGGAATGTATTTGACAATTTCTTGATCAAAATGATTTTTTATATTCCTCGGTTGAGTTTTGTAATTTAATAATATTAATCGATTATTTTTATATGAAAAATCTTAATTCAAATTTAACAGCCTTTATTATTGTACTTGTATCTGTTAGATTAAAAATACAAAATCTAAGTAGACGTGACTTATTAATATTGTAAACGATATCAAGTTTTGTAACTCGATTAACATTGATTGACCTTTTTAATAGTGAAAAACAAGATTCAAATCTTGTCTCTCCCAAATATTAGAATATAGAAGAAAAGATATATCCGAAAAATGAGATCGAGGTGGACCCAACTCCCAACCATATTATATATATTCAAGTTTGAACGAGATTTCTCATATTATTTTATGGACAAGAAAGTCAGAATCTTCTGCATGCACCTCAGTTGAGACTGTGGCAAGTACAAACAAACTCACCAATTGTAAACTTACGCGCCAAACAAGAGTGTGAGTTAGGAACTATCTTCTCCCAATTGTTTAATTTTCCCGCGCTGGATCCAGTTCATTAATCCGATTATCTTATTGCAACGACGTAATAGTTTTTGGAAGTTTGAATACTATTTACTACTATTTTACTCTAAAAAGAAATGGTTTGGTTGAGTACTAGTAAAAGGCTCAGATCATGCCGTCCGTATCTTGTTCTTAGGTGAGCTACAGTAAGCTCAAGCTAGTGTCCATGCTCCCTCACGTGTCCACCATGGGCACCACACGTGTTCTCCTCGTTTTCCACGTGGATGCCACACTTTGTTCGCATGAAACTTCTCTTTCAACTATGTGACTCAGCTTTTTATATATTTGGGCCAATTAACACTAGGATATACTCAATCAGGTTTCTCAATTGTCTATTTGACATAACTGTAAACTCGATCATGATCACACAAAACTTTAAAAAACATTTTAGAAGACTACTTAATTACCATAAACAACAAGGTACACGTATTTACGAGGTTTTTTTACGGGTTGAAGTTTGAAGCTTTTGGAACATTATGGTTTATGATACTATTTTAGGAAATTCTGTTAACTATTATCAAATTTGCATGATACTTTGCGTGTCTAAGTTAATCGTTAGCTAGATAGATAATCATTTAAATCCTTTTAGATTTTTTTTTGTTTTTTTTTGGGTAGGTGTTATTGATAGCTAAATCCATTGAAATTAGATTGCATGCGAGGCTGCCAAGCAAAATCTAACCTTTTTTTGTTCCTTTATTAACTATGGGTAAAATTTAAATACAATTCTTTAGGTTAAGTACATTAGGATTTTAGTTGAATTTAAATATTCTTAGAAAAGATAACATTGTTTGTATTTAATTGGTTAATGCAATCATGTCTTTGAATTCAATTAGCGAACCTAATGTACTTGATCTAAGGAACTGTACTTAAGTTTTATCCATTACCTATTTAATAGTATCATTAAACACGTGATCATACTGCTAGCTAATATGTTTCATCAAAATTGTAATTCTTTGCTTATAGATTCTTGGAGGCGGAACTAGAGGGGGCAGAGGGAGCCATGGCTTTTGAAGTTTCTCCCTAGCAATCAAATGGCTTTTAAGTTTTAATGTTTTTTCTTTAACTTTTAGTCTTTTAACTTCAATTGTATTACTATGCAAGTGTTTATATTATTTTGTTTTGTTTTAGTTTTCGTTGAGCACTAGCAGTCTTTTAGTCTTTAACTTTAACTTTTGTTTTGTTTTTATATATATTTTTTTGGGTAACATTTTGTTTGTATAATTTTTATTTTTTGAGTTAGTGTTTGTATATTAAGTTAATTAACTACTGATTATTTATTCTTGGCAAAAAAAAAAAAAAATCTAATTATACTTTCTAGACTGAATATTTAGGTTTCAAAGTGTGAGTAATTTATGGATAAATCATTCACAATTGATACTCAAAATTGGGATGATGCATATTTTAAAAGGAAAAAAGTGTAAATTGGGAGGCTAATTAATGCTTAATCCTCTATCTTAAATGTTAAAACTTTAGATGTTAAACCCCTAGAAAGGCTAAAAGATTTGAACCTAAAAAAATAGTATTGATTCCTTTTAATGTTTAGTATGTTATCTCACTAGTAAGCCAATAGAACATTATTTAGGTGTATGATAAGTATCAGGCCAGCATGAAATCGTGAAATTTAAGGTGAGATTTCTATAATTGCTTATTGCTTAAGAAGGTTGTTGCAATAAACAATGAACAAATAATACGTGTGAAGACTATCTTGTTAGAAATTTTTGTTTAATTTACCTCTCATTAAACATTTGTATACTATTTTTTAGGTCAGGATATAATTCAACTCATTTGTATCATGTTTGTACCCAACTCACTTAAGTGTCGTTTGAAACCCTCAATTTTATGTTCGGTACTTTACCTTCACTGTGGCCTCGCTCAGGTGGACCTTGATCTCGCTCGAGCCAGACACCAAAATTTGCTTACTGTCTTTATTCTAGTAGCGGATATCAATAATATTTCAACTTACACGTAAATATACAAAGAGAGGATGCAATCTTTTTCATGGGAGAGAACCGATTTTGAGCCATCTCAATGAAAATGTGAAAAACTTCTCAAATACCCTCCAGCCAGAGTGCCAGACCATATTGATATCATTAGTACCGTCATATGGCGGAGCCTGGACTGGGCTATAGCCTAGTCAAGCCTCTCTTTTCTTTTTTTTTCATAGATATATATATATATATTTAATAGTCCTATACCTAACTTACTCTAAATTTCAATCACAATCTCAGTATTAGCCCAGCAATTCCAATTTAAAACCCAAACCCAATTAATTCCAATTTCAATAGCATCTAAACATAAAATTCCCAATTAATTCCAAATAAAAAAAAAAACTCAAAATCAATTAATAAAACAAACTCACTGTGGACTACCGTGCGTGACCCAGCTGCCATCGACCAGCCCTCACAATGGAAAATGGCGCATCTCCTCCGTGCGGCGCGCCTCCGCCGGTCAGCCCGGAACACCCACTGATATGTTGTCTCTCTTTCGCTCTTTCATCTTTGCTTCTTTGCCTCTTTCTCACGCTGTCACGCCGCCTGACGCCACTCACGGACCATTGGCCACACCGTGACACCAGCCACCAGCTCTCTTTCTTTCTTTTTCTTCTCTCTTCTCCCTTTCTTTATTTCTTTATTTCTTTCTTTCTTTTTCTTCTTTCTTCTCTAGTTCTCCGGTTCTCCACATCTCCCTTTCATTCTTTCTCTCTTTTATTTTATGATTCTCTACAACTATACAGCAATTTGTTTTTTTTATTTTTTTTATTCTTTTACTTATTTCATTGTTTCAGTAATCAGTACACTTCAATCACTTAATTTATTTAATTATTTTAGACTATTAATAATTTTTATATTTTAGACTTTTAGTATTTTAGTCTTGAATGAGTCCCATTTGGATTCTTCAAAATCCTTGTTTGACATAGTTGATCTTTGTACTGCTAAGGCTTTGATGTTTTTTGTCTTTTTCTTTTTCAAACGGGTTCACTTCCTGTGTACTTGTTTGGTTCTTTTCCTTTCAATGAATTTATTACTTATAAAAAAAAAAAAGAAAGTCTTGAATGTGCTGTAGGTGGGTGGTGTACTGGTATAAGTATGCGTGTCAGCAGTAAATAATTTCACTATTTGTGGTTTTGTGGGGTATGTATCTATTTTTTTTTTCTTCCTTTATTTAGGATAGTATTTATTGTATTTGTATTGCATTTTTTTTTTTTTTTGCTTATGTATAGAATATGCATTGAGGAGTAAGGTTTATTATGTCTCCCCCTGATTAGGTGTATTTTTCTTTTTATTTAATTAATTTTTCTCTTACTGTTGACTGTTGAGATTTACTTACTTGATATTCTAGCCCATCTTAAAATAAATTACTTGATATTCTAGTCTATCCCAAAATAAATTCCTGACTTCGCCCTTTCATGCATGGGTTCATATTCTTGATTCTTTACTTTTGTTATTTCTGTCAATTTGTTTTTTCCTAGGTGGCAGCTCTGTCCTGGTGAACTTCAGGTCATTCTTTAGTGAAGCCTCGAAGACATAAGAATAAGACTAGTGGTTTAAGTCACGCAATGCAAATGACCAACTACCCCCAATCCTCACCTAACCATTTACATATGCTGATATACAAATAGGCATATGTGCATTGTTTAAATCTTAATCTAACCTAACTTCATATACATAGGGACCGCTGCAAACTTGATGGAGTAATTAAAATTATATTAATCATGATCAGGGCTGGTCCCGGGGTTTGGGTTGCCCAAGCCCGTCACAATTTTAGTTGTCCACTTATTATTAAATATTAAAAAAATCATAAAAGTCTCAAAATTTTTTTTTTATGCAAAATAAATGTTACATTATGTTTTTAGCTTGAATTACATTGAAAAAAAAACAATTAAAACAAAATGTAATCCCGATTATAGTAATTATATGTCTAATAGTTTTTTAACTAAAAAATTCCTTAGTGTTAATAAAAAAAAAAAAAAAGAAAAAAAAAAATCACGGTCTTATAAAGCACAACAAAATTAATACTCATAATAAATTAAAAGTCATGAAAAAATCATTAGATAAATACGGGAACATATTACACGGCAATACAAAACAATAGTTTGCCCCCACAAACCTGCCCCTACAAACAAAAACACATGGTTAGTGACCACATACACGTGCGAACAAAATTTTCAAACAAATCAATAAATCACACAGTGGAGACCGGCCTTTTTTTCACATGAATACTGAAACACATCACATATGCCTCACATATATCTTATTAAAAGCATAACACTCCCGTAAAAAAACAAAAAAAAATGTATACTAATAAAGTTTTTTTTATATGTAGACTAATATATTTCTATTACTATGAAATTCATAAATGAAGTAGTTAATGGTGGGATTACCATTATCCTTTTTTTTTTTTTCCTTCACTTATTGCCCCCTTAGGGGGGTTGCCCTAGCCCTTGGGCTTGTGGGGCTTACCCCAGGGCCGGGCATGATCATGATTAATATTTTTTAAATACAATACATCTATTCTAAACAATATGGAATAGTGCAAACTTTTCTTTCATTATTATATACGTGAGCAAGATGGGAATTAAGAATTTTTGTTTGGGGGTGGAGTTGTGGCATTGATACACACATGCATTTATATATAGCTTTTTATTTAAAAAAAGAAAGAAAGAAAGAGGATTATAGGATATTTTTTGGGGGCTAGCTCCTAAATTTGTAGACGAAACCTTTCAAATGTTTAATACTTAACTGTACTGCTTTATTTATTTAAGATTTTTTTTTTTTTTTTTTTTTTGGGTAGGGGCTAACCTCCCAATGATACAATTAGTTACGCCTCCTGTACTGGCTGTAGAGGAGATTGTGCACCTTTATAAAAATTCAGTTTTGCACTAAATCCTCGTAGCATTTAAATCCGCAAATGTAAAATTTATCTATTATACCTCTCCAAAAAGTTACTTTTTCTATTTTATCTATTAGCTTTACAATACATCTCGCATCCTATTATCTATTTTACACTACATTCTATTAAAATATTATAAAAAATATCATTTATTCTTATAATTTTTCTCATACATCCCAAAGCAAATTCACCAGCAACCACCACACCCACGCCGGCAACCCACACTCACGCCGGCAACCACAACCCTCACAAAACCCACTATTTCATATATCACCTTAAACCCAATAGCTATCACCACAAACCCACGAAATCTATTGGTAAAACCCAAGAACCACCACCACAAACCCAGGAAATCAATTGGAAAAACCCAACAGCGACCACCACAAACCCATGAATTCTATCAGCAAAAATCAATAGCCACCACGGCACCACCACAGCCACCACCACAAACCCATGAAATCTATCAGCAAAACCCAACATCTGCAATAGCCATGGCAAAGCACAACAACACCATTGGACCAAATCAGCACCGCTTGACCCATGGAAGCTGGAGACCAGACCAGATCGGCGAAGGAGGGAGAGAGGAGAGAAGGCAGTGAGTAGAGAAGAGAAATTTTTCAGAAATTTAAAAAAAGAAAAGAAAAGAGAGAGAAAGACGAAATAAAAAAAGAGTTGTTTAATCGTTTACATGAGCAACAGTAGTCGGTAAAAATATCGACTACTATAGCGTTGTGTATAAATTTGAGCAATAATAGATGACCAGATGAGAGGTTGATTTTGTGTTATTTAGTGAACATGACTCTTTATTTTAGCTTTTTATATATTTTAAACAACGAGATGCTAATGCTCTTATGGAGTTATGGTGGATGGCCATACATGGAGCTTAGGGGGTGCCGAGAGCATCACCTTTGGCAGCCGCATCATTTTTTGATGAAAAGGATTTTAATAGTATGATGATTTTGAATGGTACCTTTTTTTCTTCTATTAAGTGATGCATGTGACCGTATTTTATTGGAGTACATAAATAAAGGTTCTACCCCGAATACTTATGAAATTTAATCTCAAAGCAAAAGGTGCACAACTTATATTTATCCACATATTTTGTTTTTGCTTTTGAGTTTAATTTTAAATTGAGAGATTTGTTAACTAATGCATACGTAATAGTACAGAAAATGTCAAACAAGATTGCCAAAAAACAGGAGACACTGACAGGTCATCTTTCTTATCTAAAAAGGGTTATTAATTATTATACTCCATAATCATTTAAAAGCCAGGCCTTGTGGCCGGGTGGTAATTTCTGGTGTCTTCCAAGGAAGACAGCCAGGTGCAATCCCCCAAAGTGGGGTAAAAAAAGCTTGCTATTGTCAAACAAAAAATACTCCATAATCATTTAATTACTTTATACAGAGAGTAATAAAATTTGGACCATGGACATTATTCGCTGATTAAAACCCCAAAAACATGAGACACTGACAGGTCATCTTTCTTTTCTAAAAAGGGTTATTATACTCCATAATCATTTTTTTTTTTTTTGATAAGTCACTCCATAATCATTTTATTACTTTGTACAGAGAGTAATAAAATCTGGACCATGGACATTTTTCGCTGATTAAAACCCCAAAAAACAAGCACAGAAGGAGAATAACAGAGACAGATAGAGATGGAGAGGCTGAGCACGAGATGGATAGCCACGGTGGCGAGCATATGGATCCAGTGCAGCTGCGGTGCATCCTACACCTTCTCCATCTACTCCTCCGTATTAAAATCAAGTCAGGGCTACGACCAATCAACGCTGGACACCGTGTCTGTCTTCAAGGACATAGGCGCCAACGCCGGGATCCTCTCTGGCCTCCTCTACGCCTCCGTCACACTCAATCATTCCCGACTCCTCCGTGGGCCGTGGGTGGTCCACGTGGCGGGTGCGATCCAATGCTTCATAGGCTATTTTTTCATGTGGGCCTCCGTCGTTGGATTGATTGATCGGCCTCCCGTGCCGTTGATGTGCCTATTCATGTTTCTGGCCGCTCATGCTCAAACGTTTTTCAACACCGCCAATGTCGTCAGCGGCTTGGAAAATTTTCCTGGTTATGGTGGGACCATCGTTGGCATCATGAAGGTACGTGTGGTTTTTGTTTTTTTACATTTCAATCAATTCATTCATAGCTCCAACAAAACATCATGATGTTTTGTTTTTTGTATGTTTTGGTTCTAATTCCTAAGTAAGTGTATGAAGATATTATCTCAAAAATCCTGTTTGAATTTTAATTGCTACTAATTCAAATTGTTAATTAAAAAAATTATAAAAAAAAATATTTCGAATAATACAAAGAGAAGATCACATCAGTAGTGATAAGATCCTTCAGAATTAGGCAACTGATAGTGAAGTTACGGACAAGTGCACGCAACAGTCACTAATTGAAAGAAGTAACGCTTTTCTTTGCTTTTTGGTGACTCCGATTACTTGGTGCATGATCAATTGGAAGAAGTAACGCTTTTTTGCAAACACAATTAAAAATGGAAAGTGGCCTCATGAGTCGTGACAAAGACTAGGTGGTAGCTTTCAATTAAAAACATTTAAAAGCTCCACTACAGCCCCTAATGAAATGTTAAAAGTTTCAGTGAGGAGGGACAAGAAAGGAAATGTAAAAAGTTTCCTCTTAGGAACACTACAGCCCCTAATGAAATACACTTTGAAGGGAATTCAATCATTTAGATATATATACAGCTGAAACCAAATTGATCGTATCTCTTTATCTCCCTCATTGGTTCAAATTTATTAAAAGATATTTAAAAAGTTTAAAAAATTATTTTTTCATTAGACAATCGAGATGAAAAATTATTTTACATGAATGGTTGAGACTTGAGATGCAATACTTTTCTTTAGTATTGCATGGGAATGGGATCTCGGTTCCTAAAAATTAAGCTTAGGTTATTATTCTTTTCTTTTTGGCTAAAATGCATAATCACCCCTGGGGTTTGGCTCAGTTGCAAACAGACCCCTTGGGGTTTTAATTTTGTAATATAACCACTTGGGGTTTTTAAATTAGTAAAATTGACCCCTCTAAGTATATTTTTTTGTCAATTTTGCTAACAAAATTTGTCATATGCATTGCACTTGGATTTATAATAATGAATTTTTTATTATAAAGTGGTCACATATAATGCATATGACAAATTTTGTTAGGAAAATTGACAAAAGATATACTTAGAGGGGTCAATTTCACCAATTTAAAAACCCTAGGTAGTTATATTGCAAAATCAAAACCCCAGGGGGTCTGTTTGCAACTGAACCAAACCCCAGGGGGTGATTATGCAATTTGGCCTTTCTTTTTTCACATGTGACACCGCAAACATTATTTCTATTACACACCAATCATAATATGCCACTTCAAGGTTACGAAAAAAGTTATAAAAATTTGGTATGTCATTAGATTGGGTTATAATACTTTATTGGGGCATATTTCTCTGCATGACCAAAACTTAAATAAGCAAAATTTCTCTTCTTTTTCCTTTTGCCTTTGAACCAAATTGAGTATGTAAAGTATACTGTGCCAATATGGTATATGATCATTTTCTAAGGAAAATTGGATAATAAGTTGAAATATGTCATGTTTGAGCTCAGCTCCACTCACTAATTTTACTAGCCAACTTGTGAGCCAATTGGTACAATTGCATTTCATATTATGTATATTATCAGATTTAGAATTCCAAAAGAATGACATACTTTTCCATCTTGCTTAGACTTTGTTCTGACTGTTGACATTGACTCAAATTTTGTTTGTAACAATTCTGAATCTAAATGATAAAATTTACCTTGTGAAGTCATTGATGGAACTTCTAATGCTTTCCAAATGAATGGTTAAATGGAGAAGGTTCGGTCTCCACAACACAAGTCCCTTGAGCTAGTTATCATATATCTTTCTGTCAATGCTCTTGTTTTATGTATGCTACAAAATCATGGAAATGTTTCATACTACCTTCTTTCATGGACAGGGCTTTCTTGGCCTCAGTGGAGCAATACTAATCCAAGTGTATGACACAATATGCAAGGGCAAGCCAAGCACATACCTTCTGATGCTTGCTCTGTTGCCTACATTTGTCTCCCTTGTGCTTATGTTTTTAGTGAGAATTTATAAAACAACCACAGGTGATGACAAGAAGCCCTTAAATGGTTTCTCTGCAGTTGCTCTGATCATTGCTGGTTATCTCATGATTCTGATAATTTTGGAAAACATCTTCACTTTGCCGTTGTGGGCACGCATTTCTACATTGATTCTTCTTCTGATTCTACTTGTATCACCTCTTGGAATTGCAATCAAGGCCCTGAGGGAGGACTCAAATAGATTATTTCAAACACATTCAATTGAGAGTAATCTTTCAACTGACAATGCTGAGCAAATCACATCCCCAAAATTTTCTACAGCAGAGGATCCTATAGAGTATCATCAATTGCCAAGTGGTGACAAGGCCACTTCAGATGACGAGGTGCTTATGGATGAAGAACACTTGAATCTCTTGCAATCCATGCGTACTGTAAACTTCTGGTTGTTGTTTTTTGCCATGATATGTGGAATGGGCTCGGGGCTGGCTACGATTAATAACATGAGCCAAATAGGGGAATCTCTCAGTTACACAACAGTGGAGATAAATAACTTGGTTTCTTTATGGAGTATATGGAATTTTCTTGGCCGTTTTGGAGCTGGATATGTATCAGATTATTTTCTACATACAAGAGGATGGGCAAGGCCATTGTTGATGACTATTACTCTAGCTACAATGACTGCTGGCCACATAGTTATCGCTTTTGGTTTTCCTGGAAATTTATATGTCGGTTCAATCCTCGTGGGAATTTGTTATGGTTCACAGTGGTCACTAATGCCTACCATTAGTTCGGAGATTTTTGGTGTTAGGCACATGGGTACTATTTTCAACACTATTGCCATAGCAAGTCCTTTGGGATCTTATATTTTCTCTGTAAGGGTAATTGGTTATTTTTATGACAAGGAAGCGTCTGGTGAAAGTAACTCATGTTTTGGTACTCACTGCTTTATGTTATCTTTTCTGATCATGGCATCTGTGGCTTTTTTGGGGTTCATTGTTGCTGTTGTATTGTTCTTTCGGACTAAGAGGTTCTATGAGCTAGTCGTGCTTAGAAGGTTAAGGCATTCTTTAAAATGATGAGAAGTAAATATGAGAACTTTGTGTACAGGCAAAAGGTGATAGCTAAGGCCATAACCTTTGTGATTTATTTTGGGTGTTGTATGGTTCAAAGCTGATTAGTTTTTGTTTAATAATTTGTTTATTAGTTATTGAGTGAATGGTTTCTCTATTTTCAAGAGGAATGGAAAGTTTCAGGAAAACACTTGTAGAGTTGTAGTGTACAATTTGTCATCATTTTGTGTGAAATGTTCCCCTTGATTCCCAGTGTGAAAGTGGTCAATTTTTTTATACCCACTGAAACTGAATGATGGTCTCTGGCAAAGTTATTCTTTTCTTTTAGCATAAGACTTTACATAAGAGGGCTTCTATCTAAAGCACTCAACATAAAAATTACCAGCAATCACTGAAATTCTTTTGAAAATCCACAAGTTAGTCTTGAATTGTAACATGCATATGGAAGTACAATCTTTGGCTGAATTAACCATTAAATTTCCCAAAAGGGGAATAGAAAAACACTTGATTTATTCTCTCAGCTTCTTCTGTATGGTTCACCTACAAAACTTAATTGAAAACAGGAACAGCATTACAGGAATGTCTTTCAAATTTTCAACTACCCTGTTTGAAAAAAGGAACGCATTTGTAGTTAACTGCAGGTTGCTACTTGAAATGCCAAATAAGATAACAAAGAGCTTACATGCAACTCTCTCTTTGTCTCTCTATCCATAAATCCTTCAAACAAAGTAAAAGCAGGATTCTGATCTCAGATCTTTGATACCACTAAAAAAAATAATTTAATAACTATGTCTGACAATCAGCACGCGTAAGGAGGATATGTTACATATGTACTCATTGAGGCATTAGAAAAATAGCCCTATATGATAAGCTAGCATATGCATAATATTATATGTTCAAAGCTTATTTAATAAAGAAAGAATCCTTGGCAAGTTGGCAAGATTCTTTTGAGGGCACCATTATGAAAACTTTTTTTTTTTGCTAAAAACCATTATGAAAACTTTGGTCCAAGGAAAATGATACCAATATATAATTGAGATTGTCATTATGATCAACCACCTAATCAAATTTTATAGATATTCCTAATCTCTTCTATAGGGTCCGATTCTTCTGATCGTATTGGAACCGCATCAAGAATTTTGGCATGGGAAAATACAATGATACCAACCCATTGGAGGCCTTAAATGAAACTAATACCGTAATATCAAATAAAGAAAAAGACATAGTGTTTACGTGGTTCGGAGACAATGTTTATGTCCACGTCCCATGTATTAATTCTGATTTCAATAATAAATACATGATATAACTGTGAGAGACCTACTCTCTAAACAAAAAAAAAAACAGTCATGGACTAGTAATAGCGTTAATTAATACATACATTAATATACAACGTGACAAAGGACACACACAAAAAAAAAACAAAAAAAAAAAACCCAATAATGCAAGACTAAAATAATCAAAAAAAGAAAAGAAAAGACAAAGTAGGTAGGCATAGTTGATTCATAGAGGAAATTAAGGAGAAGAATTAGAGGGATGGAAAGGATGAGCAACAAATGGATAGCCACGGTGGATTTAGGCACTTTCGTTAGTTCCAGAGACTTCCTGAAAAAAAAACCCAACCCGA
The DNA here is from genome assembly GCA_907173295.1 of Fagus sylvatica. Classification (NCBI taxonomy): domain Eukaryota; kingdom Viridiplantae; phylum Streptophyta; class Magnoliopsida; order Fagales; family Fagaceae; genus Fagus; species Fagus sylvatica. The sequence continues at coordinate 8,055,479 of OU015770.1, read as the reverse complement.
CCCGCCTAAGGCCAACCACCCTTTTCAGTGCCGTTTTAGGGCCGCGCCACCGTCCCTTATCTCCAGATGAGGGAGATCGAGACTAGCAATGGTCCGATCTCGGTGGCGTGGCCATTTCCCCTTCGTTCTTCTTTTTCATTTTCCTTTTTCTTCTTCCTTCTCTTTTTGACTACCAGATCGGACGGAGTTGAGTCACCGCCACCATCCCCATCACTTCCTTCGTTCCGTTTCACTCCTCACCCTTCCGATTTGGTTCTGTATAGTGGAGATCTGCTGGAGGCTATGGGTGACTCGAGCCTCCATCGGTTTCTCTCCCTTTTGCCGGCACGAATCTGCCAGTCTAGTGTGCACCGAGACCATCGACAGCAATGGATGTTCGGAGAACATAGGATCTGGGGAATTCTTTCAGCTCGTCCTTCTATCGACCCTATTTTTGGGTTTGATTATTTAAAACTCTTGTTGAAGAGCCCCCACCACACACGGATCGCATGGCATTTCTTGCCATGGCAAACTCGATTCGACTCAGTGGTTTACTTGGCTGGGAGTACAGATCCAAATCCTCTGTTGTTTCAGACATTAATTGCCGTGGATGCTCTTGTTCTCCTCTGGACAGTGGTCAAGATTTGTGTCGATTTGTGTTTGTGTTGTTGTGTTGTTTGTGTTGGTTGTTGCTGTTGTTGTTGTGTTGTTGTGTTGTTTATGTTGTTTTGTTTCTCTGCCCTCTTGGTAGGGTGTTTCTCTGCCCTCTTGTTAGGGTGTTTTACCGTGACGAATGTCACTTTTGCTTCCCTCTATGTAGGGCTTTTTCTCCCTCTTTGTAGGGTATGTAATATGTAATATGCAGTTTGTTTTAATAAAATCTTTGTTGATTATCAAAAAAAAAAAAAATGGATAGCCACGGTGGCAAGCATATGGATCCAGTGTAGCTGTGGCGCATTCACCTTCAGCATCTATTCGTCTCTTCTGAAATCAAGTCAAGGCTACGACCAATCAACACTGGACACTGTCTGTCTAATCATGTAATTAAATAAAATATTAATTTTAAGAAATTCTATATACAATTAACAATGAACAGTCTAATACCCCAATCCAATTATAATAGTTGTAATACAGTTTTTTTTTTTTTTTCAAATAAACAATATAAAAGAAATTACACAAAAAAAAGGAAAGAAAGTGAAACAAGCATGTTGAATGTGTATACTACGTATGACGTATCAGATATTACGTATTTTAAATCAAACAATACACTAAAAGTTATGATATACTTATAGGATATGTATCAATATGTTGTATGACTTGTATCATGCAATAGACTAACATTTATGATACACTTATCTATGATGAATTGATGACTTAAATAGATATTCAATGAAAAGTTATTGTCTTCATCAAAATTTCATTTATTTTTACATTGTTTGAAGGATCACGTATATTGTTTTCACTATAAGTTATGGATAAAGCTTCCCTCCAATGCTTCAGTATACTAAAAGGAATACTAAACCAATACATAATCATTTTAAGACATGTGTTGTGCTCGTGTCTCTCTTGCACTAGACAACAAGAGATAAGCCGAATCCATAAGTTATAATTTCTCTCAAGTATTATAAGTGTAGTCCACTCTACTTCATTGAACATTTTTTCTTTGTCAGGGCTTTCTTGGTATTAGTGGAGCAATTATGATCCAATTTTATGAAATATTCTACAAGGACAAGCCAAGCACTTTCCTTCTGATACTTGCTTTGTTGCCTACGTTCGTCTCCATTGTGCTTATGTTTTTTGCGAGTCTATGAATCAAACACAGTTGATGACGTAAAGCACTTGAATGGTTTCCTTGCAGTTGCTCTAATCATAGCTGGTTATCTAATGATCATGATGATTTTGGAAAACATTTTTACTCTACCATTATGGGCACGTATTATTACCTTTTTACTTCTTTTGCTTCTACTTGCATCACCTCTTGGAATTGCGATCAAAGCCCAGAGGGAGGACTTCAATAGGTCCTCCGAGTCTTTTGCAGGTAAGGAACCTTTAGCATATAGTGAACTTCCTAGTGGAGAGGATCAAGTTAATGCTTCTTCAGATGACCAAATTATGCCTGATGAAGAGGGCATGAATCTTTTGCAAGCCATGTCCACCTTAGACTTTTGGTTTTTGTTTATTGCCATGGTATGTGGAATGGGATCTGGGCAGGCAGTGATAAATAACTTTAGCCAGATAGGACAATCTCTTGATTACTATTAGAATATAAGTCTAATGGGTCTTAGGCCCAATACATTGTCTTGTATAGCACTCTTTTTACTTGTGCATTACTCTTACTTCTGCCTATATAAAGGCTCTCTCTTGTACTATATTACTCAGTTAATACAATACACAGACTTTCAGTCTTTAACATGGTATCAGAGCTAAGACTCTAATATTGTGCAGTTCTAGTCCTTCCAGGCGTTCTTCCGCTGCCTCAGCTGTCTCCGGCACTGCCTACCCGCCACCGTCAGAAATCCGGTTGCCTGCGCTGCCAAAAAGCTGATTCATCGCCGAACAGACTTACTACCACCCTCAGTTCACCCGCTACAGGACTCCGATCACGACACCTCTGCAGCCGTTGGAAAGATCTCGAGAAGCTCGACCCAACCGTGCAAGAATCAATCCCATACGACGTCGGACGCGCCGCCACACGCCGCTCAAAGTTTCGGCGCCATCACCCTCGGTTCTCCCGCTACCGGACTTCGATCACGACACCTCCGCCACTGTTGAAAAGATCTCGAGAAGCTAGATCCAACCGCGCAAGAATCAACCTCATCGGAGGTCGAACGCGCCGCCATGCGCCGTTCAAAGTTCTGGCGCCGTCAAGACCCTTCTTCATTGCCACGTTAGCCCTAGGTGACACGTCAGCCCTAGTGCCATGTCAGCCCTAGTTGATCGTTGACCAGCGTTGACCTTGACCGTTGACCAGCGTTGACCGTTGACTTTGACCGTTGACCAGCGTTGACTTTGACCATTGACTTTTTGCAACCCAGGTGCTTCCTACCCAGTTTTTCGCGCTAATTTCATTTTTGTGGTCTGTTTTTGCAATTGAGGTTTCATTATGACTCAAAGTGAAATTTCTAAGCTTATTCACAGGCGATCCAATCAGAAGAATTATCATCTTATTTGTGCCTTTTGCAAGCATCGCGGTTACACTATTGATCGATGTAACATGCGTGCCGGAATTCTTCAGCGCTCTGCAGCCTTGATTGCCTCTGAGTCTGTACCATCATCCGATGCTGCATCTTTTGATCCTGTCTCATTGACTACACCTACTTACAGCATAGCAGATCTGCAAGCCCTCTTCAGTCAGGTTCAAGCTTTGTCTTCCAGTGCATCCAATTCTGCTCTTTCTGTGACACTAGGTATCTCTTCTGAATGGTTCTTAGATTCTGCCTGCTGCAATCACATGACGGACAATCCTCACCTCACAAGTGCCCACACTCCTCCTGTCTTACCTACTATTACCACTGCTGATGGCTCCGCCATGACTGTTAGTCATGTTGGCTCCATCTCTACCCCTAACTTATCTATCTCTGATGTCTTTTGTGTTCCTAAACTGCATCTTAATCTTTTATCTGTTGGCCAACTAACCGAACTTGGTTTAAACCTGTTCTTTTCTTCTCGTGGTTGTCTTGTGCAGGATTCTCGGACGGGGCAGATCGTTGGGTCCGCGCGTAAGGTTGGACGGTTGTTTGAGCTCACTTCCTTTCACTTTCCGTCTTCATCAGTCTCCGCCCCTGTTATTGCTGCTTCTGCCTCCATCGAGTTGTGGCACTCTCGTTTAGGTCATGTTTCTCTTCCTCGTATTCAAACCTTTAGTATCTAGGGGTCTATTAGGTTCAGTTTCTTCCAGTCCATTTGATTGCATGCCATGTCAGCTCGGCAAACAACCTGCCTTACCTTTTAATAATAGTGAGTCTATTGCTTCTGCAACTTTTGATCTTATACATTCAGATGTATGGGGGCCCTCTCCTGTTCCCACAGTGGGGGGGTCAAGATATTTTGTTATTTTTGTCGATGATTTTTCTTCGTTACACTTGGATTTATTTAATGAAAAATCGTTCTGAAGTTCTCACAATATATCGTGATTTTGCTAAAATGGTTCAGACTCAGTATTCTAAAGCTATTAAGGTATTTCGCTCTGACAATGCACGAGAATATAGACAAACAGATTTTTCTACTATTCTTAAACACTATGGAACTATTTTTCATACCTCTTGTGCTGGCACCTCACAACAAAATGGACGAGCTGAACGTAAACTCCGTCACATCCTAGATACTGTTAGGGCTCTCACCAATGCAGCCTCCACTCCTGCCTCATTCTGGGGTGAAGCTGCTCTCACTGCAGTATACACCATCAACCGATGCCCTTCACCTGTCATTCAAAACACAACACCATATGAACGGTTGTTTGGCACATCTCCAAACTACAGTCTACTCAAGGTTTTTGGTTGTGTCTGTTTTGTTCTTCTTCAACCACATGAGCGCACTAAACTTCAACCCCGCTCCCAGCTATGTTGTTTTCTTGGCTATGGCCTTGAAGAAAAGGGGTACCGATGTTATGATCCAGTCGCCAAGCGTCTTCGAGTCTCTCGGCATGTGGTATTCTGGGAACACAAGATGTTCTATTCCTTACCTTTATTTTCTGCAGGTAATTCTGATTCTCAGGCTGATCCTCTACCAAATCTCTTCCCTGAGATTCCTTCCCCTTCTGCTGAGTCAGTTAATCCCATCTCCGACGAGTCTCCCCCTGCTGATCCCTCTTCTGATGAGTCTCCTACAGCCGATCCTACCTTCGACGAGTCTCCTCTCTCTGCCCCTGCTGCGAATCCTGTCAACACTACTGCTCCTGAGCCTCGTCGCTCTCATCGGGTAAGTACTCTTCCCTCTCATCTTCGTGACTTTCACTGCTTTTCTGCCTTTGCCACCTTACATGAACCTCACACCTTTCGTGAGGCCTCCTCTGACCCTTTATGGCAGCAAGCTATGAAAGAAGAATTGGATGCATTGTTAAAGACAGGTACTTGGGATCTGGTTGATTTGCCAGCTGGTAAATCTGCTATTGGTTGCAAAGTGGGTGTACAAGATCAAGACTCGATCAGATGGTACTGTTGATCGCTACAAGGCTTGTCTTGTTGCCAAGGGATTCACTCAAGAGTATGGCATTGACTATGAGGAGAAATTTGCCCCGGTGGCTCGCCTCTCCTCTGTTCGTACACTTATCGCAGTTTCTGCTTACCCGACATTGGCCACTTTTTCAGATGGATGTGAAGAATGCCTTTCTTAATGGAGAACTAACTGAGGAAGTCTACATGCAGCTCCCTCCTGGTTTCTCCCAACCTCTAGGCTTTTCTCACAAAGTGTGTCGCTTACGTCGGGCACTATATGGTCTTAAGCAAGCTCCACGAGCTTGGTTTGCCAAGTTCAGCTCCACCATTTCTCAGCATGGTTTTTCAGCTAGTTCATATGATTCAGCTCTGTTCTTCCGACGCTCAGATCATGGTATTACCATTCTCTTGTTGTATGTAGATGACATGATTATTACTGGTGATGATGTGCAGGGCATCCAGGATCTTAAGCACTTCCTTGGTCAGCACTTTGAGATGAAGGATCTGGGTTCCCCTTAGTTATTTTCTTGGTCTTGAAGTTTCTTCATCCTCAGATGGTTACTATCTCACTCAAGCCAAGTACACATCTGATCTTATCTCTCGAGCTGGAATCACGGACAGCAAGATAGTTGACACACCCATCGAATACAACAATCGCCTGAATACTCATGATGGAGAACCACTTCCTGATGCTACCCTCTACAGACAGCTAGTTGGGAGTCTTGTTTACCTCACTGTCACTCGATCGGACATCTCCTATGTCGTTCACATTGTTAGCCAGTTCATGGCTGCACCGCGGTCTCTTCATTATGCTGCTGTACTCCGGATTCTTCGGTATTTGAAAGGCACCTTGTTTCATGGACTTCACTTCTCATCTCAGTCGTCGCTCACTCTTCAGGCTTATTCTGATGCCGACTGGGCAGGGGATCCTACTGACCGTCGTTCCACTACAGGGTATTGTTTTCTTCTTGGTAACTCCCTTATCTCTTGGCGCAGCAAGAAACAATCTGTTGTTACTCGTTCTAGTACTGAGGCAGAATATCGAGCACTTGCTGACACCACTGCTGAGCTCCTTTGGTTATGTTGGCTTCTCCAGGACCTAGGCATTGATTGTTCTACTGCCGTTCCGATCCATTGTGACAATCGAAGTGCCATCCAAATTGCCCACAATGACGTCTTCCATGAAGCGTACCAAGCATATTGAGATCGACTGTCACTTTGTTCGTCATCACTTACTACAGGGTACTTTGCAGCTCCATTCAGTGTCTTCTCAGGACCAGTTAGCTGACATATTCACCAAACCTATGCCTCCAGGCCGTTTCCGTGATCTTATTTCCAAACTCAAGTTGGTGTCTCTTCACCCAACATGAGTTTGAGGGGGGATGTTAGAATATAAGTCCTAATGGGTCTTAGGCCCAATACATTGTCTTGTATAGCACTCTTTTTACTTGTGCATTACTCTTACTTCTGCCTATATAAAGGCTCTCTCTTGTACTATATTACTCAGTTAATACAATACACAGACTTTCAGTCTTTAACAATTACAATGCTGTGGAGGTGAGTAATTTGGTCTCTTTATGGAGTATATGGAATTTTGTTAGGCGTGTTGGAACTGGGTATTTATCAGATTATTTACTACAAACAAGAGGCTGGACAAGGCCATTGTTAATGGCTATTACTCTAGCAACAATGGCTGTTGGCCACATTGTTATTGCTTCGGGTTTTCCTGGAATTTTATATATGGGTTCAATCCTGGTAGCCATTTGCTATGGTTCACAGTGGTCACTTATGCCCACAATTACTTCGGAGATATTTGGTGTCAGGCATATGGGTACTATTTTCAACACTATTGGTACTATTTTCAACACTATTGGTCTAGCAAGTCCTGTTGGATCTTATATTTTCTCTGTGAGAGTTATTGGGTACATTTATGACAAGCAAGTAGGTGGTGAAGGTTACTCCTGCTTTGGTACTCATTGCTTTATGCTATCTTTTCTAATCATGGCATCCCTGGCTCTCTTTGGGAGTCTTGTAGCTATTGCATTGTTCTTTCGCACTAGGAGATTCTATCAGCTGGTTGTGTTCAGAAGATTAAAGTATTCTTTGAGATGATGAGAAGTAATATGCCAACTTTGTGTGCAGGCATGCATTTGTATCTTTTCTGATAATGGCAGGCATGCATTTGTAACCTTTATTGTTCTTCCGTAGAGGTTCCATCAGCTGGTTGTGCTCAGATAAAGCATTCTTTAATCCTTAAGATGATGAGAAGTTATATGCATGCCAACTTTATGTGAAGACATATATATGTAGATGGTTGCAGGTTGCTGCTTGAAATGCTAAATAACAAGGAAATAGTTTTCCTTCAACCTGGTTTGGAGGAATCTTCCTCTAATCCACTACGTGGCAAGTAAATAGACCATTCACATGTACTTTTAATCACATGACCTTTTTAATGAGTCATGTGACTTTTTCAAATAATACATGTGGATAGTCTATTTAATTGACACACAGTGAGTGAAAAGGAAAACTATGTCCAAAAAACAAAGAGCTTTGATGGTCTCTCTCTCATGATTGGGCTATGCAATAGGGTAACCAATACAAAAAGAGTATAGATACTTTTCTTAAGAGTATATTATTGATTTCACTTAAATCTCTAAGGTCCTCATCAAGGCAATTACCAAATTAGTTTTGATAGTCACAATTAAGGCTTTTGTAATCACTTATGTTAGAGATATCAAGACCCAAGACCTAACTAGTCTAGGTTTAATGTAGTAGGATCTATTTGTAGTGTAAGTAAAGAATTATTAATCACACTTGTAGTACAAGTAAAATAACTCAAGTGTTAGTCCATGGTTTAGCTAGGGTTACTGTTCAAGATAGGAAAGATGTAATTGCTTAAGGACTACCTTTCTATTGTGGACGTACGTAGGTAGTCAAGCCAAATTATATTAATTTCCATGCAATTATATTTTCTCTTTATTTTTGTCACTCTTAATCCCAACATAATTTTTAATATGATATAAGAGATTTCCAACATTAAATTCTAACATCTTATATAGTCCATATCGACTTAATATACGCTTGATATCAGATTTTGCACACGCACACACAATGCTTTCACAAACAACGCTATGTATTGTAGTTTCCTGAATCACATCATATATAGTATCATGGTGATTTAATACCATTTGTTTAAACTCAGAGAAACGCTAGAGGCATCTTTGCTATACCCATAAAAGGACTAATCACAATGTGGGCTTCTTATAATTTCTTATATAAACCAACGTACGCCCGTATAATCCCTTCACAACAGAGGTTTCCTTTTGTGAAACCGAAAAGAAAATGAGAGAGGGAGAGGGTGATGGAGGTCGGGAGGAGTGAGGGAGAGGGGAAAAAAAATGAAAAAAGATGAGAGGAGAGAGAGTCAATGAGTTATATGAGAGTTTTGAGAGTTCTGAGATTTTGATGGCTGGGTACTGATCGGATAGGTAAGCGGGTAAGGGCTGGGTAAGTAGTTATGGGTTTATATATATATATAATTTAATTAAATATTGTCGAGCGGGCGGGTATCCACCCGACCAAAATTCAAAAAACCGTTATCCGTCCGTTATCTGGATATTTAAAATATCCGTATCCGTATCCGTCCGTATGTATGCGAGCGGACGGGCGGGCGAGCGGGTCGGCCGGATTGGTCGGGCGAGTCGGGTTCTACGGTTTTTTGCCCATCCCTAATTAAAACTCCACTAAATATAAATTAGTATGTGTGATTTGAAGATGCGATGATGGCAGATAGCTTATTAGAAAAGCAAACTCACTCCAAAACCAATTATTCTAGAAATCTGCAAACTCCAAAACCCAATTATTATTATTATTATTATTGTTATTTTTTTATTCAACATAGGCGTAAACACATATGATATATACATACTTCATATACGCAAAGACAAATGATATATATGGCCATATGGGTCTTGAAGAATATCCCCTTGCTCAATAATGCAAGATTAATAAATGAATTAATTTAACCACTGATAGGTAGCTCGGTGGACCAACTCCACTTAAAAATATTTCACAGAAAAATACATATGCGCATTGACTGGGCGGCGCTTAAAAGCTACTTAATCGATACTAACATAGGCAAAGGCAAGAAAAAATTCAGAGAAAAATTGTGAGGATATATGAATATGGATAGGCTGAGCAACAAATGGATGGCCACGGTGGCAAGCATATGGATCCAGTGTAGCAGTGGTTCATACACCTTCGGCGTCTACTCCCCAATTCTGAAATCAAGCCAAGGCTATGACCAATCAACGCTGGAAATCGTGGCCGTTTTCAGGGACATCGGCTCAAGCGCCGGGGTCCTGGCTGGGGTCCTCTACTCCGCGATAACACCGAGTAATAATCACTCGGGTTTCTGTGGGCCATGGGTGGTCCTCTTGGCGGGTGCGATCCAGAACTTCTTGGGGTATTTTCTGATGTGGGCTTGTGTGGTGGGATTGATACAACGGCCTCCGGTGCCGTTGATGTGTCTCTTCATGCTCTTGTCCAGTCATTCTATGCCATTCTTCAACACAGCCAATACGGTTTCTGGTGTGCAAAACTTCCCTGAATATAGTGGGACAATTGTGGGCATCATGAAGGTATATACATATCTTTCAGCAATTCTATGATTGGCCGTCTGACCTGGCTTATTGTATTCTATGAGTTTTGATATTTTCACATTATTATTTTAGATTTTTATTTTACATCACTTGAAATATTAATATTATCCACAATTTTATGAGTATATTTAAATTTATGAATAATAATGTTTACAATTCGTGAATAATATTGTCAACATTTAAATGGTATAAAGCGTAAATAATGTGGAAGAATATTTTTCCAATATATGTTCATTTTAAGTAAGTAAAGTTAATAAATTGAGTAAACATATGTTAAAAGCATGTAGCTCAGTAGAGTTAGAACCATCATCTCTTACTTATTATAACAATTAAATTGTAATAAATAAAAATTGAGTAAATATTTGATAGGGGAAATTAAGAGATAAATTGAGTAAGCATTTTTATCTATTATAAAGTATTAATTGATATTCAATATGAGACTTTTATTACTAAAGGAAAATGTTAAAGTTAATTATCTATTTCACTATGCCTGCAATATTACCTTCTCTCTCTTTGCCAGGGCTGTGCTGGTATTAGTGGAGCAATAATAATTCAAGTATATAACACATTCTACAAGGGCGAACCGAGCACTTTCATTCTGATGCTTGCTCTTTTGCCTACGTTCGTCTCCCTTGGGTGTATGCTTTTGGTGAGAATCTATAAAGCAAACACAAGTGATGACAAGAAGCACTTGAATGGTTTCTCTGCTATTGCTCTGATCATTGCTGGTTATCTCATGATTATGATAATTTTGGAAAACATCTTCAGTTTACCATCATGGGCACGCAATTTCACCTTCATACTTCTTTTGATTCTTCTCGCATCACCTCTTGGAATTGCAATCAAAGCCCAGAAAGAGGACTCCAAGAGATTTCTGAAAACGTTTAACCTTGAGAGTAATGATGCTGCCAAGGATCATCAAGCATATCATGAACTGCCTAGTGGTGAGGGTGAAGTTAATGCTGCTTTAGATGAAAAAAATTTGTCTGATGAAGAAGCCATGAATCTTTTGCAAGCCATGTGCACTGTAAACTTCTGGCTGTTGTTTATTGCCATGATATGTGGAATGGGCTCTACGCAGGCTGTGATAAACAACTTGAGTCAAATAGGACAATCTCTCAATTACACTACTGTGGAGGTGAATAATTTGGTCTCTTTATGGAGTATATGGACTTGTCTTGGACGTGTTGGATCTGGGTATTTATCAGATTATTTACTACACACAAGAGGTTGGACAAGGCCATTATTGATGGCTATTACTCTAGCAACAGTGATTATTGGTCACATTGTTATTGCATCTGGTTTTCCGGGAAATTTATATGTGGGTTCGATCCTAATGGGCATTTGTGATGGTTCACAATGGTCATTAATGCCCACGATCACTTCGGATATATTTGGGGTTAGGCACATGGGTACTATATTCAACACTTTTGGTCTAGGATGTCCTATTGGATCTTATATATTCTCTGTGAGAGTTATTGGCTATATTTACGATATGCAAGCAGGTGGTGAAGATCATTCTTGCTTTGGTACTCGTTGCTTTATGATATCTTTTTTTATCATGGCATCCTTGGCTCTCTTGGGGTTTCTGTTTGCCATTGCATTGTTCCAACGTACTAAGGGGTTTTATATGGTCAGAAGATTAAAGCATTCTTTAAAATGAGGATAAGTAAATATGCAAACTTCTGTGTACAAGTTCAAAGCTAAAGGCCATCAATTTTTTTTTTTTTTTTTTTTTTTTTTTGCGTAAATAATGACCTTTTCACACCATTTAATGGTTGCCTGTTCATGTGCATCTACTCTTCTTATAAGATGTGTGCTCCTATCACAGAATAAGAATTAAATATCACTATCTTTGTCCTAATCATCACCTACTTGGAAGTTATATGGCTACAGAGTTTATTGCAATTTATTATCACATGCAACTACGGAAATGATTATGTTATAGAATAATACAAGTATATATCTTTCATGACATCAGAAAAGTAAAAAAAAGAAAAGAAAAAAAAAAAATGACTGCGACCAATTTATTAATTATCACAACCGTGGAATTAGATGATATGGTATGCAAGATTTTCTTTCGGTTCGGCATAAGATTCTAATCAAGTGGGCTCCTGAACTAAATTTGTCCAGAGTTTGCTACATGCATATGAAAATTAAAATCTATCTGGTTTCGAACATGGAGAATAAAAGCTACACAGTGAATGGTCCTTAATTTCTCCCCCTTATATCAAATCAAAAGCTCATTGGATTATCAATCTGATTCAAGCTAAAACCAAAAAACAAAAGAAGAAGTCATAAATAGATTAATTAGTACTGAGAGTGAAAAAATGTGATGCATTGGATCCCACCTAGAGGAAAGAATTATATCGAATATATATATCAAAAACATCTTTATTATTGAAGAATTATTTTTCGTTCATCCTAATAGAGTTAGGATAGAGAGGATGATCTTGAGCATCAAAAACATAGTCAAAATTTTTTTTTGCCTCGCAATTAATTGTTGGAAGATAAACTTGATTTTTAGGTAATTAAATATATTGAGTGTATCTAATATTATCCATGCTTGTAATCGATAAATTTCATGTATGTAAGTGAGTGATGCTTGTACACATTTATTATGGAAGTACTCTAACTTATAAAATATATCAATAAAGCTAATGTCACAGATCCGGATATTAAGGTCACAATGTTTTCATAACATTTTCACAATATTACATATGTGTAAATGGTAGATAATAAAGTAGTGTTAGTGATAGGTCATGTATTAATGATAAAAAATATAAATACCTTTCTAATCTATCCCGGCCAATTGAATCAAGTTTGAAACAAGTCAGAAAAAAATGAGTTGTCATGAGTTGTCCTTGAGTGTTTCCAAAATATTCAACGTATTATAATGTTTTTCCTATCTCTCTTCAAAGCACCTATGTATGCCATTAAATAAATAAATAAGTGGTATCGGAACATGATTTATGGAAGTAATGGTAACAAAATGGCATGGTTCTATTTCAATTTCCCCTTGTTACCAAGACAACGTTGACAATTGGACAATTTAAATGAAGGCATATTACTTAAATCACAATATGCGGGAGAGATTGTAAAATAACTAAAGTTATCGTTTACTTTCTCGGCAATTCCCATCAATTTTCTCGCGCATTTTCTCTCTCGCTCTGATTGAAAACCAATGGATACAATCACATCGTTCTACAAGTCCCACGGGCCTAAAGCCCAACGCTGGAGCTATGATTCTCTCAAGAATTTCCGCCAAATCTCTCCGGTCGTCCAGACTCATCTCAAGAAGGTATTGATTTCCTCAGAAATTTTTCATTTCTATTAGGATTTGTTTGGCTACTGTGAAAATTCGTGGAAAAAAAGAAAGAAAGAAATAGATAGGAGAAAACCGATCAAGAGATGTTTAATTTTTTTTTTGTTCGAATATATATGACATTTTCTCGGAGAAATTGTTTCTGTTAGGCTTTGTTTGTTTACCGTGAAAAATTGACGGAAAATATGAAGAAATAGAGGAAATAAATCTTATGATTTAGTTTTTTTTTTTCCTGTATATATTACTGTCAAATTTGCGCTAGCCATAGTGATATCTCGAGTTTTTTGAACTATTATTTTGAGAAAAACAGAGGAAATAGAAAGGAAATTAGATGATGATTCGCTTGGTGATAGTTTTTGTTTTTATTTTTTTGTATTTTAGACCGAATTTTGCTTTGAGTGGTTTCTTGAAATACACTTCTTAGTTTAATTGATTTCTCTTTTATGTGATTATACATTTAATTAAAATATAACTGTTTGTATTATTTGATAATATTCTTTACTTTGAGTGGATGAATTAATTTATAGCGTGTAAAAATATTTTGCTTTTTATTTTATGTGATTATACTCTTTACTTAAAATACAATGCTAATAATCTATCATGTTTGTATTTGATTGTATTATTTGATTATATTCTTTACTTGAAGTGGATGAATAAAAAAATAATAACTTATTACAAACCATTATAATAATAACAAATTATATTCTTTACTGTACATACAAATTATATATATATATTTCTAATCATAAATAATAATAACAATAATCCCGCGCATTGCACGAGTTATATGCTAGTTATATTAATTTCTATGCGATTATATTTTCTCTTTATTTTTGTTACTCTTAATCCCAACATAATTTTTAATATGATATAAGAGATTTCCAACATAAACATCTTATATAGTCCATATCGACTTAATATACGCTTGATATGAGATTTTGCACACGCACACACAATGCTTTCACAAACAGCGCTATGTATTGTAGTTTCCTGAATCACATCATATATAGTATCATGGTGATTTAATACCATTTGTTTAAACTCAGAGAAACGCTAGAGGCATCTTTGCTGTACCCATAAAAGGACTAATCACAATGTGGGCTTCTTATAATTTCTTATATAAACCAACGTATAATCCCTTCACAATCTAAGTTCACATATTATAAATCCATACAATCCAGAGTCCTTCAATAACATAGTAGGCCATGTCGTTGCTCAAGGCAACAAAATCTAATCCAAAAATATAGAGGTTTCTACTTAAGTGAGGCTAAATTACTTTTCTTGAAGCTCTGACTGCCTCCAACGATCCTCATTTCATCTGATTGACCCTTCAATCAATACTAACTCTAAGAGATTGAATTGCTTCTTTTGAAGGTCTACTTGTTTCCTAGCTGTTAATTTTCTTTTGATTGACCACTTCAATCAATATGTATTTTTTATTTTTTATTTTTTATCAGGCAATCAATATGTATCGAGGAGTCATTGAAATCTGCATTTAACTGGAAGAACAATACCCTATTTATAAGGCCTCATTTCCCCTATAAACTTGAATAGTTCACCATATTGTTAAGTAATTTATTAATTACCAATAATAACCAAACCACTCTGACTTGGCACAATCATGATAACTTGGTCCAAGGAAAATGCTAGCAATTGAGATTTTCACTATGATGAACTAGCTTTTTTTGAATTTTTAATTTTTTATAATCATGATGAACTAGCTATAATAATATATATATATATATATATATATATATATATATATATATATATATATATTTCTAATATTAATTTATTCTGTCCAATGAAAATATGATATTTTATCCATATTTGTAGAACTCGCTCTTTTGCCCATTCTGTTGTTTGTTTGGCCTTTCATTCTGTGTCTTTTGGGTCAATCCCCGTTCTATTGCTAGCCCATCTGGTTTTTTATGCAATAAATCTGAATAATTAAAAAAAAAAAAAAAAAAATTAACAATCTTTTTTTTTTGGCTAAATAAACTATTAACAATCTTTTTTTTTTGATAAGTAAACTATTAACAATCTTGTTCGCAGAATCCAATCATGGATTTATTCAAAAAAAAAGAAAAAAAAGAATCTAATCATCGAAAAAAGACACACAAACATAGTAACAAACACAAATGTTGGTTCATAAATACTTACTTTAATAGTTTAATATACTTACTTAGTGACAAAATGTTGTAGGTCCCTTACCAAAAATTAGTCAAGAAATGTTAAAAAACATGCATCAAAGTTCAAACCCTCGGCAGGTGGGCTTACCTTTTCGTCTCAAATTAAAATAGTTAACAACCAAAGTGTAGCTGAGAATTCAATAAGCAAAAGTGGGAGGCTGAGCAGCAACAAATGGATAGCCACGGTGGCAAGCAATGGATAGTGTAGTGTGGCACAGACACCTGTATCTACTCGCTGGCCTCCTCTAACCGCTTAACAGTCAATAATTACTCGGGTTTTTGTAAGCACTTGGCGGGGGCGATCCAAGTTTCTTGGGGTATTTTTTCATGTGGGCTTCCGTGGATGGGATTAATCGAAAGGCCTCCAGTGGCGTTGATGTGTTTATTTATCTTCTTGTCCACTCATTCTACGCCTTTCTTTACCACAGCCAATATGGTTATTGGCGTGCAAAACTTCCCTCAATCAGGTGGGACCATTGTGGGCATCATGAAGGTACACCGTTTCATATATACTTGTTAATAATTTATTGGTTTGTATGTAGAAATTTATTAAGAAGAATTATATGTGTATAATTTGATTTTAATTTTTAAAACAATTACATCTATACATTCAAATTCCTACTCATCACATTTTTAGAAAGGTGAATGCGAGATTCATATGAGATTCCCCTAACCAACTAGGGTATAGTTTTTACTTAAGATTGTCCATGACCTCCCTAGTTATAATAATAAGATAGAGAAATTTAAACCTTGTTTCACTATATGATAGAGATTCGATCACTTCAGTGAGTTACAAAACTCTTGACCATGAACTCCTAATTAAATATATGATTGTCTATATAATCATATCCAGACCTTAGATATATATATGTGAAGGGTGCATATTTCACAAGTTCCTTATGCGGGTTATGACGTATTGGTTAAGTTTCTGTTCAACACACTTGAGCATTGGACGGGGCACATAACTAGCATGTGGCCTTTTTTGAACACGTGTTGATGTCGTATTTGTGTCTAGTTCAGTGTTCTAAAGCATTGGAGAAAAGCCACACAACTTATAACATATTTTTTTGTCAGTGTTCTTGCCTGAGGATTGCCATGCTGTCATTCTACCCTCTTTCTTTGTCAGGGCTTTCTCGGTATAAGTGGAGCAATTATGATCCAAGCGTACGGCATATTCTGCAACGGCAAGCCAAGCACTTTCATTCTGATGCTTGCATTATTGCCTACATTCGTATCCATTGTGCTTGTGTTTTTTGTGAGAATCCATGAAGCAAACACAATTGATGACACAAAGCACTTGAATGGGTTCCCTGTTGTTGCTTTGATCATTGCTG
Organism: Fagus sylvatica; assembly: GCA_907173295.1. Classification (NCBI taxonomy): domain Eukaryota; kingdom Viridiplantae; phylum Streptophyta; class Magnoliopsida; order Fagales; family Fagaceae; genus Fagus; species Fagus sylvatica. The sequence goes on along the minus strand of OU015770.1, from coordinate 8,038,835 downwards.
CTTATCTCATAATTATACTAACTTTGGAGAACACTTTAAGTTTGCCGTCATGGGCACACATTATTACGTTTATACTTCTTTTGCTTCTACTTGCATCACCAATTGGAATTGCGATCAAAGCACAGATGGAGGACTCCAAGAGATTTGTGCAAACATTTTCCATTGAGAGTAATCCTTTAAAGGAGAACCCCGAGTTAATGAGCTCCTCTGAGTCTTATCATGAACTGCATGATGGAGAAGGTCAAGTTAATGCTGCAGTAGATGACACAATTCTAATTGATGAAGAGGGCATGAATCTTTTCCAAGCCATGTGCACTTTAAACTTCTGGTTGTTGTTTATGGCCATGGTATGTGGAATGGGCTCTGGGCAGGCTGTAATAAATAATCTCAGCCAGATAGGGCAATCTCTCAATTACACAACCGTGGAGGTGAATAATTTGGTCTCTTTATGGAGTATATGGAATTTTGTTGGGCGTATTGGAGTTGGGTATTTATCAGATTATTTACTACACGCAAGAGGTTGGGCAAGACCACTGTTGATGTCTATTACTCTAGCAACAATGATTACTGGCCACATTGTTATTGCTTCTGGTTTTCCTGGAATTCTATATATGGGTTCGATCCTAGTGGGCATTTGCTATGGCTCACAGTGGGCACTAATGCCCACGATTACTTCGGACATATTTGGTGTCAGGCACTTGGGTACAATTTCCACCACTATTGGTGTAGCATGTCCTGTTGGATCTTATATTTTCTCTGTGAGAGTGATTGGATACATTTATGACATGGAAGCAGGTGGTGAAGGTTACTCTAGCTGCTTTGGTACTCACTGCTTTATGCTATCTTTTATAATCATGGCATCTCTGGCTCTCTTGGGGAGTCTTGTAGCTATTGCATTGTTTTTTCGTACTAAGATTTTTTATCAGCGAGTTGTGCTTAGAAGATTAAAGCAATATTCTTTAAGATGATGAGAAGTAATAAAGTCAACTTTGTGTGTAGGGAAAATGTAATAGCTGAGGAAATAATCTTTTTGGCTCATTGGAGATGTTAATATGTTATGTGGATTGTAATTGTATGCATAAAGCTTTTTTTATTTTATTTTTTGGCTTAATTACTCAGTCATGTATGATTCTATATATCAGGAGAATAGAAAAGTAGTATAATAAAATGATTGTAAAATTACATTATTCAAACAATTATTTTGTTACTTGTAATATTCTAGGTAGTCTAGGTGTGATTCTAACAATATTATAATTCTTGAAGTGATTCCTTTATTTAATTGTGTAATTTGTATTAATCGATTTGCTATATATAACTCCTCCAATCTCCATGGAAGAATGAGCTAATGTTGTTAAGCCACAAGGCTCTTGACACAAAGTATTCCAATATATTCTTGAGAACAAACGCTCATGTTGGATAGGGTGGCTTTACTGTTGTTGGGATTTTAATGCATTGAGATGCTCGGGAGATTTGGTTCATCATTCATCCATACCCGATTAATATACTGAAAACTAGAGTAAGCTTGAGTGAGATTGTGGTTGTCACTTGGGCTAACATAAAATGGTCAGAAATCATGTTGGAGAGAGATTGCCATGATTTAAGGAAGGCATGCACTACAACAAAAAAAGCCCTTTACAACATGTAAAAAATGTTGTTAAAACGATTTTACAATATTTTAGTGCATGTTGTAGGATGAGATGTTGTGAAAAATGTCAGACTTTCAATAACTTTCAATTAACGTTGTCTAGTATGTTATCAAATATCTAATTAACAAAAAATGTGGGATTTTGACCTTATAGATTGAAACATGGACGTCAGTGTTCCCTTGATGCATGCACCCAAACATACATGTGGGATTGTGACCTTATAGATTCCTCAACAGAGGTTACTATGAAAATGTCCATAAATGCTACATCATTATCATAGTGATTCTTATACAATTTGTTACAACTCCGAGAAACCCTAGAGACGTCTTTGCTATACCCAATTACCCATAAAGGACTAATCACAATTTGGGCTTCTTATAATTTCTAATAATAACCCAATGTACACCCGTACAATCCCTTAATAATCTAAGCTCACACATTATAAATCCATACAATCTAGAGTCTTTCAATAACATAGTAGGCCATGTCGTAATTCAAGGCAACAAAATCTATTCCAAAAATATAAAGGTTTCTACTTAAGCAAGGCTAAATTACTTTTCTTGAAGCTATGATTGTCTCCGATGATGCTAATTTTCATTTGATTGACCACTTCAATCAATATGTATCGAGGACTAGGAGTCTTGGAAATCTGCATTTAACTGGAAGAACAATACCCTATATTTATAAGGCCCTGCTATCACAGTTCGTGAGTTGAATCATCATCTCTCCTCAAACCACTCTGACTTGGCACAATCATGATAACTTACTCTTACTCCAAGGAAAATGCTAGTATGATATTTTATCCATATTTGTAGAACTCGCTCTTTTGCCCATTCTGTTGTTTGTTTGGCCTTTCATTCTGTGTCTTTTGGGTCAATCCCCGTTCTATTGCTAGCCCATCTGGTTTTTTATGCAATAAATCTGAATAATTAAAAAAAAAAAAAAAAAAAATCTTGTTCGCAGTATCCACTCATGTGAAAAAGACATAAAACTATAAAAGTATAGTGACAAATTCGGGTTTCAAGTGGACCGGGATAATGATCGCACACCTGTAAATCCTTTTTTTTTTTTTTTTTTTCTCATTAAAAAAAAATAGTGACAAACAGTGAAACAGTAATGATAATGTTCGCTCATAAATACATATACTTTAATAGACGTAGTGACAAAATGTTGTCGGTCCCTTACCAAAAATTAGTCAAGAAAATGTTAAAAACATGCATCAAACTCTCGTCAGGTGGGCTTACCTTTGCGTCTCTTCAAATTATACAATACTTGACAACCAATTGAGTGTAGCTCAGAATTCAGAATTAACTCTCCAAGAATTCAGATAAGCAGCAAAATGGGGAGGCTGAGCAGCAACAAATGGATAGCCACAGTGGCAAGCATATGGATCCAGAGTAGCTGCGGCTCAGACACCTTCAGTATCTTCTCCTCAATTCTGAAATCAAGCCAAGGCTATGACCAATCAACGCTCGACATCGTGTCAGTTTTCAAGGATATTGGAGGCAACGCTGGTGTACTCGCTGGGCTCCTCTACTCCGCTGTAACAGTCAATAACTGCTCAGGTTTTTTTGGGCCATGGGTGG